>CM038678.1:145074272-145524943 GCA_021605205.1 Aegilops longissima | reverse complement strand
CTCGCAAAGACCTCTTTTTGTTGCAGCCCAACACCCATCCAAACAGCCCAATAACCCATCTAACTCCCTCCATGCTCTCGGCCGCTCGATCACGATCGTGGGCGAAAACTACACCCCATTTGGAGTCTCCTAGCTCCCTCTACCTACAAATATGCATCTCCCTCCAACCGCAAACCCTAGCGAATTTCTCCTTCCACGGACACGCCCGATCGGACCGGACGTTGCCCGCCGCCGCCGCCAATCGGAGCCGCCACGGGCCCCTGTGTTCACTTCCTCCGCTGGCCCGCAGGGCCTGTGGCGGGCCTTCCCAGCCTGCCGCCGCCTGCCTCCGCTCCCGCCTGCGGCTGGCCCACCTGGGCTGGCCTGACTTGGCCGCCACGCTGCTGCCTGCCGCCTTGCCGGCCTGCCTCCGGCCGCTGGCCTCCTCGCCGCCGGCCTCCGCTTTGCTGGGTCTGGCTCGTCGCTCTCTGCCTGGCCTCATGAAGGCCGACATGGGCAGCGCCCTGCCTTCTCCAATCTCGGCGATCCCCACCTCGCCTGTTCGCAGATCGATCTGAGATCCACCGGCGGTTGACTTTTCCTCCCCGATTTTCGCTCTAAGTCTTTAATCTGTCATTATTTTGTTGCATTTTCATCATGCCATAACTTAGCACCCGTGGGTCTGCTTAGCGAGTAGCATAACTAATTGTTCGCTCAAGAGTAGATCATTTCATTCCATTGCATCATTTTCATTTGAGCTCATCTTGATGCCCAAATGCTGTTAGAAGAGGGCTATGTGATGTTAGTTTCAGATTCTTATCAGAACAGGCACTTTTGTCATTTTTGCCATGATTATTGTGTGCATCCTATGACCTTGAGTCCTACATGTGTTTTGTAATATGCCATGCCATCTCTACAGGGGTGTATGCCATGTATTTTTGTGATCTCTGTGGTGACTAGCACAAGCATGCAAACTAGGCTTCATGATGTTGCTGATTTCAGCCCCTGCTTTGTCGATATTTTTATGCCATGTTAACTTGATGCTACCGAGAGATCCATGCATATTTTGAGATACTTCAGAAGGATGTTTTGAACATATGGTTATGCTCTATCCATCCATGCCTTTGTTTGCAATTATGGAGTGCCATAGCTTGAGTCAATCGAGATCTACTTTTGCTATAAAATGTTTCCTCGCAGATTGTTTACATGTTATTCAATTTTGCCAAGGTTGTTGTAGTTGATCCGTATGCTATGATGTTGTTCTTGCCATGTATATCTTCTATGCCATGTCTTCTTGATGGATGTATGCTTAGTTTATCATGAAATGCTCTGTAGTGAGTGCATCGAGCTCTTAAACATGCCTACTTGTTATCTGCTTTTGTCATGCCCCTGTTGAATCAGAACTAAACTTGCTATGTTTACGGGTGCCATCATATTTTCGATCCTTTTGGCTTATGGTCAGAAGGGACTTTTGTTCTATGCTTTGAGTAGATTCATGCCATGCCTTGTTTTGCTATTATAAGTTCCTGTAGCATGTTGTTTGCTTGCTCAACATTGCTTCCTCGATGCTGATTCTCGCCATGTTCAAGATTTTTCTAAGTTTGTGAAGTCGATATATTTTGCACTTTTGCCATGCTTGTTTGGACCTGTTATGATGTGATTTAGCCGTAGCTCATTGTTCATCTTTTGTCAAGCATCTTGAGTAGATCACTGCCATATGCTTTGTTGGTACGCTTGGGTGCAGAGCTTAATTTCTTGTTGCTTGCTATGTGGCATCATGTCGTTAATGGCGATTTGTGCCATTCTTGTTTTGCTTGTCATTTGCAAACCGTGCATCCGATTCCGTGATCTTTATATCGATTTCAACCGAAATCATCTCATTTTTCCAGCGCATACTTGGTTTGCCAAGTTGATGCCTGGTTCATCATTTTCCTTCCGAGCACGATACGCATTGCATATCACATCTCGCATATCATGCCATGTTTTGCATCATGTTGCTTGTGCATTGCACCGTGATTTATTGTGGTTCCATTGTTTGTGTTCTTGCTTTGGGTAGAGCCGGGAGACGAGTACGTGAATGAGGAACCTGTTGAGAACGCTTACGAGGATCAAGCTTTCGACAACTCTGAGAACTTTGTAGGCAAGATGACCATACCCTCGAAATCACTTATATCTTTGCTTGCTAGATGCTCGCTCTTTTGCTATGCCTATGCTGCAATGCCTATCACTTTCTTATCATGCCTCCCATATTGCCATGTCAAGCCCCTAACCATCCTTTCCTAGCAAACCGTTGTTTGGCTATGTTACCGCTTTGCTCATTTCTCTTATAGCTGTTAGTTGCGGTGAAGATGAAGTTTGTTCCTTGTTGAACATGGAGATGTTGTTCCTTGTTGGAACATGTTTACTTGTTGGGATATCACAATATATCTGCTATAATTAATGCATCTATATACTTGGTAAAGGGTGGAAGGCTCGCCTTATGCCCGTGTTTTGTTCCACTCTTGCCACCCTAGTTTCCGCCATACCGTGTTATGTTCCTTGATTTCGCTCCTTACACGGTTGGGTGATTTATGGACCCCTTGACAGTTCGCTTTGAATAAGACTCTCCAAAGAAGGCCCAACTTTGGTTTTACCATTTGCCACCTAAGCCTTTTTCCCCGGTTTTCGCGAGCCCGAGGGTCATCTTTATTTTAACCCCCGACCAGCTGCTTCTTCGAAAGTGTTGGTCTCAACCGGCAGATCAATGGGCCACCACGGGCAACTCGAGGGCTGGTTTTACTCAGAGGCTGACCTATCCGGATGTGCCTCGAGAACGAGATATGTGCAGCTCCTATCGGGATTTGTCAAGACAATTGGGCGGCTTTGCTGGTCTTGTTTTATTGCTGTCGAAATGTCTTGTAGTCCGGATTCCGAGATCGATCGGGTCTTCCCAGAGAAGGAATATCCTTCGCTGACCGTGAGAGCTTATAATGGGCTGTTGGGACACCCCGCAGGTATTATCTTCAAAGCCGTGCCCGCATGTTATGAGGCGATGGGAATTTGTTAATGTCCGTTGTAGAAAACCCGGTTGACCTTAATTAAAATACACATCAACCGCTGTGTAACCGTGATGGTCTCTTCGGCGGAGTCCGGAAGTGAACACGGTGTTGGAGTTATGTTTGACGAAGTAGTTCAGATCACTTCTTGATCGCTACTAGCTTCACGATCGCGTTTTGCTTGCTTCTCTTTATGTAATGTAGCCACCATATATGCTAGTCGCTTGCTGCAGCTCCACCTCACAACTCGTCCTTCCTATAAGCTTAAATAGTCTTGATCTCTGGTGTGAGATTGCTGAGTCCCCGTGACTCACAGATTCTACCAAAACAGTTGCAGTGTGCCGACGATGCCAAGCAGATGACGAACCGAGCTCAAGTGGGAGTTCGACGAGGAACGTGGTCGTTATTATGTGTCTTTTCCCGATGATCAGAGTGGAGCTCAGCTTGGGACGATCGGGATCGTGTAGCATTTGGGGTAGTCTTCTTTTATTTTGGTTCCGTAGTCGGACCTTGAGTGTAATCAATGATGGATGTTTATTTATGTATTGTGTGAAGTGGCGATCGAAGCCAACTATGTATCTCTTTCCTTATGTATTACATGGGTTGTGTGAAGATTACCTCACTTATGACATTGCTTTCAATGCGGTTATGCTCTAAGTCGTGCTTCACACATGGGAGATATAGCCGCATCGAGGGCGTTATAAGTTGGTAATCGAGCCATCCCCGACTTAGGAGCCCCCGCTGATTGTTTGTCATGCGTTGTTGAGTCTAGAACAAAATGTTTTGAGTCTTAGGATTATATATATCGGAGAGTAGGATTATTTTTACTCCCCGCCCCTTCGTCGCCCGTGAGGTCTCCCGACGAGAAGTTTTGACTCTCCTCTCCTCAAATTTCACTAAAATTTTTTAGGATCACGCTGGTATCTTGGAATCGCTCCCATGGTTTTGTGACGAGAACATTGTTCTTGGTGCCTCCCGACATTTAGGGTTGTGGTAGTGTCCCGGGAGTTGAGCTCCGAGGTGTTGTCGCCACAATTTTATCGCTGTAGCTCGAATACCTGAGATTTGCCGACATCGAAAATCTCTTTTGTACAGCTTGTTGGTGAGATAACCCCGATAACCCAAAGATCGGGCGTAGCTCGAGTATTGCCATGACTCGATAACGGATGCTTTTCAAGGTCGAGGTACACGATTTCCAAGGTTTCTTGGTTATGTGTTGACGGATGGATACAAATGGATCTAGGTATTGTTAGTTTGGGTGATATATTTTGTGTCCCCTCAGATCCCCAACACCAGATTGCATAACTAGAAAGTTTCGAGTTTATAGGTGGGATTCAAGTAGCTCTTAGCATTTCTTCCCGCAGATATTTGGTTTGTGATTGGGTAATCCTTACCACTTATTTGTTCCAAATGCATCTTTGTTATTTTTTTCATCAACCCTTAATCAAGTGGCTTCTCACCTTAATGGACGGTGATGTTAGCTTTTGGAATTCATTCGCTCATCCTTGTTCAATGTTTATTGTGAAGACTATATGTTGCAATTTCTATCCGCTGATTCAACTTGTCTATCTGCTCATCAAGTGCTAACGGATGTCACCTCTTCAGATGGCTCCGCCAACGCTCTCAATCCGGATCGCAATGATGGAAGTCAGTCGAACCTCCACCTCCACCTCCGCCTCCGGAGGCATGGCAAGCTATCATGGCAGCCACCAATGCCAATGCTCGATGATTTTGCAACTTGCAAGAGCTTACCCAAGGGCAAGGCAATCAAGGAAATCAAGGCCAAGGCAACAACCAGCCGCACTTTGCTACCCTCAATCAGTTCCTCGCTAATCAGCCAAGTCTTTCAGCTTCGTGTCGAGGCCACAGACGCCGACGATTGGCTTGTGGACATCCGCAAACATTTTGAATGTAGCAATGTCGACCTGAGGACTTTGTCAAGTTTGCTTCGCTTCAACTCAAGGACCAAGCTGCCGAGTGGTATCAAGAATACAAAGATTCCAGAGGAGGTCGGTCATTACCTGGGATGAGTTCCGCCGAGACTTCGTGAGCTCACCACATTCAAAAGTGTTGTTGAGAGCAAGCGTGAGGAGTTCCGCAATCTCAAGCAAGGCAACATGTCTGTGTATCAATACAATATCCAGTTCCTAAACTCGCCGCTTTGCTAAGCAAGACGCCCCCGATGAAAAGAGTATGATCTATCAATTCAGAGGTGGTCTCGAGAAGATCTGCAATTAGCTCTCGTGCTTTTTGAGCCGAAAAGTATGATGAATTCTACAACATGGCATCAAGCAAGAAGCTGCCCAGCTCAAATGTGAGGCTTCTAAGAAGAGAATCAGGATGCAGTTCAGTCTTCTTCTTCCTCTCAAGTGGCAGCTAAGCAGCAGGTTCTACCTTCCTCCTCCTCCGCTCCGCCAGCCTTATCGCCAGAAGAACTCAGTGGTCGTGGATCTTCCCACCCACCCAACCCAAAGCTATCGTAACAAGTCTAATTCTCAAGCTCCAAGGTCAAATGCTCCTTATCACCGTCCCGCCTCGTGAGGTGACTTGCAACAAATGTCGCAGAAGGTCACTATGCTAACAAGTGCTTCAACCAAAGGCGCCTTCCGCCCTCCTCCGTGAGATCTTCCAAGAATGCAAAGGGTCAAGCATAATCCAAAGCATGACAAGGTGAATATGATGAATGCAGCTCAAGCGGAGGAATCTTCCGATGTGATAATGGGTAATCTCTCGCTAATGATATTCCCGCAAAAGTCTTATTTGATACCGTGCATCGCATTGTTTCATGTCAAGACCGCTTTTTTGCCAAGCATGATTTCACTTCGAATTTTTGGATAGACCTCTAGCAATTGTTTCCTGCAAGCACATGAGTTCTAGTTTGTTGGTTCCAATGTCGGTATCAAGATGGGCGACTATAGATTTTGCTAAACCAATTGTCCTTGGTGACTCGGATATTGATCTTATTCTGGATGGATCGGCTTTTCAAAGACAAAGCTCAGCTTGATTGTGCTGCTGTGGAAATTCAATTGACTCACTCTTCTAATGATGTGATCATCTATGCCGCCGTGATGAAACCATTCGTTGTTTTCTCTCAATGAGAAGGGCGAATTGATGCTATCTCTCGATTCCAATGCTTGTGAGTACCAAGATGTCTTTCCGTAAGAGCTTCCAGAATGCCTCCTCACCGCCAGCTTGAATTCGTTATCGATCTTGAGCCCGCATCGAACCCGCTTGCAAGCCGCCCATACAAGCTTGGACCTAATGAGCTGAAGGAATTGAAGAAGCAGCTCGATGAACAAGAGCGTCTGGTTTGATCGCATCGAAGTTCATCTCCTTGGGGTTGTGGTGTTCTTTTGTCCGAAGAAGGATGGCACGGACCGACTTTGCGCCGATAACCGCCCATTGAATAAGAAGACAATCAAGAACAAGTATCCACTTCCCAACATCAATGAGCTTTTCGAGCAACTCAAAGGTGCTAAAGTGTTCTCCAAGCTTGACCTTCAGATGGGTTATCATCGATTCGTGATTCGTGAACAAGATATTCCCAAGACAAGATTCGTAAATGCTTTGGTTCTTATGAATATATCGTCATGTCTTTCGCCTTGTCAATGCTCCTCCAACATTCTCTCAATGATGAACTTCATCTTCAACCCCTACACCAATGAATTGCCTTGGTCTATCTTGATGATATTTTGGTCTTCCAAGAATAAGAAGGATCATGCCAAACATTTGCGATTGGTGCTCGACAAGCTCGAGAGCATCAATTCTATGCTAAGTTTTCCAAATGTGAATTTTGGCTTGATGAAGTGCTTTACCTTGGTCACATCATCTCCGCCAAGGGCATCGCTGTTAATCCCGAGAAGGTGTCCGCAGTTGTGAATTGGGAACCTCCTCGTATCGTCAAGCAGCTCCGCAGTTTTCTTGGTCTTGCAAGCTATTGTCAAGATTCGCTGAGAACTTTCTAAGATTGCAAAGCCTCTTTCCAACCTCCTCCGTAAGCATGTGAAGTATGTCCGTCTCCCGAGTGTGACGTTGCTTTCAATACTCTCAAAGAGAAACTCATCACAACTCCCTGCCTTGACTCCTCCCGATGAATCCAAGCCATTCAAGTTTTCTCGTGATGCTTTCTTCAAGGTCTCGTGCTGTGTTAATGCAAGAGAAGAGAGTTGTGGCCTATACCTCTCGCCACCGAAGCTCAACGAAAAGAACTACCCCACTCACGATCTTGAGTTGGCGGCAGCTTGTCCATGCATTGATAACATGGAGACATCTCTTGTTGGGAAGGAAAGTGGACATTTTCACCGATCACAAGAGCCTCAAGTATATCTTCACTCAACCCAACCTCAACCTCGTGCAAACTTGATGGGTCGAAATGATTCAAGAGTACAACCCAAGTATTGAATATACTCCGCAAGGCCAATGTGATTGCAGATGCTTTGAGCAGAAGGCTTATTGCAACAGCTTTAATCCTCAAGCCCTTCCAATCGGATCTTTGTGAAGCTTTCCGCAAGCTGAATCTTCAAGTTGTTCCTCAAGGCTTTCTTGCCAACCTCATAGTCTCTCCTACTTTGGAAGCCCAAATTGTGAGGCTCAACTCCCGGATACCATGGTGAAAAAGGTGAAACGTGGTATCGACAAGGGCATTTCCAAGTACAAGTGCTTCCACATTGATGACAAAGATACTCTTTTCTTCGAGGACCGGATTGTGGTTCCAAAGGGTGATCTACGAAAGTCATTATGAACGAGGCACACAATTCGCTTCTATCCATTCATCCCGAAGTACGAAGATGTACCATGACCTCAAGCAGTCATATTGGTGGACTCGAATGAAGCGAGAAATTGCTCAATTCGTGAATGAGTGTGATGTCCGCAGAAGAGTGAAAGGTAACACCAACGACCAGCTGGTCTCCTCCAACCTCTTGCTATTCCGAATGGAAGTTTGATCATATCGAAATGGACTTCGTGATCGGATTTCCAAAGTCCAAGCGTGGAAATGATGCTATCTTCGTTGTCATTGACAAGCTTACTAAAGTGGCTCATTTTCTTCCTATCAAAGAATCTATCACAGCAGCTCGCTTGGCAGAGTTATACACCTCCGTGATTGTCTCTTGCACGGCATTCCACAATTGATCTCTTCGCACCGTGGCAGCATCTTTACCTCCAAGTTTTGGGATTCTTTTCAAGGCCATGGGCACCAACATTCGCTTCAAAGACAGCTTTCCATCCTCAAACAAGTGGCCAAGTCGAGCGAGTCAATCAAATCCTTGAAGATATGCTCGTGGCTTGTGTCATTTCCTTCGTATGAAGTGGAAGATTGTCTTCCATATGCCGAAGTTCTCCTACAACAACAGCTTCCAAGCGAAGTTCGGCAAGGCCCCATTCAAATTCTCTATGGCGTAAAGTGTCGATTCTCTCAATTGGTCCGAGATGTGAACGCCAACTTCTTGGCAACGACTTGATCACGTAAGTCAAGAAATGTGCAAAGTCATTCGTGAGAATCTCAAAGCGCGCAATCGCGCCAGAAGAGCTATTATGATGACAAGCACCGTGATGTGGCTTTTGAAATCGGAGACCATGTCTACCTCCGCCTCTCCAATGAAAGGCACTCTGCCGCCTGTATCAAAGGAAGCTTGCCCTAGATACGTGGGTCCTTTCAAGATCATTGGCAAAAGAGGCGATCTCGCCTATCAACTTGAGCTTCCGTCCAACTTCGCGAACGCACGATGTGTTTCATGTGTCACAGCTTCGCAAGTGCTTCAAGACTCCGAACGCACTATCAACTTCAAGAAATTGACCTTCAAGAAGATCTCTTATCATGAGCACCCTGCTGTTATTCTTGAAGAAACCGAGCGCAAGACTCGCAACAAGTCAATCAAATTCTGAAAGTGAAGTGGTCACACCATTCCGACCGAGAAGCCACCCGAGCGCGAGGATCACCTCCGCTCGAATATCCGGAGTTCTTTCAGTCCTAGATCTCGGACGAGATCCTCTTGTAGTGGTGGAGTGTTGTAACACCCCGGATGTAACTTTCCATATTTGTAACTCCAACTCTTGCCATTTTCGCATTGTGATATGATATTCCTCCGTGGTTGGGTTTTTGTCTTTGTTTTGCATTTTGTCCATGTCATGCATTTCATATCATGTCATCATGTGCATCTCATTTGCATACGTGTTCGCCTCATGCATCCGAGCATTTTCCCGTTGTCCGCTTTGCAATCCGACACTCCCTATGCCCCCGCGCCCCTTTGTCTTTTTTCGTGAGCGGTACTAAACTTTTTCGAATGGACCGAGGTTTGTCAAGTGGCCTTGGTATACCACCGTAGACCACCCGTCAAGTTTCGGTCATTTGAGCTCGCTTGGTACTCCAACGGTTAACCGTGACTCTCGCAAAGGCCTCTTTGTTGCAGCCCAACACCCTCCAAAACAGCCCAATAACCCATCTAACTCCTTCCATGCTCTCGGCCGCTCGATCACGATCGTGGTGGGCGAAAACTACACCCCATTTGGAGTCTCCTAGCTCCCTCTACCTATAAATATGCATCTCCCTCCAACCGCAAACCCTAGCGAATTTCTCCTCCGCCACGGACATGTCCGACCGGACGGACGCGTCTGCCACCACCGGCCAACCGGAGCCGCCACGTGACCTCAGGCCCACTTTCGCCGCCGCTGGCCCGCAGGGCTGTCAAGGGCCCTCCGAGCCTGCTGCCGCTTGCCTGCCTGCCTCTCAGCAGAAGGCGCTGCTGCCCCGGCCAAGGCTGCCTGGCTCTGCCTGCCTGGCCTGCCTGGCGGCTGGCTCGCTTGGCCGCTGCCTGCCGCCGCTGCCTGGTCTGCCGGCCGCCTCTGGCCGCGGCCTCCGCCTTGCCGCCTCGCCTCCGCCTCCTGCCTGGCCTGCCCGCTGCCTCGCCGAGGCGCTCTGCCTTCTCCAACTCCGCGATCCCCACTCGCTTTGCCGGTTCAGATATCGGATCTGAGATCCACCAAGGTTGACTTTCTCCTCCCCGATTTTCGCCTAAGTCTTTAATCTATCATTATTTTGTTGCATTTTCATTATGTCATAACTTTGCACCTGTGGGTCTGCTTTGGGCGAGTAGCATACCAAATTGTTCGCCTTGAAGAGTAGATCATTTCATTCATTGCATCATTTTCATTTGAGCTCATCTTGATGCCCAAATGCTGTTGGAAGAGGGCTATGTGATGTTAGTTTCGATTCTTATCGTAACATGCACTTTTGTCATTTTTGCCATGATTGATGTGTGCATCCTATGAACTTGAGTCCTACATGTGTTTTGTAATATGCCATGCCATCTTTACAGGGGTGTATGCCATGTATTTTTGTGATCTCTGTGGTGACTAGCACAAGCATGCAAACTAGGCTTCATGATGTTGCTGATTTCATCCCCTGCTTTTGTCGATATTTTTATGCCATGTTAACTTGATGCTACCGAGAGATCCATGCATATTTTGAGATACTTCAGAAGGATGTTTTGAACATATGGTTATGCTCTATCCATCCATGCCTTTTTTGCAATTATGGAGTGCCATAGCTTGAGTCAATCGAGCTCTACTTTTGCTATAAAATGTTTCCGCAGATTGTTTACATGTTATTCAATTTTGCCAAGGTTGTTGTAGTTGATCCGTATGCTATGATGTTGTTCTTGCCATGTATAGCTTCTATGCCATGTATTCTTGATGGATGTATGCTTAGTTTATCATGAAATGCTCTGTAGTGGGTGCATCGAGCTCTTAAACATGCCTACTTGTTATCTGTTTTTGTCATGCCCTGTTGCTGAATCTGTAACGAAACTTGCTATGTTTACGTGGGTTCCATCATATCTTCTGATCCTTTTTGGCTTGTGGTCAGTAAGGGAATTTTGTTCTATGCTTTGAGGAGATTCATGCCATGCCTTGTTTTGCTATTATAAGTTCCTGTAGCATGTTGTTTGCTTGCTCTGAACATTGCTTCCTGATGCTGATTCTCGCCATGTTCAGATTTTCTAAGTCCGTGAAGTCGATATATTTTGCACTTTTGCCATGCTTGTTTGGACCTGTTATGATGTGATTTAGCCGTAGCTCAGTGTTCATCTTTTGTCAAGCATCTTGAGTAGATCACTGCCATATGCTTTGTTGGTACGCTTGGGTGCAGAGCTTAATTTCTTGTTGCTTGCTATGTGGCATCATGTCGTTAATGGCAGATTTGTGCCATTCTTGTTTTGCTTGTCATTTGCAAACCGTGCATCCGATTCCGTGATCTTTATATCGATTTCAACCGAAATCATCTCATTTTTCCAGCGGCATACTTGGTTTGCTGTTGATGCCTGGTTCATCATTTTCCTTCCGAGCACGATACGCATTGCATATCACATCTCGCATATCATGCCATGTTTTGCATCATGTTGCTTGTGCATTGCACCGTGATTTATTGTGGTTCCATTGTTTGTGTTCTTGCTTTGGGTAGAGCCGGAGACGAGTACGTGAACGAGGAACCTGTTGAGAACGCTTACGAGGATCAAGCTTTCGACAACTCGAGAACTTTGCGTGCAAGATGACCATACCTCAAATCACTTCTATCTTTGCTTGCTAGATGCTCGCCTTTGCTATGCCTATGCTACGATGCCTATCACTTGCTTATCATGCCTCCCATATTGCCATGTCAAGCCCCTAACCATCCTTTCCTAGCAAACCGTTGTTTGGCTATGTTACCGCTTGCTCAAACCTCTTATAGCTGCTATAGTTGCAGTGAAGATGAAGTTTGTTCCTTGTTGAACATGGAGATGTTGTTCCTTGTTGGAACATGTTTACTTGTTGGGATATCACAATATATCTGCTATAATTAATGCATCTATATACTTGGTAAAGGGTGGAAGGCTCGCCTTATGCCCGGTGTTTTGTTCCACTCTTGCCACCCTAGTTTCCGCCATACCGTGTTATGTTCCTTGATTTCGCTCCTTACACGGTTGGGTGATTTATGGGACCCCTTGACAGTTCGCTTTGAATAAGACTCTCCAAAGAAGGCCCAACTTTGGTTTTACCATTTGCCACCTAAGCCTTTTTCCCCGGTTTTCGCGAGCCCGAGGGTCATCTTTATTTTAACCCCCCGACCAAGGTTCTTCGAAAGTGCTGGTCCAACCGGCAGATCAAGGGGCCACCACGGGCAACTCGAGGGCTGTTTTATCAGAGGTCGATCCGGATGTGCCTCGAGAACGAGATATGTGCAGCTCCTATCGGGATTTGTCGCACAATCGGGCGGCTTTGCTGGTCTTGTTTTATTGCTGTCGAAATGTCTTGTAGTCCGGGATTCCGAGATCGATCGGGTCTTCCCAGAGAAGGAATATCCTTCGCTGACCGTGAGAGCTTATAATGGGCTGTTGGGACACCCCGCAGGTATTATCTTTCAAAGCCGTGCTCGCGGTTATGAGGCGATGGGAATTTGTTAATGTCCGTTGTAGAAAACCCGGTTGACCTTAATTAAAATACACATCAACCAAGGTGTAACCGTGATGGTCTCTTCTCGGCGGAGTCCGGAAGTGAACACGGTGTTGGAGTTATGTTTGACGAAGTAGTTCAGATCACTTCTTGATCGCTACTAGCTTCACGATCGCGTTTTGCTTTCTTCTCGCTTCTTTTGCGTAATGTAGCCACCATATATGCTAGTCGCTGTCTGCAGCTCCACCTCACAACTCGTCCTTCCTATAAGCTTAAATAGTCTTGATCTCGCTGGTGTGAGATTGCTGAGTCCCGTGACTCATGATTCTACCAAAACAGTTGCAGTGCCGACGATGCCAAAGGCAGTATGACGCAACCGAGCTCAAGTGGGAGTTCGACGAGGAACGTGGTCATTACTATGTGTCTTTTCCCGATGATTAGTAGTGGAGCCCAGCTTGGGACGATCGGGATCCTGTAGCATTTGGGGTAGTCTTCTTTTATTTTGGTTCCGTAGTCGGACCTTGAGTGTAATCTGAATGATGGATGTTTATTTATGTATTGTGTGAAGTGGCGATCGTAAGCCAACTATGTATCTCTTTCCTTATGTATTACATGGGTTGTGTGAAGATTACCTCACTTATGACATTGCTTTCAATGCGTTATGCTCTAAGTCGTGCTTCGACACGCGGGAGATATAGCCGCATCGAGGGCGCATAGCCCGCCACTCACTGTGGCCCCCATCCAGCGAGGATGGTGGGCTGCGCTCAAGATCGACATACCAGGCTCAACCGAGCCAAGGCCTCAAGAGCGCCTGCCCTCGCGAGTGGGACGCTATGCAGGGCCCGCCCCATAGCTACGCTCGCATGCCTTATGCTCCCGCCAAACGCTGCTGCCGCGCACCAGCTGCCTCATGAGGACCATCCAGAGGCTCAACAGGTCGCACGCTGCAGCCCTCGGGCGGAGATGGAGATGGTCTATGAGGAGCCACCAGCGCCCAGAGCCTCCCGAGGCCCCTCGGCCCGGGGCTCGTGGAGGATCGGCTCCCCGCAGCCCACCGAGTCTGCTACACCAACACACCCCTCGTCCCCAACATCACCAGTGACATCTTTAAGTTCTGCTTTCAGCCGGGAGCGCCTTTCAAGGCCGTGATTATTCCCTCGGGTCACAGGTCCGCTCCCACGCATGTATCCCTTTTTATTTCATGTCATTAGCATATCCTGCTGGGGGGCGCCTCGGGCTGCATCATCCCCAAGCCGCCGGGCCACCCCAGCTGCATGTATCCTTCCTATTTTTTCCTTAGGATTATGCCCTCGCCCACCATGCTTGTTATTTGTGCCTTTTCCGGGTGGCGGAATCTTGCACGCTAAAGGGGGGTGCCTGAGCATCGCGACCAGTGGCTCCTACCGCCTCCGCCCTCACCTCCGGGTCTTGTCCATGGCATCGGACTGCTTGCCCGACGGCCGAGACCAGCCCGAGAGCCGGGACCCGAGGACGAGTTGCATCATCTAACCCAGCTTGCTGCTAAAGGGGGGTGCATGAGCATCGCGACCGAGGGCTCCTACCGCCTCCGCCTCACCTCCGGTCTTGTCCATGGCATCGCGACCTGGCTTGCCAAATGACGGCCGAGACTAGCCCGAGAGCCGAGACCCGAGGACGTAGAGTTGCGTCACCTAACCCAGCTTGCATGTTAAAGGGGGGGGGTGCCTGAGCATCGCGGCTCAGGGCTCCAACCGCCTCCGCCCTCACCCCTGGTCTTGTCCATGGCATCGCGACTGGCTTGCCAGCCGACGGCCGAGAACAGCCCGAGAGCCGGACCCAAGGACGAGAGTTGCTGATCCGACCCAGCTTGCACGCTAAAGGGGGTGCCCGAGCATCGCGACTCAGTGGCTCCAACTGCCTCCGCCCTCACCCTCCGGGTCTTGTCCATGGCATTGCGACTGCTTTGCCGACGGCCGAGACCAGCCCGAGAGCCGGGACCCAAGGACGAGAGTTGCGCCACCTAACCCAGCTATGCTGCTTAAAGGGGGGGTGCCTGAGCATCGCGACTGTGGCTCCCACCGCCTCCGCCTCACCTCTCGTCTTGTCCATGGCATCGCGACTGGCTTGCAACCGACGGCCGAGACCAGCCCGAGAGCCAGACCAAGACGAGAGCACCGCATCCGCCAAATTTGCAGGAACACACTCAAGATAAGGCCCAGAGCCAGCGCAACCTCCTTGAGGTAGGGCCTCGTGAGTCCTGCTAGGCCGCTCACGGTGCCTGTGATACACCTCGCCCAAAGCCCCACTGCAGGCCCACGTGTCGTGGTGGGTCAGATACGCCTGGGATCCTCCCGAGGGGAGCCCTCCCACGCTCCAAAGGAAGCACCATGTCTGCGGCTGGCCGACGACACAACCACGAGCGGTTATGCCCATACGCTATGAAGCGCTTATGTTCGCGGCCGGTGATAAACAACCGAGGGTGGCCTCCGGTCGATCAACATCGTGGAGCCCAGAGCCTGTCCGCCTCATTGCAACGCCTCCCGGAGCGCGCGAGGGGCTGGACACGGGCTGCGCCTGGTCACGCCTGACGCGACGCCACCCAGCCAGCGCCTGGCCTGGTTCGTCGACGCCACTCCCCGAGGGAGCCAAGGTACGTAATGCCGCTTGAGCTGGCCAAGGGGACTCTCGAGCATCGCGACTCAGAGCCTAATCGTCACGTAGCCCTCACCCCTTAGTTCCAAAGGCTAACGGCGGTTGAGGTATGCACGGGCCGGGCTCGCAGACATAGAACGGTGGATCCGCTGGCGCCTCACCTCCCTACTTGCTATTCATGCGCTAAGGGGGACTCGAGCATCGCGACTCAGAGCCTAACTTGTCACGAGCCCTCACTCCTTGGTCCCGCCCTGGTTTCCGGTCGGGCTAACGGCGGCTGAGAGAGCAAGGGCAATGGCTCGGCCAGAGAACATAAGCAAGTAGGAAGCACAAATTTCAAGGAATTCAAAAGCAAATATTACAGTCCACACTATTATCGCAATACCAAATGTAAGTTTAAACGCCCCCGAGGCATGATACATGTGCAGGAATTAAAAGCAAGACAGAGCCACAACAGAGTCACTTGTCGGCGGTGGAGCAAAGGCGGAGGGCTCGCTCTTGAAGCAGCAGGGTCGGCAGCGCCGCTTCGCTTGGTGTCAAGGCCCGAACTTCCCCAACAGAGCCTCCACACGACCCTTCACAGCCTCGACAGCGGCAGCTGCATGCTCGCCGCTGTTGGCTCCAAAGAAGTTGTCCATGTCGACGCTGGGATCGCAAGATAGATGTGGGTGAGGATCCGCTGCTGCAGAAGACAAGACACGCGCCGCCTTAGCCGTGGGGCCAAGACCAAGGAGACATCTTCAAGAGCGCGAACCAGAAGGGAAGCAGCTTGGCGGGCTCGCCCATCCGCCGCCGCCTGGGCTCTCCAGCCGCTATCATAAAGCTCCTCAGCAGGCGCGAGCCTTCACCTCCATATCCATGAAGGCCACGCGATCTTCAGAAGAACCCGCGCTTTGTCGTCCAGCCTCGACCTTCCTCGCCGCCCAGCCTCCTGCTCCAGCACGCCTAGGCGGTCGCGCGCTTCAGCCTTGGCCTCCGGGTCCTGACGGTCATGAGCCTTCATGCTTCCTCCTGCTCCCGGGCGGAGGCGGGCCTCGGGCGAGATGGTTCTACAGCCCTTCACCGCCTCCATTGCCTCACAATGACCTTGATGCCGGGCTGCCTCCCCTGTGGCAGCATCGCTGCACTTCGCCACGAACAGCTTGCTTCTCCTCCTCGCAAGCCGCCGAGACCTGGACCAGCGCCGCCAATCGGCATCAGAGCGACCCAGCTGTGGCCAGCTCCAAACGCCCACCATCGACGGGTCGGCGCCAGAAGATCTCTGCCGCAGCGGTCCAGCCCGCAATGGCGCGATCCGTAACACAGCATTCGGAGGAGCAGCGGTCGGTGGAGTAGTCGGAGAAGACGGCCAGGTGACCATCGCGCCGAGGCGGAACCGGCGGCACCACAAAGAAAAGGAGGGAGGCGCCAAGCAAGGGCACCTCGGGGTCGCCTGGGTCAAGGGGCTGAGCTCGCCTCAGCCTGGCTCAGCCAGCCTCGCGAGGATGCCCGGCAGAGAGGCTGGGCGCCAGATCACCTTCTTTTTCGGGCAGAGGCACCGCCACGGATGGGGCCTCAGAGCCCCTTCGCCTTTCGCTGCATGGGCGCCACTGGCCAAGGACATGGACATCGATCTTGTCGACGGAGCGATAATCAAGACGGGAAGGTGCACTTACTGTGTCGTCAGCCGGTGGATTCGAGCAGCCTCCGCCATACTTGAAGCCCGAGAGCCGGCCGCAGGATCAGCTTCAAGGGGACCGGGAGCAGGAGGCTGCTCAAGGGTTCGCCTGGCCGGGCGGACCTGCAGGGACCAGCCCATCCGGTCCTTCCTCGATCGGGGCAGGCCGCCTCGCCATCCTCATCCTCGCTGCCACTCTTGGGAGGCGGAGAATGCGGACCCACGCAGCAGGAGGAGCCCTGACTCCGCCTCAATCAACCCCTCTCACAGCTCTCTCCTTCCTCCACCTTCACTGAGCTCGAAGAGGACAAGTCCACCAGTCCTCCTGAGCCTCCACGGCACGGGCCCGCCCCCATTGAAGACAGGCATGGGCCCCACAACCTGCTCCCAATCCTCGCAAGGAACAGGGGCACGAGGGCGCCTCCGGGCCTCGCCACATCGCTCCCAACCAAGGACTGGAGGACCGTCGCCAGATCCTCGCTGGCCAGGGCTTGAGTGAGGCCTCCACATCGGAAGCGAGTACTAACGAAGCGGAGCCAGTGGGTGCTCCAAGAACTCCCTCAGCAGCGACGCACCGGTCAGCTTCGCCGCCGCCGTGTTGGCCGGCTTCAGATTCAAGGCCCATCTTCTCCAAAGACCAGCCAAGGCTGGGATCCGTGAAGCTCCACTGGGACCGGGCCGTCGGGCTCTCGGCATGGCTCCGTGGGCAGGATCACCGGAGTGGATGCGCCCAGCATCCACCAAGATCCACTTGCTCCTGAAGCCCTCAATCCGCTTCCCAGGGTTTGAAATGGCGATGGATCCGCCGTATGCAACGAAGCTCGCGCACGCGGAGGCGGAACCACGGGAGGTTCTGAGAAAGAAGTAGTGGCGCAGCAAGGCCACCGAGGGTTTCACCCCAACATGGGCCTCACAATAGTTAGGCGAAGATCGCCAGAAGAAGGACGGAGTTGGGATGGAGGTGCAGAGCTTGAATGTTGTAATGACGGAGGACGGAGAAGAAGAACTCGGAAAAGGGAGGCACCAGACCAGCAATGATGGGCTCACGAAGAACGGGTAGAAGGTACTCCTCGACCTCCGGGCGGCAGAGCCGCCCTGAACACCTCTGTTTGCTGACGCCGCGCCCGCCATCGGCGCATCAGTATGCAGGTTCGCCCGACACATTTGGCGGTCCAAGGCAGGGAGTACCAAGTTCGGCCGGGCTTGGCGAGGCGCCATGATCGCTAGGGCACGCAGCGGAGCGGATCTCAAGATCTTGGAAGCAGAGAGGAGAGGCGCAAGAAAGGGATCTGAGCAAAGAATCGCGAAAGTAAAGGAGGCAAGAAAGATGTCGCTCATATCAACCCACGCGTTGCGGAGGCTCACATCCAATCAACCGCCACGGGCGCCTAAGGCCGCAGTTGTTAGGGCTCGCGACGCTTAGCACTTGCCCTTTCGCTTCTCTCGCCGCCTGTTCGGGCGCTGCCAGGCCCGGGCTATCTGCTCATGCTTCGGGAACGGGGTCCCTGATTTGCTCGCCGCCGCGCCCGCGGGCGGGCTCAAAGGAGGCCTGTGACAGCCCATCTTCATCAACGCAGCTCAAGACCTCGCGAGGGGCCAAACCTCGCGGGCTGGACGATGAGGAGCTTCCTCAGGCACATCCTCGTCAGGCTGGCTCATGAGGAGGCGGAGAGTTCAAGGCAGGGTACCTCACGAGGTGCCCATGACGCAAGCCATGACGACCAAGGGCGCCAGCCCGCGCGATGTCCTCCTTTCCTCTTTGGTGCAAAGGGAGCAAGCGCAGGCAAGAGCATCAAGCAAAGGCGTCCATTTCGGTGCAACAAGACCAAGACCAGCCCAACGGCTGGAAGGGAGTCATCGTGGAGCCCAAGCAAAGGCGTCATCACCAGAGCCTTTGGCAGGCGAGGACCAACTTTAGTCAGGGTAAGTGTACCCACTGTTCCCCATCAAAATGGCCAATTGTTGGCGCCCTTCCCGCTCAATATTTGGGAAGAGGCCCAGGGCCTTCGCCTATAAATAGGACTAGCCACACTCAGAGTAGAGGGGAGAGAGGACGATCAGCATCTAGATCTGGGAGAGACGAAGAGAAATCAGAATCCTCATCGAGGAACCAGTAGCTAGAGCAATGGAAAACCACCTAGCAGTTCATCACACCCACCAAGAACAGACCCTCGCGAGGCTGTTCTTCTATGTACTGTTCCTCATCAGCCCAAGAGGCAATCCACCACACCATAAACTAGAGTAGGGTATTACACCACAACGGTGGCCCGAACTAGTATAAATCTTGTGTCTCTTGAGCTGTTTTGTTTAGTAGTTTAGGTCCCAGCGATTCGGCGAGGTGCGAGATGGTGGAGGGTTGATCTCGCAAGCACCCCAAGAGTTCAACCTTAAGGGTCTGCTGAACCCAACCGACACCCCGGTCGACGCCCGACGAAGTCCCACGCACTGCTGGCGGGAGGGTCGGGCGGCGCCAGAACCATGGTGCACTCGCCTCCCTCGCCTGCATCATGGACGCCACTTCGTCATGACGACGCACGGCGACGAGATTCCATAGCATCGTCCCACCCGCTGGGCCCACTCGGACCAGCGCCAAGTTCTTCGAACGAGAACATGAAGACGCCAAACCACTATCGAGCGCCGGGCGCGAGCGCCCACCAATCAGACAAGCGAAGCAGGGCCTGCTGTGAGCCACCCGCACCGGGAGTTTCGGAGGCCTACCTTACGAGGTAGGCTGTCCGCTTTTTACCCGTGAGCTGCGGCAGTTCCAAGTGGGCCCACTCATCCGACCTTCAAACCCGACTATGGGCGAAAAGTACAGTGGCAAGACCCACCCGTCCGAAGTTCTCAGTGTTCACACCATCGCGACATAAGCTGCCGGAGCCCGCGATTTATAAGGTGCTTACGAATTACTTTCCATTGGCTCTAAACCCAACGCCATCTCGTGGTTGATGCACTTGCCGGTAGACTCTATTTCCTCCTGGTCGGATTTGTGCCATGAGTTCGTGGGCGCCTTTACCGGAGGCCACCAAGCCCATGGCCAAGCAAGCGACCTGCACGCTATTCCCGTAAGGGAGGCGAGTCTCCGCAAGTATATACAGAGGTTCAGCCGGCACAAGATAATATCCCTAGTGTTCACCCTGCCGCCATCATCAGCGCATTCCATCAGAACGTGCGTAACCGCAAGATGCACGAAGAGCTGACAATGAACAAGGTGAGAGATGTAGGAGAACTCTATGTTCTTGCTGACAAATGTGCCCGAGCTGAAGAGGGAAGGTAGTACCCCGGCGAAGATGCCGGCGTGGAAACCGACTCCTCAAATGAGGATATTGCCGCCCGGCGAAGAAAGGCCGGCGCCGCAACAGGAAGCGCAAAGGAAAAGCCGTGCTTGCCGTTGAGGGATATGATGATGCCGGCTCCACCAAGAAAACCATGGCAGATGACCCCGGCAAAGAGGTTGCCGGATGTGTCGCCTGCCGGGCCTTGGCGGCTGCTGAGAAGCCAGAAACTCCGACAAGCGATATCGCAAGATCCATCGCACTGCAGGCCATGCTCTCCAGACTGCCGACAGGTTGAGCTCTCGCTGAGAAGCAGAGGGCTGAGTATGAGAGGCGGACAAGGAGAAGGGCCCAGACGGTGCCGAGGGGTCCGCAAGAAGCGTGATTTGACAAGCGGCCATCGCGCAAGGATAAGCAACAGGAGAGATCGCCTGGGCCGTGATGTAAAGCCGAAGATGACGATCACGAAGAGGACGCATTTAATCCGCCACCAAGATTTTCAGAAAGCTACAGAGGCCATGTGCATCGATGGCGGCGCCGCTGCATACTTCTCACCACCGCTTAAAACAGCATGCGAGAGATAACAGCGCGCAGAGCTGTCGCTTGATGCCCAAAGGTCATCAAGTGGTCCAAAGACACCTATCATTTTTGACACTGAGGATCACCCTGATCGCACTACCACGGTCGGGTGCTTGTCGTTGTTGGTTTCACCAACAATACGCAACCTCAAGGTGATGAAGATGCTAGTCGATGGCGGGGCCGGTTTGAACTTGATCTCGCCTACCGTGATCGAGAAACTGCAGATTCCTGATGGAGACCTCGAAGAGACGGGCATGTTTCAGGGGGTCAACCCAGGAAGAAGCCAACCCAAGGGAAAGGTCACGCTGCCCGTGACTTTTGGAAGCGACCTGAACTTCAGGACGGAGATGATCGTGTTCGATGTTGCCAAGATCCCCTTGCCCTACAATGGGATCCTTGGCCACCCAAATACCAATAAGTTCATGGTGGCGCCACACCACGCCTACAACACCTCAAGATGCCAGACCTGTGACGATCATCACCATCCCTCCGACAAGAAAGATGCGCTTGATTTGCGCCGACCAACTATACCAAAGCAAAGAAGGCTACAAGAGCTGCCGCCGCTAGAGCACTTTCTCCCGCCACTAGGACCCCGGGGAAGAAGAAGAAGAAGACCGGTGAGACCTCGACACCCACTCCGCAAGCGCACCTCTTCGAGTGTAGCGCTGCCGCCGAGGACGCATGAGAGCTCCACCGGCGGAAACAAGAAGCCTGTGGCCATACCGCGGGAACCAAAAAGGTTTCTGTCAATGAGGACGGTGTTGGGGAACGTTGCAGAAAATTAAAATTTTTCCTACGGTTTCACCAAGATCCATCTATGAGTTCTACTAAGCAACGAGTCAATGGAGAGAGTTTGCATCTACATACCACTTGTAGATCGAGTACGGAAGCGATTGAGGGAGTGGTGATGATGAAGACGCTCCCAACGTGATTCCGATCACCGATGACCAAGTGCTGAACGGACAGCACCTCTGCTCAACACACGTGACGGATTTATGGCGCCTCCTTCTGCCTTGATCCAGCAAGGAGGAAGGAGAGGTTGAGGAAGATCACTCCAATGGCAGCACGACGGCGTGATGCGATGGAGGGATCAGATTCGGCAGGCTTCGCCAAGCGATGCGGAGGAGGAGAGGTGTTGGGAGGGAGGCTGCGCCTTCAATGGTGTGTGCAGCCTCCCTCACCCCTCTATTTATAGGGGAAGGAGGAGGGGCCGCCCCCCAGATCCATCTAGAGGGGCGGCGGCCAAGGGGAGGGGCTTGCCCCCAAGCAAGGGGCGCCTTTAGGTTTCCCCTCAACCCTAGGCGATGGGCCAGGGAGGGGTGCGCCCAGCCCATGAGGGGCTGGCTGCCCCACGCAGCCCAAGTGGCCCCCTCAAAGGGGTGGCCCTCCCGTGGTCCTCCGAACCTTCCGTGGACCCTCCATAAAACCGATATGACCCAAACTTTTCCTGTCCGCTTGATGACTTCCCATATATAAATCTTTACCTCCGACCATTCCGAACTCCTCGTGACGTCCGGATCTCATCCGGACTCAACAACATTCGTAATCACATACAAGTCTTCCTATTAACCCTAGCGCCACCGAACCTTATGTGTAGACCCTACGGGTTCGGAGACATGTAGACATGACCGAGACGCTCTCCGTCAATAACCAACAGCGGATCTGGATACCCATGTTGGCTCCTACATGCTCCTCGATGATGTCATCGGATGAACCACGATGTCTAGGGTTCAAGCAACCCGTATGCTATTCCCTTTGTCGACGGTATGTTACTTGCCCGAGACTCGATCGTCGGTATCCCAATACCTCATTTAGTCTCGCTACGGCAAGTCACTTTACTGCATCAGAATGCATGATCCCGTGACCATACACTTGGTCACTTTGAGCTCATTATGATGATGCACTACCGAAAGTGGGCCCAGTGATACCTCTCCGTCATACACGGAGTGACAAATCCTCGCCTCGATCCGTGTCAACCCAATGACACTTTCGGAGATACCGTAATGCACCTTTATAGTCACCCGATTACATTGTGACGCTTGGTACACCCAAAGCATTCCTACGGTATCCGGAGTTACACGATCTCACGGTCTAAGGAAGAGATACTTGACATTGGAAAAGCTCTAGCAAAACGAACTACACGATCTTTGTGCTATGCTTAGGATTGTCTTGTCCATCACGCCATTCTCCTAATGACGTGATCCCGTTGTCAATGACATCCGATGTCCATAGTCGAAACCATGACTATCGTGACCAACGAGCTAGTCAACTAGAGGCTTACTAGGACGACAGGTCTATGTATTCACACGCGTATCACGATTTCGTGATGATACAGCTTATAGCATGAATAAAAGACAATTATCATGAACAAGGAAATATAATAATAATGCTTTTATTATTGCCTCTAGGGCATATTTCCAATAGTCTCCCACTTGCACTAGAGTCAATAATCTAGTTTACATTGTGATGAATCGAACACCCATAGAGTTCTGGTGTTGATCATGTTTTGCCCATGAAGAGGTTTAGTCAATCGGATTCAGATCCGTATGCACTTTACAAATTTCTATGTCTCCATCCTGAACATTTTCACGGATGGAGTTGAAGCGACGCTGATGTGCCTGGTCTTCTTGTGAAACCTGGGCTCCTTGGCAAGTGCAATAGCTCCGGTGTTGTCACAGAAGAGTTTGATCGCCCCGACGCATTGGGTATGACTCCTAGGTCGGTGATGAACTCCTTCACCCAAATTGCTTCATGCGCTGCCTCCGAGGCTGCCATGTACTCCGCTTCACATGTAGATCCCGCCACGACGCTCGCTTGCAGCTGCACCAGCCATCGCTCCACCATTCAACATATACACGATCCGGTTTGTGACTTAGAGTCATTCAGATCTGTGTCGAAGCTTAGCGCCGACGAACCCGTTACGACGAGCTCTTCGTCACCTCCATAAACGAGAAACATGTCCTTTGTCCTTTCGTGTACTTCAGGATATTCTTGACCGCTGTCCGTTGTTCCTTGCCGGGATTACTTTGGTACCTTCCTACCAAACTTACGGCAAGGTTTACATCAGGTCTGTACACAAGATGGCATACATAATAGATCCTATGGCTGAGGCATAGGGATGACACTCATCTCTTCTTTATCTTTTGTCGTGGTCGGGCATTGAGCTGAGCTCAATCTCACACCTTGCAATACGTGCAAGAACCCTTCTTGACTGATCCATTTTGAACTTCTTCAAAATCTTATCAAGGTATGTGCTTTGTGAAAGACCTATGAGGCGCCTCGATCTATCTCTATAGATCTTGATGCCTAATATATAAGCAGCTTCTCCAAGGTCCTTCATTGAAAAACACTTATTCAAGTAGGCCTTAATGTTGTCCAAGAATTCTATATCATTTCCCATCAAAAGTATGTCATCTACATATAATATGAGAAATGCTACAGAGCTCCCACTCACTTTCTTGTAAACGCAGGCTTCTCCATAAGTCTCAAGATAAACCCAAACGCTTTGATCATCTCATCAAAGCGAATGTTCCAACTCCGAGATGCTTGCACCAGCCCATAAATGGATCGCTGAGCTTGCATACTTTGTCAAGATTCTTAGGATCGACAAAACCTTCGGCTGCATCATATACAGCTCTTCCTTAAGATAACCGTTAAGGAACGCTGTTTTGACGTCCATCCGCCATATCTCATAATCATAGTATGCGGCAATTGCTAACATGATTCGGACGGACTTAAGCTTCGCTACGGGAGAGAAAGTCTCATCGTAGTCAATCCCTTGAACTTGCCGATAACCCTTAGCGACAAGTCGAGCTTTATAGATGGTGACATTACCATCCGCCATCCGCCTTCTTCTTAAAGATCCATTTGTTTTCTATCGCTCGCCGATCATCGGGCAAGTCAGCCAAAGTCCACACTTTGTTTTCATACATGGATTCTATCTCGGACTTCATGGCTTCTAGCCATTTGTTGGAATCTGGGCCCGCCATCGCTTCTTCATAGTTCGAAGGTTCATTGTTGTCTAACAACATGATTTCCAAGACAGGGTTGCCGTACCACTCTGGTGCGGAACGTGTCCTAGTGGACCTACGAAGTTCAGTAGCAACTTGATCCGAAGTACCTTGATCATCATCATGAATTTCCTCTTCAGTTGGTGTAGGCATCACAGGAACATTTTCCGAGCTGCACTACTATCCTGCTCAAGAGGTAGTACTTCATCGAAGTTCTACTTTCCTCCCACTTACTTCTTTCGAGAGAAACTCTTTTCCGTAAAGGTTCCGTTCTTGGCAACAAAGATCTTGCCTCGGATCTTAAGTAGAAGGTATACCCAATGGTTTCCTTAGGGTATCCTATGAAGACGATTTTTCCGACTTGGGTTCGAGCTTTTCAGGTTGAAGTTTCTTGACATAAGCATCGTGATCCCCAAACTTTTAGAAACGATAGCTTAGGTTTCTTCCCAAACCATAATTCATACGGTGTCGCCTCAACGGACTTAGACGGTGCCCTATTTAAAGTGAATGTAGCTGTCTCTAGAGCGTATCCCCAAAATGATAGCGTAAATCAGAAGAGACATCATAGACCGCACCATATCCAATAGAGTGCGACACGACGCTCGGACACACCATTACGTTGAGGTGTTCCAGCGGCGTTAGTTGTGAAACGATTCCACATTTTCTTAAGTGTGTACCAAATTCGTGACTTAAATATTCTCCTCCACGATCCGATCGAAGAATTTTATCTTTCGGTCACGTTGATTCTCTACTTCATTCTGAAATTCCTTGAACTTTTCAAAGGTCTCAGACTTGTGTTTCATCAAGTAGACATACCCATATCTACTCAAGTCATCTGTGAGAGTGAGAACATAACGATATCCTCCATGAGCCTCAACGCCATTGGACCGCACACATCGGTATGTATGATTTCCAACAAGTTGGTTGCTCGCTCCATTGTTCCGAGAACGGAGTCTTGGTCATCTTGCCCATGAGGCATGGTTCGCATGTGTCAAATGATTCATAATCTAAAGACTCCAAAAGTCCATCAAGATGGAGCTTTTTCATGCGCTTGACACCAATGTGACCAAGGCGGCAAGTGCCACAAGTATGTGGGACTATCGTTATCAACTTTACATCTTTTGGTATTCACGCTATAAACATGTGTAATACTACGCCGAGATTCATTAAGAATAAACCATTGACCATCGGAGCATGACCATAATACATATCTCTCATATAAATAGAACAACCATTATTCTCGGATTTAAATGAGTAGCCATCTCGCATTAAACGAGATCCAGATACAATATTCATGCTCAAACTTGGCACCAAATAACAATTATTAAGGTTCATAACTAATCCCGTAGGTAAATGAAGAGGTAGCGTCGACGGCGATCACATCGACTGAACCATTCCCGACGCCAAGATCGTCACCTCGCCCTTCGCCAGCTTCCGCTTATTCCGCAGCTCCTGCTGTGAGTTACAAATATGAGCAACGGCACCGTATCAAATACCCAGGAGTTACTACGAGTAATCGCAAAGTACACATCAATTACATGTATATCAAA
This sequence comes from Aegilops longissima, assembly GCA_021605205.1. NCBI lineage: Eukaryota > Viridiplantae > Streptophyta > Magnoliopsida > Poales > Poaceae > Aegilops > Aegilops longissima. Next base: position 145,498,804 of record CM038678.1, on the reverse strand, counting down.
TATACCTTTGGTGTTGCCGGCCTTCTTGTCCGCTAAGTATTTGGGGCAGTTCCGCTCAAAGGACCCTCCCTTGCAATAAAAGCACTCGGCCCTCGGTTTGGGTCCATTCTTTGACTTCTTCCCGCAACTTGTTTACGGGCGCGGCAACCTCCTTGCCGCCCTTCTTGAAGTTCTTCTTACCCTTGCCCTTCTTGAACTTAGTGGTCTTATTGACCATCAACACTTGATGTTCTTTCTTGATTTCAACCTCGCTGACTTCAGCATAGAGAACACTTCAGAATGGTCTTTACCATCCCTGCATGTTGTAGTTCATCACAAAGCTCTTGTAGCTTGGTGGGAGCGATCGAGGATTCTGTCAATGACCGCCTCATCAGGAGGTTAATATTCAGTGGGTCATACGGTTGTGCAACCTGCACATCTTGAGATGTGCTCACCGACGTAACTATTTTCCTCCATCTTACAACTATAGAACTTGTCGGAGATGTCATATCTCTCGACCCGGCGTGAGCTTGGAAAACAAGTTTCAGCTCCTCGAACATCTCATATGCTCCGTGATGCTCAAAACGCTTTTGGAGCCCGGTTCTAAGCTGTAAAGCATGCCGCATCGAACGAGGGAGTAATCATCAAGACGAGACTGCCAAGCATTCATAATGTCTTGGTTCTTCGGGACGGAGCGCCACCTAGCGGTCCTTCTAGGACATATTGTTTCTGGCAGCTATGAGGATGATCTCAAGTTCCGACCCAGTCCGATAGTTGCTGCCATCATCTTTCAGCTTGGTTTTCTAGGAACGCGTTGAAGTTCAAGTTGACATGAGCGCTGGCCATTTGATCTACAAGACATATCATTCAAAAGTTTTAGACTAAGTTCATGATAATTAAGTTCATCTAATCAAATTATTTAAATGAACTCCCACTCAGATTAGACATCCTCTAGTCATCTAAGTGTTACACGATCCGAGTCGACTAGGCCGTGTCCGATCATCACGTGAGACGGACTAGTCTCGCCGGTGAACATTCTCATGTTGATCGTATCTTCCATACGACTCGTGTTCGACCTTTCGGTCTCCGTGTTCCGAGGCCATGTCTGTACATGCTAGGCTCGCAAGTAAACCCTAAGTGTTTTCGTGTGTAAATCTGTCTTACACCGTTGTATGTGAACGTAAGAATCCATCACACCCGATCATCACGTGGTGCTTAGAAACGATTTAACTTTGGCAACGGTGCACGCTTAGGGGAAACACTTCTTGAAATTGTTGTAAGGATCATCTTATTTACTACCGTCGTTCTAAGTAAACAAGATGTATAAACATAATAAACATCACATGCAATTATATAGTAGTGACATGATATGGCCAATATCATAAAGCTCCATTGATCTCCATCTTCGGGCTCCATGATCATCTTGTCACCGCATGACACCATGATCTCCATCATCATGATCTCCATCATTGTGCCTCCATGAAGTTGTCACGCCAACGACTACTTCTACTTTATGGCTAACGCTTTTAGCAACAAAGTAAAGTAAGTTACATGGCGCTCTTCAATGACACGCAGGTCATACAAAATAAAGACAACTCCTATGGCTCCTGCCGTTGTCATACTCATCGACATGCAAGTCGTGATTCCTATTACAAGAACATGATCTCATACATCACAATATGTCATTCATCATTCATCACAACTTGGCCATATCACATCACATGTCAATTGCTGCAAAAACAAGTTAGACGTCCTCTAATTGTTGTTGCATCTTTACGTGGCTGCAATTGGGTTCTAGCAAGAACGCTTTCTTACCTACTAATAACCACAACGTGATCTTGTCAACTTCTATTTACCCTTCATAAGGACCCTTTTCATCGAATCCGCCCAACTAAAGTAGGAGAGACACACACCCGCCAGCCACCTTATGCAACTAGTGCATGTTAGTCGGTGGAACCGGTCTCACGAAGCGCACGTAAGGTTGGTCCGGCCGCTTCATCCCACAATACCGCGGAAGCAAGATAAGACTAGTAGCGGCAAGTAAATTGACAAGATCCACGCCCACAACCAAATTGTGTTCTACTCGTGCAAAGAGAACTACGATAGACCTAGCTCATGATGCCACTGTTGGGGAACGCTGCAGAAAATTAAAATTTTTCCTACGGTTTCACCAAGATCCATCTATGAGTTCTACTAAGCAACGAGTCAATGGAGAGAGTTTGCATCTACATACCACTTGTAGATCGAGTACGAAGCGATTGAGGGAGTGGTGATGATGAAGACGCTCCCAACGTGATTCCGATCACCGATGACCAAGTGCTGAACGGACAGCACCTCCGCTGCTCAACACACGACGGATTTACGGCGCCTCCTTCGCCTTGATCCAGCAAGGAGGAAGGAGAGGTTGAGGAAGATCACTCCAATGGCAGCACGACGGCGTGATGCAGATGGAGGGATCAGTTCTCAGCAGGCTTCGCCAAGCGTGCATGCGGAGGAGGAGAGGTGTTGGGAGGGAGGGCTGCGCCTTCAATGGTGTGTGCAGCCTCCCCCACCCCTCTATTTATAGGGGAAAGGAGGAGGGGCCGCCCCCCAGATCCATCTAGAGGGGGCGGCGCCAAGGGAGGGGGCTTGCCCCCCAAGCAAGGGGGCGCCTTTAGGGTTCCCCCCCTCAACCCTAGGCGCATGGGCCAAGGGGAGGGGGTGCGCCCAGCCCATGAGGGGCTGGCTGCCCCACGCAGCCCAAGTGGCCCCCAAAGGGGTGGCTCTCCCGTGGTCCTCCGAACCCTTCCCGTGGACCCTCCATAAAACCGATATGACCCAAAACTTTTCCGTGTCCGCTTGATGACTTCCCATATATAAATCTTTACCTCCGACCATTCCGAACTCCTCGTGACGTCCGAGATCTCATCCGGACTCAACAACATTCGTAATCACATACAAGTCTTCCTATTAACCCTAGCGCCACCGAACCTTATGTGTAGACCCTACGGGTTCGGGAGACATGTAGACATGACCGAGACACTCTCCGTCAATAACCAACAGCGGATCTGGATACCCATGTTGGCTCCTACATGCTCCTCGATGATGTCATCGGATGAACCACGATGTCTAGGGTTCAAGCAACCCCGATGCTATTCCCTTTGTCGACGGTATGTTACTTGCCCGAGACTCGATCGTCGGTATCCCAATACCTCGCTTAGTCTCGTTACGCAAGTCACTTTACTCTGCATCAGAATGCATGATCCCGTGACCATACACTTGGTCACTTTGAGCTCATTATGATGATGCACTACCGAGTGGGCCCAGTGATACCTCTCCGTCATAACGGAGTGACAAATCCTCGTCTCGATCCGTGTCAACCCAACAGACACTTTCGGAGATACCTGTAATGCACCTTTATAGTCACCCGCTTACGCCAGACGTTTGGTACACCCAAAGCATTCCTACGGTATCCGGAGTTACACGATCTCACGGTCTAAGGAAGAGATACTTGACATTGGAAAAGCTCTAGCAAAACGAACTACACGATCTTTGTGCTATGCTTAGGATTGTCTTGTCCATCACGCCATTCTCCTAATGACGTGATCCCGCTTGTCAATGACATCCGATGTCCATAGTCGAAACCATGACTATCCGTGACCAACGAGCTAGTCAACTAGAGGCTTACTAGGGACGATTGTGGTCTATGTATTCACACGTATCACGATTTCCGGATGATACAGCTTATAGCATGAATAAAAGACAATTATCATGAACAAGGAAATATAATAATAATACTTTTATTATTGCCTCTAGGGCATATTTCCAACAGACGGCACGGGAGGAGCTTTTACCATAAGCTCCACCCTTGACGACAAATAGGAAGACGCGCTCGTCACTTTCCTGCGGGCGAATGTCGATGTGTTTGCATGGCAAGCTTCCGACATCCCTGGTGTTCCCAGGGAGGTGATTGAGCACCACCTTGTTGTCTGCCTTCATGCGCGACCCGTCAAGCAGAAGGTCAGAAAGCAAGCTTTGTAACGACAAGAGTTCATCACAGAAGAGATCAGGAAACTGGAAGCAGCGGGTTTGGTAAGAGGAGTGCTCCATCCAACGTGGTTGGCCAATCCGGTCGTGGTGCGCAAGGCAAATGGGAAGTGGAGACTGTGTCTTGATTACACAGATATCAATAAGGCTTGCCCTAAAGACCCCTTCCCGTTGCCACACATCAACCAGATTGTTGACTCCACGGCTGGGTGTGATCTGTTGTCATTCCTCGACGCCTACTCCGGCTACCACCAGATTTTCATGACAAGATAAGATGAAGAGAAAACAACATTAATCACCCCATGTGGTACATATTGTTTCATGCGGATACCTTTCGGGTTGAAGAGTGCTGGTTCGACGTTTGCAAGGACGGTCCAGATTTGTTTTGAACTGCAGCTCCATAGAAATATGGAAGCTTATATGGATGACATAGTGGTCAAAACCAAGGACAGGGTAACCCTCATACCAGATTTGCAAGAAACATTTGCAAACCTGCGCAAGATCAATCTCAAGTTGAACCCCGAGAAGTGCGATTTGGCATCCCGTCCAAGAAGCTTCCCGGTTCTTGGTGTCACAACGGGATAGAGGCCAATCCGAACAAAATCAAAGCTATAGAGCATATTGAAGCACCAAGCGAATCAAGGATGTGCGCCGGCTTGTTGGTTGTGTCGCCGCCATGGGCAGGTTCATTTCAAGTTCGCCGAGCGTGTTCTTCCCTTTTCAAGATCCTAAAAAAGGCGGGCCCGATGGAGTGGACGCCAGAAGCCGAAGCAGCATTGCAAGATTTGAAGAAGTACCTCTCCTCCGCGCCAATACTAGTTGCGCCTAAGCCACAGGAGCCGTTGCTGCTATACCTGGCGGCAATGGACCAGGTGGTCAGCGCCACACTAGTGGCGCAGAGAGAGGTTGACAACGAGGTTATGGCAGCAGCAGAGCCCGACAACACCAATGTAGAGACGACACAGCCAGTTGACGTGCCGCCAAAGAAGAAAATGATGCAGCACCCGGTCTACTTTGTTAGTTCCCTCCGCAGGGGCTAGATCAAGGTACTCCGCATGCATAAACTGCTCTTCGCCTTCTTATGGCCTCGAGGAAGCCGCCACAAGATTTCCGTGCACACAAGATCACTGTTGTTACTCGCTTCCCTCTCGCAACAGATATTGCACAATCCGGATGCGACGGAAGAATTGTGGAATGGGCACGGAGCTGTCCAGCTTTGGCCTCAAGTTTGAAAGTACTTCGACGATTCAGAGCCGAGTCCTAGCGGAGTTCATTGCAGAATGGACCTCAACGCTCGACGATTTAAGAAGCCCAAGAGACCGCTCTCCCGGCAAGGAGGCAAGTTGTAATTGGATCATGTACTTTGATGGAGCTTTCTCCTTACAAAGGCGCTGGGCTGGCGATCGCTTGTCGCGCCCACCGGAGAGCACCTCAAGTACATGATCCAGATGCATTTCCCCAGGGAGGTGTCAACAAACAATACGACAGAGTACGAAGGGCTGCTTGCCGATCTTAGGATCGCGGCGGACCTCGGAATCAAGAAACTCATCGTCAGGCGGGACTCGCAGCTGGTCGTCAAGCAAGTCAAAAAGGATTACCAGAGCCCGTTGATGAAGGCCTACGTCGATGAAGTGAGGAAGCTGGAAGAGCGTTTCAATGGTATACAAGCTGAACGCTGCCCTCGAGCGGAGAACGATATCGCCTGACACTCGTCGAACGCTGCCCTCAAGCTACCCAGGAACCAGTACCTTTTGTGCTTCAGCTAACTCAGCCATCCGCTGATCCGCCAACAGAGCAGAATAAGAGGAGGAAATCAGGGCCCGGCAAGTACTTTCCCGCTGAGCTCCCCGGAGCCGCCGGCAAGGATGTTGCCGGGGATACTGAGCCCGCCATGGGACGACTGGCTCCGGCGGAGCGTCGAGCTCTTGCCGTCGAGGCAGCCGCTCATATAGCGGAGGATATGCCTTTAGTCCTCGCCGCCGAGCCCCGGCTCCAGCCAGGCACAAAGATACCATCCGATTCCTCCAACAGGGAACTTCCCGAGGAGCAGGAAGAAGCGGAAAAAGTAGCCCGTCGCTCTACCATGTACCAGTTCGTCGATGACGTTGTCGGTGTCAAAACCGGCAGATCTCGGGTAGGGGGTCCCGAATCAAGCGTCTAGGCGGATGGTAACAGGAGACAAGGGACACGATGTTTTACCTGTGTTCGGCCCTCTCGGCCGAGGTAATACCCTACCCCGCTTGATTAATATTTATGATATGGGTAGTACAAGAGTAGATCTACCACGAGATCAAGGAGGCTAAACCCTAGAAGCTAGCCTATGGTATGATTGTTCTTCGCCCCACGGACTAAAACCCTCCGGTTTATATAGACACCAGATAGGTTAGGGTTACACAGAGTCGGTTAGAATGGTAGGAGATCTACATATCCAGACGCCAAGCTTGCCTTCCACGCCAAGGAAAGTCCCATCCTAACACGGATGAAGTCTTCAATCTTGTATATTCATAGTCTTGGAGTCCGCCGGACGATAGTCCGCTATCCGGACACTTCCCTAGTCCGGGACTCCTCAAGAGTCCCTGAACCAGGCTTCAATGACGACGAGTCCGCGCGATATTGTCTTCGCATTGCAAGGCGGGTTCCTCCTCCAATACTTCAGAGAAGGTTTTGAACACAAGGATAGTGTCCGCTCGCAAAACAAGTTCCACATAACACCGTAGAGAGAATAATTTTTGCACGATCTGCCGACGATTCGCAGCGTGACATCACACCAGGCCAGCCTTTATATGAATCGCTTTTTATTGTTCCAGCCCAGCGTGTTTAGCGAGGCGGTTTCTTGGCACGCCTTATCAAATCATAGATCGTGCCCCTTATTCCGGGATTCTCATCAATACGGACGGGTAACCCAACCGTGCTCGCTGGCCTGCCTTCTCTATCAAAGGCGTAGTCCTAATCGACCACGGGTGGGCTCTTGGTATTCAACCTCTTTATAATGAGACCAAGGCCCTTCTTTAACACCCTCCATCGAAGTTCGCCTCGCTTCGAAGTTCCAACACCCAAAGCTTCAGATTCAGCGCTTCGACTTTCGACGATGTCCGGATCCGACCAGCACGGCCGATGGATGTCTTCCTCCGTCGCAGAAGAAGATGTGCTAAAGCTGCGCGACGCCAGTATCTAACCGGCGAGATCTCGCATAGGCTGCCGCTCAGGGCAGGTCATTCCCACTCCCCGAGCCCGGCGAACGTGGTGTTCGTGGTCCCACTTCCTTCGGGTTTAGGCTTCCGACGGATCCCTTTGTGCGGGGCTCATGGTTTATTATGGGCTTGATTTCCATGACTTGAATCCGAGTCCATCCTCCATATCTCGTCATTCATTGTCGATGTGAGGCCTTCCTGCATATTACCCCCACTTTGGACTGTGGCTCAAGACCTTCAAGGTGGAGCCAAAGATGATCAAGGGCAACAAGCAGAGTGCGGAGGGGCGGTCATAAGCAAATATGCCGATGTCTGCGGGTCCGAGGGCTCTTTTCAAGAGGAGCTTGGTTTGTGGCAACGGGAGTGGTTTTATATCACCTCTCCCAGGGGCACCAAATGGGCGACGCTCCCTGCCTTCCGCTCAGGTCCACCACAACGGTTGGCATCATGGGTCAACAAGGGGCTCGACTGGGGGCCGTCCAAGGACGTGACCTTGCTGCAGGGCCGTATTCGAGACCTCCAGGAAAGAGAGATCAATCTGGTCGCAGTGGCGCAGGTTATGGTGATCCGGCACCTTCAGCCCTACAAACGTCGCCCCCTCCGCCTGTGGGAATTCAATCCGGAGGGACCACGAGCTCTCCAAAATTTTATGGGCACGACGCCCGTGGAGATGTATAAACTGTTCCTCGGATCACAAGAGAAGTGTCCGGACTTGACCGAGGACGCAGGACTAAGCTGCAATTGCCCAGATACTCAAGTAAGTAGTCCGGTAACCGGACAAATAGTACATTCATTTATTATATATATATATGCCCTTTAAAGGATTCGTTTCTTGAACAGGAGTGGATAGCCAAGGAAAAGTTAATAAGGTGTCCGGCTCCCCTCCAAGAGACCACGCCGGATCCCATGCTGACCAAGATGTTGAAGGTCGCGCCTTTTGAAGAAGGCGAAGGGGGGAGCGGGGAAGCAACTGCCTCTACGAAGGAGGCTATCAAGGAAGGAGGGATTAAGAGTCCCACCTTCCGAGGAGAGAAGAGGACTGCTTCGGAAGATCCGGAGGTCAAGGCCTCAAAGAGGGGAAAGGAATCTTCGGCAGAGAGTCCGGCGCTGGGAAGTAACCCAGCCACATTATTTCCCCAAGGGGATCAGCCCTCCAACGAGCCATAAGTAAAAAGAAGGGGTCTTGTAAATAAGGAACATCCCTGTATTTATTTATGAAGATAACCGAAATTGTACCTTGTAGTTCGGACCTCAGCCCTTCTCAGTAGAGCTCGTCTTCGGGGGATCTTCTTCCAGAGATGATGGAGAGCGAAACACCTCCACCTGTCGCACCCTCATGTGAAGCGGATGACCCGGAGGTGTCGTCGCGGAGGGTTCCCCCAAGTCCGGCGGGGCCGGAAGGTCCAGCGCCAAGTGGTGTGCGGTCGGAGGAGCTGAAGGATCTGCTCGGGCGAGCGGCCATCTCAGAAGATCACCGTGCTCTAATGGGTACGTTGATTGAAAGAATTGCATCCGCGGAGAGCGGATTGCATGAAGCCGCCGAAGCTTATCGACGGGTTTGAGGTACATAAAAATGATGTACCTTCGACGCTTATGCATATAAAATGCGCCTCAGATAGATAGTAGCCCCTGAGACTTGGTATGTTGTCAAAATTGACAACTTGCCGAGGATCAAATTCTCAGTTATAACATATTGCCGCTCCTAAACAGGTGGCGGGGCATCCGGAGGCCAGCCGGACTGATGAATATGCCGAACTAAAGCGGCAACTTGACGAGGCGGATGCGGACATCGCGCTGGTCAATAAACGGTTCGACGAGTCACAAGGTATGCGACTTCTATGCGGACACCTGGTAAGGGAGCTTGACGCCCATGTCTTACTATTCGTATGCTTAATGTAGATGGTGCCGCTGCCGTGGAAGAGCTGAGCGCAGAACTCGCCCGAGCGAAAGAGCAAGCCAGAATTAGTAATGCGGCCGCTTTAAAGGCGGTTGAAGAGCTAGAAGCCAAACGGGCTGCTCACTGTCGAAGCAAAGAGGAAATGGCCGATATGGCAAAAAAGTTAAGGAATACTACCGATCGCTGCGAGGTTCTTGAAAAAGAACGTCAAGCGGAACAAGAGGGTTTAAAAAGGCCGCCGCTGAATCCAAGAATGCCCAATCGGCTTTGAGAGCTGCCAAGGAGGAGCCGAGTCGCCGGGCAATTGCGGCTGGAAAACCGCTTTCGCTGCGGAGGAAATATACAGATCCAAAGTATGCTCGCTGGATAAGTTGTGGAGTTCGGAGGATGCTTATCTCGACTTGGCGGCGAAGCGCCGCAGATGCGGTTGAGCACTTCCGGGCCGAAGGGGCATGTAAGGGAAGAGCTATATTGGTCGCAATTCCATAGTCGGAGCATCCTCTGCCGCTGACCGATCGGTTGGCGAATGGGCCGAGCTGAATCGGTTGTCCGGATTTTCCATGAAGCATGTCTTGACACACTTGTGGTCGGGCGGACCCCACCAAGAGCTATTTTGGTTTAGTGCAGCAGCTTGGTGCGGTATCATGGATCGACGCAATGAAGCGATCGGCGTGTATTGAGGAGCGCTGATGGCTCTTGCCCGTGTCAAGACATTGGGCGAGATGAAGGCCACCGACGTTGCATCCCAAGATTCGGACGGTTTAGTACCGCCGAGCACTACTTTGAAGAAGTCCGCCAGCTCGCTTAATAGAGACGCAGTGCTCAAGGATATTATGTTTAAATGACATGTATGATTTGTGAAAACAATGTTTCAATATAATATAAGAGCTTTTTATACTTGTGCGCTCAAGTAGTAAACTACCCCCTGTGCGGCCGCTTATGTATATGTGTATATAACCTGAAAGATGGCAGTCCTTGGTTTCAGCCCCACGCACATAGTGCGGGGTGTTTGCAAAGAAAGCGCTTTTCACACTTAATCCAATGTCTTGGTCCTGTTAAGGAGGTGATAGCGAGCAAACCAGGCAACCGGATTATAATGCTTTATCACTTTCACTTAGCCATAGGAGTTCGAGGTGGGGCTACTATATAGCCCCGGGGCACCTCGCTCTCCGAATTCGGGTGCGATGTGCCCGACCAAAACCGGTCCTTCGTTAACGCGGAGGAATCCTAAACATTCCAGTGAGTCATCGAGTGGTTGACCAGTCTCGCTATATCATGACAGTCAGTTTTGGCTTTCATCGAGGTGCTCGCCCGCCGAACCGGGGCACAATCGCAGTAGTTCTCCTGGTGCCGTGTTAGCCATGAAAACGGAACGTAAGGCAGCAAAAGACAGGAGTCGGGCAACCCAACATTTGACCAAAGACATGATTCGGAGCTGATGCATATAAGGCCTAACTCGAGACGCCGAATACTCCCTAAGGTATTCGGTCTTTATGAAAATGGGCAGAATAATTCCCTAAGCCCCTGGTGTCCAGGTACGCGCAAAAATTCTGGTGCGGTCGATGCCAAAACACCAGCCTCCTCCTCGGTTATAGTAAGGAACCAGGGGATGTATATCAACAAGAGACAGTGAAAAAAGGTTTACGCAGGGTCTTAATCTGAAAAGAATCCTTGCAAAGGGTCCCTACTGCATGTCTGCGCCTGTGTCTCCGTTGTGCCGTATCCTGGACGGGTGTAACACGTTGTTTATCTGTAAAATAGAGGAACTTAGTTTAAAAGAAAAAGGATCGTGCGAAAGATGTACTTAATATTAACTAAACAGAGTACGGTTCGAAGAAGTGAATAAAATTGAGCTTTGTTGTCTCTTGTTATACACGCGTGCGGCCCCTCGTATGGGGGTATGCCGCTAGTAGGCGCCGGACTCGTCTAGCCATGTCCGGGGTTTAAATGACCAATTCAGGTTCTTTGCCTAGCAGAGCCGGATAGGTGTGGGGCTGTCAAGGCAGTCTCCCGTTCTTCCGTGCTCGAGTAACACTTAATACTTCCTTTTAACGAGATGATGCCGCGTGGACCGGGCATTTTAAGTATTAGAGATGCATAATGCGGTATTGCGTTAAAGCGGGCGAAAGCTTCACGTCCCAATAGTGCTTGATGGCTACTTTTAAATGGGGCGACATGGAAGAGTAACCTTTCGCGATGGAAGTTGTCGGATGAACCAAACACAACTTCTAGCAGTATGGAGCCCATACAAAGGGCATATGGGCCTGGCATTACTCCTTTAAAGGAGGTGTTGCTACGGCGAATTTTGGTTGGGTTTATCCCCATCCTGCGGATTGTGTCTTGATATATCAGGTTTATGTCACTGCCGCCATCCATGAGGACATGTGTAAATTGGAATCCGTTGATTATAGGATCCAATATCAAGGCAGTCCATCCTGCGTTCGGATATTTTGGAATAGTCCCGATGGTCGAAGGTGATTGGTTTTGACAACCAGCAGCGGCGCGCCTTTTAGTGGGTGCCGCCTGTTTTTCCTTTGATCGCGTGAAGTGAGTTTACTGTTTTAACCTCTTGTGGGAAAGTTTTTGTTTTCCGGGGCTCGCTTATGGTGCTCGTCGTCATCTTCACTTGGTGTATCGAGCCCCTTGTGTTCGGCGTTCAGTCGCGGACTGTTTGAAGACCCAACAATTTCGTGGGTATGGTTAGCGAGCCTCCCAGAGTACTGTGGATTTGACATATCTTGTCCAAGATTTTGTTGAAGTTGGATAGCTCATCGCTATTGTCCTTAAGGGCAGTTTTTGTTGTTTCGCCATGAGCTTTTGAATCCGGCGTTGGTCGCCGTGCTCTTTGGACTGTTCCTTTTAATCTAGTGCTGGTCCTTGTTGCGCCGTGGTTTCCCATTTCCATCCCTGATTTCGGATGTACTTGGGTCGCTGGTGCTGCATCTTGCTAGCCAGCTATCCTCTCCCGCACAAAAGCAGGTCATGAGGCTTGTTAATGCGGCCATTGTTCTTGGCTTTTCTTGGCCGAGGTGTCTGGCGAGCCATTCGTCTCGGACGTTGTGTTTGAAAGCTGCTAAGGCTTCGGCGTCCGGACAGTCGACTATTTGGTTCTTTTTAGTGAGGAACCTGTTCCAGAATTTCCGGGCTGACTCTCCGGGCTGTTGAGTTATGTGACTTAGATCGTCTGCATCCGGAGGGCGGACGTAAGTCCCCTGAAAATTTGCCCGAAATGCATCCTCGAGCTCTTCCCAGCTTCCAATGGTATTTTCGGGGAGGCTTTTAAGCCAATGCCAAGCTGGCCCTTTGAGTTTAAGGGGTAAGTATTTTATGGCGTGGAGATCATCTCCTCTAGCCATGTGTATGTGGAGGATGTAATCCTCAATCCAGACTCCAGGGTCTGTTGTTCCGTCGTATGCCTCTATGTTTACGGGTTTAAATCCCACTGGAAATTCATGATCCAGTACCTCATCGGTGAAACATAGGGGGTGTGCGGCGCCCCTATATTTGGGTGTGCCGTGATCTTCGGAATTTTGGCTTATTGCATTGCTTTGACGAGCATGCTTTCTTGGCCCATAGATGGACCTAACTTGGCCATCCTTTTGATGTAAATCCTTATGCGGATCGCATATTGGCTTGTGTGCGGCACCATTCGCCGCTCTCTTTTTGCTGTGAGGTCGTCCATCCGACCGGGTGGCCTTCTTGCTTTTTAATTGTGGGGGCTCTAAGGCCTCCTCGTCGAATTCGGGCAGTAGCTTTCTTTTGGGTAGCTCTTTGGCGATTGTTGTCGCCGTACTTGTCAAGGGTGCTGAATACTTTGCTCCATCGATCCTGAGTGCATCTTCCGCTGTTTTGAGCTTCCGCTTCGCTTTTCAGGCTACACGCATGGCGGCGATTTAGCCTTTTTCGGAGGTCATTTTGCTCCAATGGTTTGTCCGGCGTGAGATCGTCCGGACTGTTGTCTTCGCCGGGACAGATTGTTTATCCAAGTTGTCTTGTTGGACGATTGCTCGATAGCTTGTTCGTTGTCCACGGTTCGCCTGCTCTATGGCTTGGTCTTTGTTGAGGCGGACTTTGTTCGGCGTTTACGTTGCCGCTTTAACTGCCGAGGATTTATCCTTCGTAGCATCCCGTTGTTCCTCGTCTTCATTTCCTTTAGGTGTATCCACCATGTATACATCATGGGATGAGGTTGTCCAGCATCCTATAGGTGCTGGTTCATTGTTGTCTCCTACATCATCGTCCATACCGTCGATGTCTTCGGAGTCGAAATAGAGCACGTCGTGTAAGCTTTCGACAGTGGCTACGAAGTGGGTGGTGGGTGGGCGTTGAATTTGTTCGTCGTCCGCATCCCAACCTTCCTGACCGTAACCGGCCAGGGCTCTCCGGATAAAGAGAGAGACTTTAGTGAATTCAGGATGTCGCCGAAGGGCGAGTGCTGAAAGATGTCCGCGGCCATGAACTCCATGACCGGCGTAATCGGATCCGATTGGCGGTATGGAGGGTTCGTGAGTCCGGAGAGGAATCCGGCACCACGAGTCGAGGTCTTCGCAGCGACAGGGATAGAGTTCGCCTCGATCGCCGTAGAGATTGTAGCCCCGAGGCGGTGTCCAACCACTCGTCCTCGATCGGGAATCGGCCCAGATTAAGGGTCGGAGCGGATCTTTGGTGCAGCCTCGAGGCCTTGTCGCTGCAGAGCTAGATCATGCCCATCGAGACAGTGCGGCGTGCTTGGCTGCGGCTCGAATCCGTCGAAGATCAAGTCTCCACGGATATCGGCCGTATAGTTTAAGCTTCCAAATCTGACCTGATGGCTAGGGGCGTAGCTTTCGATCTGCTCTAGATGGCCAAGCGAATTGGACCGCAGTGCAAAGCCGCCGAATACGAAAATCTGTCTGGGGAGAAAAGTCTCACCCTGGACCGCGTCGTTGTTGATGATCGAAGGAGCCATCGGGCCTATCGGTGACGACACAGAGGAACTCTCAATGAAAGCACCAATGTCGGTGTCAAAACCGGAGGATCTCGGGTAGGGGGTCCCGAACTGTGCGTCTAGGCGGATGGTAACAGGAGACAAGGGACACGATGTTTTTACCCATGTTCGGGCCCTCTCGGTGGAGGTAATACCGTACTCCTGCTTGATTAACATTGATGATATGGGTAGTACAAGAGTAGATCTACCACGAGATCAAGGAGGCTAAACCCTAGAAGCTAGCCTATGGTATGATTGTTCTTCGTCCTACGGACTAAAACCCTCCGGTTTATATAGACACCAGATAGGTTAGGGTTACACAGAGTTGGTTAGAATGGTAGGAGATCTACATATCTGTATCGCCAAGCTTGCCTTCCACGCCGAGGAAAGTCCCATCCGGACACGGGACGAAGTCTTCAATCTTGTATCTTCATAGTCTTGGAGTTTGGCCGTGACGATAGTCCGGCTATCTGGACACTCCCTAGTCCGGGACTCCCTCAGACGTCCTGTATCGAAAGAGGCCGAACGGTGTGAAATTGAAGTGTTTCCCTTGAGAGGAAGGACTGGAGCTGTTGGCAGAGATACACGGAGGCATATGTGGATCCCACATTGGGTCAAGGGCCCTTGCCGGCAAGGCATTCCGGCAAGGCTTCTTCGGCCCACCGCCCTCCAGATCGGCGACACTAGTCACCAGGTGTGAAGCGTGTCAGTTCCATTCAAAGAAGCTTCATCAGCCAGCTCAAGCCCTTCAAACCATTCCTCTCTCCTGGCCCTTCTCGGTCTGGGGGCTCGACATACTGGGCCCTTTCCCTCGCGCCGTCGGGGGCTTTGAGTACTTGTACGTTGCAATCGACAAGTTCACAAAGTGGCCGGAGGTGGAGGCAGTGAGGAAGGTCACAGCTCAGTCAGCCGTCAAGTTCTTCAAGGAACTAGTGTGCCGTTTGGGCGTCCCCAACAGGGTTATCACCGACAATGGCACACAGTTCACAAGCCGCACCTTCACGCAATATACCCAAGACCTCGGCAGCAGAGTTTGTTTCGCTTCCGTTGCTCACCCGCGAAGCAATGGTCAAGCTGAGAGGGAAAATGCTGAAGTACTGCGAGGATTAAGGACCAAGACCTTTGACAGGATGCACAAGAATGGAAGGCACCGGATTGATGAGTTGCCGGCGGTTCTTTGGTCGATTAGGATGACGCCAAATCAAGCCACCGGCCAGACACCTTTTGCCCTGGTATACGGGGCAGAAGCAGTTCTCCCCACTGAACTCATATACGGGTCACCTCGAGTGCTCGCTTATAATGAGCTTAAGCAAGAGCAACTGCGCCAAGATGACACAATGCTCCTTGAGGAAGATCGTCTTCGGGCGGCTGTGAGAGCAGCACGCTTCCAGCAAGCATTGCGCCGCTACCATAGCCGCAAGGTTCGTGCCCGAAGCCTTGAGGAAGGCGACCTTGTCCTTCGGCGCGTTCAATCGGCCAAGAATTTCAACAAGTTGACGCCGAAGTGGGAAGGCCCTTATCGGGTAATACGAGTCACCAGGCCTGGCGCAGTCCGCCTGGAGACCGAGGATGCCATTCCGGTGAGTAACTCCTGGAACATTGAGCATCTTCGCAAGTTTTACCCGTGAGGCACGGCTTGCCGGCCCCCCCGGCAAGCCACGTTTTGTCCAAGCATTGCCGATGATGCATGTAACCCTTTGTACAAAGCCAGGCGCAGACCCTGAGCATAAATAAATGAAGCGCTGGCGCCCTAAGTTATAGCATGCATGCTAGGTCGAGTCTCGTCCTTGGTTAGGGTTGATAGTGCTTAGCGGTGACTAACCCCTAGCTTAGAGGTCGAGTGTGCGTCTCTTTGCCGTTCTTTTGTCTTCTTTGGTTCGCAGGACTCACAGATATCCTTGCCGGATCACTTGAGCACGAAAAAGAGAAGAGGGACCGACCGGCATCTAGACCCCGGCAAGCCAGTATTGCCGGGGCTGCAAGTACAAAGATTCACCCACGGCAAACCAGAGTTGCCGGGGGCTACAGCTTCAGATAAGTTCTTCATCCCTTATCATGCATTCTCTTATGGACTGAGGTATGTGAAACCTCGTTTTTTTCCCAAAACTACCGTGCTCCCCTGAAAACTCTAGGCCCTAGGGCTCGTTCCTGGGGCCAAGTTTGGTCGTAGTCGCGACAGCAAAAGGATGAAACGAGGGGCCTGAACCCACCTCATCCCTGCCTCCGCCAAAAGCATGAGAAAGGTCGAGCAAAGTGGGAAGACGGCAGGGCCTGTTGCCGGGCAAGGACATGTTTATCTTAAGGATATCAAGGATTTACTCCTTGTCGTGGGTTCTACCCGCAAACAAATGACCCGGCAAGCATCCCTTTTTCATTAATAACATTCCACTCAGGTACAGCCCATGGGGAATGAAAAACATGAATGATGGGATTACAAGTTTTAAATTCAGCTAAGGCCCAAAGGCTTACAAACTAAAAAAGATAAGGTGCCCGTAACCCCTTTCTTGTCCCTCTCCTCAGGAGGCAGGTCAAGGAGGCGAAAAGGGAAAAAGGGGTGCCTAGGCAAGCTACGGGTGGCAGGAGGCACCAAGAGAACATCTCGGTGGCCGTCCGAAGGCTGGATGGTGATGGCGGCGCCGGAAGCAGAGCTCGAAGACGAGGCGGCAGGACGTCAGCACGCGTCGAAGGCGTTGGTGCCCGCGTACTCTGATTTGACGGCCTTGCCGCCCGCCCTCTTCCTCTTCCGCAGCCTCCCAACGCCAGCCGCCCAAGGAGACGACCCTGAGAAGTTCAGGAAGCCGGCAACACAGATGATGGGATCGCCAGTGCCGCACGGAGTGGCGCCCGACACCTAGTCGGACCCGTCATCCTGCCGCCTGCTACCCTTGTCGTCGCTGCCGCTGTCCTCCTCGCCACTCCCGCTCGAGGAGGAGTCTTCGCTATCAGAAGAGCTCTCCACGCAGCACCTTGCCCGAGTCCCGAAGCACCCGAAGACCTTGACAGAGAGGAGGCCGCCCTCCATCAGCTTGAAATGGAGAGTGAGCCCCCGTCAAGCAAATGGATATGTTGAACGTCTTCCATCCTCGACAAAGATACATCACGTGAGGGGCTGGGAAGTCGACACGAACTCAAGTACCGCTGATCCAACAGCCCCTCATTTGCAACCGCAATGACTCCGGCGGGTCCAGCTCCATCTCGCTCGCGAATGGAGTCGGGAGACGAAGGCGACGGCGAGGCGGCCGGCGCAGCCTGACGAAGAACTCGCAAGGATCATCCCCAACATGGCCCTCCATGGGGGAGGAACTACTGGCGGAGGCAAGACCGGCGCGCCGCCCCGTCCTCCTCTTCCCCGAGCGCCTCGGCCTTGCCCACGGCCTCGCCCCCTCCCCCTTCCCCTCGCGGCTGGCTCTGCCACCGCAGGTGCAGGAGAAGGAAGGACGCGTTGTCGAGCGGCGACCCTTGCCGCCACCGTTGAAGGGCCATGATTCCCTCTGTCCATGGCGGACGGAGGGGGGGAGCAGAAGCTGAAGGAAGGAGAAGTTGGAAGAGTGCGGGACGCCGTTCCCCCCTGCCCTTTATAGAAGAACGGGGTGGGGGCTCGGCCACCCCGCTCAGCCAATCAAGACGCGGAAGGCGCAGGGAACTGGGACCAACCCGCTGCCCCGGCCCGCGACGGCCCTGTTTCCCGCCTCCACCGTTCGCCACCTCAAGCGCATGAGAACCACGTGGCAGGCATGCAGGACCGAGGCGACGGGTGAGGCGACCTCTCCCCACCCCGTGATCGTGGGGAGTGGACGCCTTGAAGACCACGCCTCGGCCCCGTTCAGTAAATGGGCCGCACCTCCATGCCTCCCTCTGTTTATGGGGAAGGCACGAACCGCCCCCTTTACTACGACGTGACGCATTCGCACAGAGCTCAGCCCCACGCATGCTGCCCACGTCACGCACGCCTCCCCACGCCGAGCCACACGCGGGAGGCATGGGAAGCGCAGCGCGTGAAGAAACTTACCACGGTAAAAACCACCCCGCCTGCCCATGCACCGGTTTTGGGCCTAGCCCAACGACGCGATTGCGCTTACGTGTGGCCCAGGCCCGGGGCTCTGTCGGTGTACAAAAGAGGGTGCACTTTTGTACCCCTATAACTGTGCAGGCAGTCGAGCCATGGGCACCACCGCCTTGAGCAAGGCAAGGGAGGTGAGCCAAGGTAAGGCAAGCTCGAAAGGAACAGAGCGGCGCCAAGACCAAGTCCACAAAGAGCAAAGGGGACGAGCGGACTCCCGGCAAGATCCTTGCCGGAAGCGGTTTGGCAAACCGGCAAGACCCTTGCCGGGGCAGCTCGTCCCACACCTACGGAGCGAATCACCCTTGAGTCCACTGCCCCCATGGGGCAAGGATTTAGGAGACATCCCCGTGATGGCATGCAGATCTTTGTGAAGACATTAAAGATTAGATACACACCATAGAAGATGACGACCCTTGGCGGAATTCCAGCCAAGGAGGACCACAAGGCCCCTGGCAAGAGCCTTGCCGGGGATGACAGCAGGCGCCACGGCAAGACCCTTGCCGGGGCTACGGCGAGGCCCTTGCCAAGGACACCCGTAGGGCCGCCATTAGGCCCACGCCAATCAAACCTTCACCGCCATTCGCATGCAGCTGCCAACCCAACCAGTTGGGCAGGCACCTGCGTGGCGGCAAGCGGATCTTTGTGGACCTAGCATTGCGCCACCTCAGCTGCCTGCCTGCCTACATGGCACCGCGGGCACCGCTGGCCGGTATGCGATGTCAACATGAGAGGGAGCGGCTGACCAGACGAGACAAGGCTCTCCCCCGTCCCCGATAAAGCAAGGACACCTAAGCAAGACGCATTTAAGGTGCCTTGTCATGTAGTGCGAGGGATAAAATCGCATCACTATACCCTTTCCACCTCCTGTGTGCCACTGTGGCAACCCCTTTCCCAATAAAAGGAGGCCCAAGGCGACCAGGAGGAGGATTCAGCCTTTTGGAGCTCCTCACGCCCCATAGCTAGTTCAAGAACAGAGATAAACAAACCACCAAAGCAGGAGTAGGGTTTTACGCATCCTCGCGGCCCGAAACTGGATAAAGAAACCGTGCGATATCTGTTTGATCCGCTCTTCTCACGACCCCGCGCCCGGAAACCGTAGTAGGGATTCTTGTGATCCCATAGGTGTCGCTCCTACACCGACATCATGTTTGATAGTTTTTGTTTCAATAAAGTGCCAAGTAAGACCTTTGGGAAGACTTGGGAGAAAGTTAATGTGATCTTGCTGTAAAAAACAGAAACTTTGCGCTCACGAGATTGGCTGTCATTTTTTATAGAAGAGTGCCCTTGAGTTTATTCTTTTTTAAGAAGATTAATAGACAAATTCCTCACTTCCAACAATTTATTTCATAATTTTTGGAGTAGCATAAGTATGGTTTCTGTTCAGATCATTACAGACTGTTCTGTTTTTGACAGATTCTGTTTTCATTGCATAGTTTGCTTGTTTTCTAGTTTCTATGGCTTATATTTCTCAATATAAATTGTATAAATGATATGTTACAGTAGACATTGTGTGGGAACAATTATGAACCTTGTCTTAGACAGTACTAACCTATCTCACGAAGTTTCGTTAAGTTTTGTGTGATTGAAGTTTTCAAGCTTTGGGTGAGAAATCGATATGAGGAGAATAAGAAGTGGAAAGACCCTAAGCTTGGGGATGCCCAAGGAACCCCAAGGTAATATTCAAGGAAGACTCAAGCGCCTAAGCTTGGGGATGCCCCGGAAGGCATCCCCTCTTTCGTCTTCAAAACTATCGGTATACCTTACTCGGAGCTATATTTTTATTTGTCACATGATATGTGTTTTGCTTGGAGCGTATTTTCAATTTTACTTGCTGTTTGAATAAAATCATTGGATCTGAAATATTTGAATGAAAAAGAATCCCCCCCACGGCTAGTTTATTATTTGACTACTCAGTGTTCTTCACTCATATCTTTTGGACTAGTTTGTCATTTACTCATGTGCTTCACGTATATCCTATGAGTAAATGGTTGAATAAATTGAATGTCATAAATCTGAATTTATATATGTTTCATATTCTTATAACATGGGGAGTAATGACTTCACACATAATAAGTAGAGGTAGTAAACTTATTGAATGTTAGCAAACGTAGAATTGGTCACTTGAACAATGCATGAAAGAATATTGAAGGAAGAGGGATTTCACATATAAATATACTATCTTGGACATCTTTTGTAATTGTGAGCACTCATTAAAATATGACATGCTAAAAGGTTGATGTCGGACAAGAAAGACAACGTAATGGGTTATGTTTTCTTATATCCGAAACAAAGTATATTGTCATGGATCGCCCAACACGTTGAGCTTGCCTTTCCCCATAATGCTAGCCAAATTCTTTGCACTAAGTAGAGATACTACTTGTGCTTCCAAATACCCTTAAACCCGGTTTTGCCATGAGAGTCCATCATACCTACCTATGGATTGAGTTAGATCCTTCAAGTAAGTTGTCATTGGTGCAAGCAGTAAAAATTGCTCTCTAAATATGTATGATTGATTAGTGTGGAGGAAATAAGCTTTATACGATCTTGTGATGTGGAAGAAATAAAAGCGACGGGCTGCATAATAAAGGTCCATATCACAAGTGGCAATGTAAAGTGACGTTCTTTCGCATTAAGATTTTGTGCATCCAACCCTGAAAGCGCATGGCAACCTCTGGTTCCCTCTGCGAAGGGCCTATCTTTTGCTTTTATCTCTTACCCTTATGCAAGAGTCATGGTGATTTTCACCTTTCCTTTTTACATTTTATCCTTTGGCAAGCACATTGTGTTGGAAAGATTCTGATATATATATCCAATTGGATGTAAGGCATCATGAACTATTATTGTTGACATTAACCTTGAGGTAAAAGGTTGGGAGGCGAATCTATAAGCCCCTATCTTTCTCTGTGTCTGATTGAAACTTTGAATCCATAAATATCGCGTGAGTGATAGCAATTGTGAAAGACTAAATGATAGTTGCGTATGTGGAGTTTGCTAAATCAAAGCTCTGACATAGACTCTTCCTGAAAATGAGATGAATTGTAATTGTTTGATGACTGATAACACGGTTTGTTAGTTTTCAAGAAAGTTTATGATCTATACTTTAACATGTGAATAGCTTGTTACTTTATCATGAGAAGTCTTATGAGATGAGCTACTGTTATGACATATAATTATGCGAGAAAAAGTGATTGGAATCATAATTGATCAAATTTATTCACTTGCTAGCATTCACACTTCATAAATTATTTCTTTTATCATTTACCTACTCGAGGACGAGCAGGAATTAAGCTTGGGGATGCTGATACGTCTCCAACGTATCTATAATTTATGAAGTATTCATGATGTTATATTATCTATCTTGGATGTTTAATGGGCTTTTATATGTTGTTTTATATGATTTTTGGGACTAACCTATTAACCTAGAGCCTAGTGCCAGTTTCTGTTTTCTCCTTGTTTTTGAGTTTTACAGAAAAGGAATACCAAACGGAGTACAATTGACGTGCCATTTTTTGATGAATTTTTGTGGACTAAAAGAAGCCTCAGGAGTGCAAAAGTTGGGCCAGAAGAGTCCCAGGCTGCCACGAGGGTTTGGGCGCGCCCACCCCCCTGGGGCGCGCCCCCTGCCTTGTGGACAGTCCGAAGACCCCCCTGACATGAAACCTACGCCAACAATTCCTATAAATACAGAAACCTCGGAAAACTAACCTAGATAGGAAGTTCCGCCGCCGCAAGCCTCTGTAGCCACGATAAATCAATCTAGGCCCTCTCCGGCACCCTGCCGGAGGGGGCCATAATCACTGGTGGCCATGGAGGAGTATCCCGGAGAGGCCATCATCGCCATTAAGGCCAAGGACCAGAGGGAGAACCTTTCCCCATCTAGGGGGAGGACATGGAGGAGGAAGCACAAGGGGGAGAACCTCTCCTCCTCTCTCTTGGTGGCACCGGAGTGCCATTGAGAGGGGAATCATCGCCGCGGTGATCGTCTTCATCAACATCACCACCATCATCATCATCCTCACCTCTTTTATGTGGTCCACTCTCCCGCACCCCGCTGTAATCCCTACTTGAACATGGTGCTTTATGCCACATATTATGATCCAATGATGTGTTGCATTCCTATGATGTTTTGAGTAGATATCTTTTGTCCTTGGGTTGATTGATGATCTAGATTGGTACGAGTTGCATGTTTTACTTTGTTGCTGTCCTATGGTGCCCTCTGTGTCGCGCAAGCGTGAGGGATTCCCGCTGTAGGGTGTTGCAATACGTTCATGATTCACTTATAGTGGGTTGGTGAGTGACTGAAACACAAACCCGAGTAAGGGGGTTGTCGCGTATGGGAATAAAGAGGACTTGATGCTTTAATGCTATGGTTGGGTTTTACCTTAATGATCTTTAGTAGTTGCAGATGCTTGCTAGAGTTCCAAGCATAAGTGCATATGATCCAAGTAGAGAACGTATGTTACCTTATGCTTCTCCCTCATATGAAATTGCAATGATGACTACCGGTCTTGTTAACGATTACCTAGGATAATTCCGCACACCGACCCATCATTATTCCACACTCGCTATTTATATTATTTAGTAATATATTCTAACTTTATGATAACAACACCTACTTTTATATTTTAGCTCTCCGATATCATACAAAGTTATCCTCTTCATACCCACAACTTAGTTTTATTTCTCGTTTCTAGTTGGAAGCAAACGCTCGGTGTAGGTAGAGTCGTATCAGTGGCAGATAGGGCTTGAGAGATTATTGATCTTACCTTTAGCTCCTTGTGGGTTCGACACTCCATATTTATCACTTCCACCTTTGGAAATTGCTACGATGATTCCCTGCACTTGGGGATTATCAGACTCCATGAACTAGTGCAAGACATGGAAGATGTTTGCACTTGTCCTTGCCAAAATGATAAGAGTGAAGTATGTTGGCGGAGTCACCTTCAAGAACTCTCTAGTTCTTCTTCTTAGGTATCCACACCATCTTGATGGGAATCCTTGGAGTTGTAGTCGTACTTGATGAAGTGGAACTTGATGTAGTCTTGGGAACCCACTTGACCAAGGCCTTAGGTGCTTCTTCAAATGCATCAATCTCCTCTTGAAGCTTGTCCTTGCCTTTTTGCTTGTGGTCTTGTGGTGGAAGATCATCTTGAGCTTGTGTTCCTTGGAAAGAAGTAGGATCATACTTCTCTTGTTGAGGAACAAACTTCGTCTTGGGGTATTGATCTTCTTCCCACTCAACTCCATTGGCATTGAACTTTCGTTCAAAACCAACACCTTGATTCTTCCGGTGCCTTCCTTGCTTGCGTACAATTTCCTCAAATTGCTTACTTCCGGCAAGGCTCTTGTAAACACCTTTCTCTATAATTCCCTTCAATAAGCTATTTTCTTGCTCAAGTGTAACTTGGCTAAGAGAATCATTAGTGGAATCAAGGGAACTACTAGAAGCAACAACATTGGATTTGGTATGATTGTTGTTACTACTAGATGAAGAATCTTTCTTGTTCTTGTTGCTAGATTTAACTTGTGGCATGTAAGTAGACAAGAGTAAACACTTGGCAATGTAAGAAGAACTTTTCTTACGAAGATCATCATTGATTGCCTTTAAAAACTCATGTTCTTGCTCAAGGTTGAGCTTTTCAGAGCGTAGCTTATCATGAGTCTTTAAAAGTTCTCGACGATCTTCCAAGGTAGTTTCATGAGCTAACTTAAGAGTGTTTAGTTCTTTAGTTAGACGCTCAATCTCCTTCTTATCATCGTCATTCGTTTTATCTTGATTAGCATGATTAATAGCAAGTTCATCATAGTTTTCATAACTAGAGTTGTCAACAAGTAAATCATCATCTCCTAGCAAATCATCTTCATCACTATTAAAATCAACATACTCGGGGTGTGTTACCTTTGGACCTTTAGCCATGAAGCATCTCCCAATTCCTTCATTTGGTGAGTCAAATACGTCGTAGGAGTTGGTTTTCACAAGTGCAAGTCCGGCAACACCTTCATCTTGAGTATATTTAGAGTTGGACTTCTTTCGGAGTGATGGTCGGTGTCGGTGTCAAAACCGGCGGATCTTGGGTAGGGGGTCCCGAACTGTGCGTCTAGGCGGATGGCAACAGGAGACGAGGGACACGATGTTTTACCCAGGTTCGGGCCCTCTTGATGGAGGTAAAACCCTACGTCCTGCTTGATTGATATTTATATTGTGGATGTTTACAAGAGTGGATCTACCACGAGATCAAGGAGGCTAAACCCTAGAAGCTAGCCTATGGTATGATTGTAAGGGTTGTTGTTCTGTCCTACGGACTAGAGCCATCCGATTTATATAGACACCGGAGAGGGCTAGGGTTACATAGAGTCGGTTACAATGGTAGGAGATCTACATATCCGTATCGCCAAGCTTGCCCTCCACGCCAAGGAAAGTCCCATCCGGACACGGGGCGAAGTCTTCAATCTTGTATCTTCATAGTCTTGGAGTCCGGTCGATGATGATAGTCCGGCCAATGATAGTTCGGTCGATGATGATAGTCCGGCTATCCGGACACCCCCTAATCCAGGACTCCCTCAGTAGCCCCTGAACCAGGCTTCAATGACGATAAGTCCGGCGCGTATATTGCTTGGCATTGCAAGGCGGGTTCCTCCTCCGAATGATAGAAGATTGTGAACACCAGGATAGTGTCCAGCTCTGCAAAATAAATTCCACATTCTACCGTAGAGAGAATAATACATACACAAAGTTCAATCTGCTGACGTTTTCTGCGGCATGACGTCACGCCACTACCAAGCCATTATCTAAATCGTTTTTTTACTTTACCACCTTAGTGCATTTAGCGAAGCGGTTTCCTTGGCACGTCTTGTCGAAGCAGAGATTGTGTTTCCCCTTAATCCGGGATTCTCATCAATACGGACGTGGGTAACCCAACCGCGCCATTGATGGTGACGCTTGGGAGATAAGCGAGTTTTACCAGGCCGGTGGGGGACGCGTAGACCTCGCCCGCCCATATAAGGGATAAGGATTCACCTTCTCACCTACGCCTTCTTCCTCCTTTGCTTATCCATCTCCGCGCACTCGAGCTCCAGCGCCCAAGTTCGCGCATCTCGTCTCAACCTTCTCCGACCATGTCCGGAGCGGGAGGTAAATGGTTGGCCTCCACCGTTAAGGAGGAGCACATCGCCAAACTGCGCAGCATCGGATACCTCTCCGGCGACATCGCGCACCGGCTGCCCGACGAGGGGCAGCTCATCCCCACCCCCAAGCCCCATGAGAGGGTCGTCTTTCTTCCCCACTTCGTCCGCGGACTGGGCTTTCCACTTCACCCCTTTGTCCGGGGGCTCATGTTCTACTACGGCCTGGATTTCCATGATCTGGCGCCGAACTTCATCCTCGACATCTCGGCATTTATCGTCGTGCGCGAGGCCTTCCTCTGCATCCAGCCCCACCGACTTGTGGCTCAAGACCTTCAATGTCAAGCGAAGGTAGTGAAGGGCACTCAAGCGGAGTCTTGAGGCGCCATGTTGAGCAAGATGCCCAACGTCCTTTGGTTGAAGGGCCTTCGTGGAATCCGTCAAGGGTGGCAATCGGGGTGGTTCTATATCACCGAGCGCGTGACCCTACATGGGCGGCGGTCCCGAGTTCAGATCTGGTATCCCCACGCAGCTCACCTCCCGGAAAGAGCGGGCTTCTTGTGGGGTAGTTCGGAGGAGTTAGCGGGACTCCAAGCCTGTATCCGAAGCTGGTGAAGAAGCTCGGGCTGGTTAACGTGGTCCAAGTCATGCTCGTCGCGGATTCTCCCATGCCAAGAGCGGGCATTCAATCTGTGGAGTTCGATCCGGAACAGCACCAGCGCCGAGCGGGCTCTTGACACGACGTCTGGCGCTGGCGGGTGCTGTTCAAAGCGCCGGCCCCGCATCCGCGGCGAAGATCGCGGATTTCGCCGCAGCGCCAAGCCAACGAGGTAAGTGATTCTACCCTTTACGGGACACTTGCTTTTCATAGTTTGACTCTATCGGGTTTTAGTTTCCCCTTTTACTTTGACGGGACTGGATGAGGAAGCGCGAACAGATTATCTGTCCGGCTCCTATGCCAGAAAATCGATGAGCGCGCCGTCTAGCGGGGCTGCTGGTTCCGGCACCGCGCGTGGTGCGGAGAAGAAAACCATGAAGGAGGCCACGGGTGCTCGAAAGAGTGCCCGTTTTCAGGTGTCCGGCGACTCGGGCGGACTCCTCCCGAAAATGAGGAGGAGAAGAGGACTCTCTCCGGAGGAGGAGAGAGGAAGAGGAAGGCTTCCCCACGGGGAGGCGAAGGGTCAAGAGGGAAGGACTATTCCCGGACAGCTCCGCCAACATCAACGTTGGCGAGGAAGAATGGCCTTCAAGGGCCAGGCCTCGGCGAGATCGTAAGTATCCGGTTCCTGAAT
This sequence comes from Aegilops longissima, assembly GCA_021605205.1. Taxonomy (NCBI): domain Eukaryota; kingdom Viridiplantae; phylum Streptophyta; class Magnoliopsida; order Poales; family Poaceae; genus Aegilops; species Aegilops longissima. The sequence goes on along the minus strand of CM038678.1, from coordinate 145,472,268 downwards.
GATTTATAATTTCTTTTTCGCGTCACATAGTGTCATTACGATGCCGCATGCTGCTGTAGTCCGGCCAGCGATGATCTCCCGCTTCATCGGCGGGTCGAGGCTCCGTCGGATGTAGACTCCATCCCGACCGCCTCCACCCCTCGCGACACCGAGAACGCCGAGGTGGGATCCCAAGAAGGACCCATCGGGGAGGCTCGAGGCGCCGCAAGGCGTCCTCCGGACTTTGCGCCGGACTCCAAATCAGAACCCGCAGTGGTTCCGGAGTCCGGCCGGCCGCCCCTTCGAACGAAGGGCAAGACCGTGACGCCGGCGGCTTCCGTCCAACCGGAGGCACTGGGCAATTTGTTGGAAGTGCTGTGGAGCGCTTCCATCTAGGAAGAACACCGCACTATTATGAGTACGGTGATTGAAAGTGCAGCTTCGCCAAAGCGGGCTGACCGAAGCCTAAAGTAGCCTTCTATCGGGCTTTGAGGTAAGAAGTTAAAATATGCAATGTAATACCGCATAGACAGTAGCCCCGATGCTCGGTTCGGTGTTAGGGAAGAAAAGCGGATGAGGATCTGAAAAAAAATATCTGTGAGGTTGCTAAAAATTATGTCAATATGGGTTGCAGGCTGCGCTGCTGACCTCTGCCGCACTGACTGCGGAGGTCGGTGCTTTGAAGCAGGAGCTCGAGCGGTCCGAGCAAGAGCTCGGCCGCGCCAGGAAGCAGCTCTAGGACAAAGAAGGTGAGTAACACCACTTTGAACTTGTACCTTACAGAAAAGGATTTAGGTTGCAACAACAAATAACAAGGATAACATGGGTACTGCAGGGGCCACGAATGAGGTGGCGACCCTGAAGGAGGCCGTGTCCACGGCCGAATGGAATGCGGCCACGGAACGGGCAGAGCGAGAAAATCAAGAGGCGCGGGTGGCGGTGGTTCAGCAAGAGCTCTAGGCTCTCATGGAAAAGCATGAGAGTTTGGAGCGTGACTCAAAGACTCAAGAGTCCGAGCTTGCCTCGGGTCTGGAAAGTGCCAAAACTGCCAAGGACGATGCCCATAAGTACCTTCAGGAGATTGAGTTGATGAGGAAGATAGCGGCGAGTAAGGCATTTTTCATGCAAAGCAAGCATGTGAATGTAAATTACGTGTTACTTACCCGGATTCGGAGCTCTCCAGGGGCGTTTGCAGATCTGCCTCGCAGCGTGTTTGATGCCGCCGCATTCTACCGAGCCGAGGAGGGGAGCTCAACGGAGAAGGTCTTCTGGTCTCAGTATGCTGAGGCCGGCCATCCGGTGCCCCCTAGCGACCGGCTGAAGCAGCTGGTCGAGCTTCACAAGGTGGCCGAGCAAGCCATGAAGGGCCTCATAGTCCGGTTGTGGCTGGAGAGGCCATGCACAGGAGCTACTTCGCCCTCCTCGCGACGGCTGGTGGATCGTGCCCCTGGGTGGAGGTTATCAAGCGCTCCGCTTTGTATTGAAGGTGCTCGTCGGGCCCTTGCCAGCGCAAAGGTGCATTGGGGCAAGCTGGATGCGGAGAAGCTAATCAGCGACGCGCCACCAGCGGGCAAGGAATATCGTCGCCGAGATGTACTATAAGACTGTCTGAAGGGCGCCCATAAGATTGCGGATGAGTGCCCAGGATGTAATTATTGAGTAAATTAGCAATGTGTTATCACATGCGCTGAAAACTTTGTTCATATCGCTAAGCAACGCTTGTTAATTTAAAATATTACCTTTTGTGTGGCCGTTTATTAAATCGAGAGATGGCAAGTCGTCGGCTTCAGCTCCCATGCCACGAGTCTTTGGGGTGTTGGGATAAACTTGAGCACTCTTGTTCCCATTTTGGGTCCATCTAGGAGGCGCTCAACACAGCGAACAAGGCAACCGGACTTATAGTGCTTGAACACTCTCACTTAGCCATAGAATTCTATAATTTTAAATTTGGTGAAGCCCCTAGTATTCGGAGGACGAATTAGGGCGCTATCACGCCTTCATCGGATATTATCCGAACTTCGCTCAAGCGGCGAGGTCTTTAAGGACCGAAAGGACCTCTCGAACAGCGACCAGTCTCTCGCCTTATCATGACAGTCAGTTTTAGCTTTCTCCTTCGAGGCGTTAACCCGGCTCAACCGGGCGCAATCGCGATGGTTCTCCAGTGCTACCTTAGCCGATAGAAGCGGGCGTAAGGTGCCAAGCGTGGGAGCAGGCAACCCAACTATTGACCCAAGACATGATTGAGCCGATTCATATAATGCTATAAGTTCGGGTGCCGCACTTGTGAAAGTGTTAGGACTTTATCACACCATAATGCGGAGAACATAAGCCCCTAGTGTATTTGGCCGTACCAAGATGTACGGGTGCAATCATGTCGTAAATGAACATATATATATATATAAGGTAATGCAATTATGGGCAAAAAGTGCTGCATTTTATTCAAGAAAATATGCTATGAGTGCGGATGATACAAATAGTGCGGAAAGCAAGGATTGGACGAATTAAAGCGTCTCCCTCGAGGGTAGGCAGCGGAATGTTGTATTTAACAAATTTAATGCTCGTGATGGAGACCACCGAGTGTTCGCCGCGCCTTTGTCCTTCCTGGCTGTTGCATCATGAGTTGGCAGGTTCGCCGCGGACGAGTTCTATATAAAAAGAGAGAAATAAAAGAAAAAAGAGTGACACACTTGGGAGCCCCTGGTGTGGTCGAACCGCACTCTGGGTCTGTTGTGGTTGTGCCTTTCCCCCTATGCCCATGGTATCTCCAAGGCGTAATTATGTCTGTGGAGAGTTTGTCTTACAATTATCACGAGGCACTGGGGCTGAGGCCGCATTACTCTGGCGTGCTCGGGCGTGCGGGTGGTCTTGGTTGATGTTGCTCGGCGCGTTTGGCGTGTCCGGTCGTTTAACGGCGGACTCGAAATTGCCTTAAAGGCTGCTCTGTACTTCCGCGAGAGCGCTGTATGTTCCTCCGTTCGAAGGGGGCGTTCGTGTTTCCATTGACCGTGATGACTCCACGAGGGCTGGCATCTTGAGCTTAAGGTATGCATAATCGCGGCACCACGTTGAATTTTGCGAACAGCGGTTCGTCCGAGCGAGCGTGATAGCCGCTGCTGAGCGAGACTATGTCGAAGATTAACTCCTCGCCGGAAATTATCCGGGATCGAAGACCACTTCGATGTGGCGAGCACAGCATAATTGGCCTCGACACCTGGTATGGCGCCTTTGAAGGTTGTCTTTGTAGGTTTAATCCTTGAAGGTCTATGCCCATCTTGCGCCCGTATCACGATAAAGCAGGTTCAGCTCTGCCGCCGTCCATCGGGACTCTTGTGAGGTGAAATCCATCGGCGATTGTGTCTAAAACCATTGCGGCGAATCCGCCATGGCGGATACTTGTCGGATGGTCTCTTCGATCGAAAGTGATCGGTCAAGAGGACCATGGGTTGAATTTTAGGCGGTGGCTCCATCAGCGTATCGTCCCTTAGTGCGCTTCCGCTCCCTCTTGGGAATATGCGTTGCGTATATCATGTTTACCATCCGAACTTGAGGGAATCCCTTTTGTCCTCTGTTGTTCGGGCGGCGGGTCTCTTCCTCGTCATCGTTGTGTAGCCCCTTGTCACTGTTTTCAGCGATTAATTTGCTGCCTGCTTGAATACCCAACAATCTCTGTTGGTGTGGTTAGCTGGCTTTTCGGAGTTCCATGTATTTGACAAGAGCGGTCGAGTATTCGGTCCAAATTGGGACGGGCCGGAGTGGTTCTTTTGAATAGCTTCTTCCGTTGACGGACTTGGAGCCTCGGAATCCGGCGTTGACTGCCGTATCCTCATTCTTTGTCGCCGTTAATGCGGCGTTTGTTTTGTTTCGGCGCAACCTGCCATTGCGGTCCTTGGTATCTGGACTGCCAGCGTTTTGCTGAAGTTGTTGCTGCGAGCTAGCCAGCTATCCTCTCCCGCATGAAGCGGGTCATGCGTGATGTGAGGGCTTCCATGGATTTCGGCTTCTCTGTCCTAGGTGCGGGCCAGCCACTCGTCGCGGATGTTATGTTTGAAGGCAGCGAGGTCTCGCATCCGGACGGTCGGCGGTTTGATTTTCTTTGTTAAGAACCGTGTCGAATTGCCTTCGTCGCTGCTGGATTATGTGGCTTAGGTCATCTGCGTCCGGTGGTCGCTTTATCGTGCCTGGAAGTTGTCGAGGAATGCGGCTTCCGGTCCTCCCAACATCAATAGACTCTGCGGGCAGGCTGTTAAGCCAATGCGGGCTGGTCCTTTGAGCTTGGCGGGAGATATTTGATGGCGTGAAGATGCGTCGCCGGGCCATATGTATATGGAGGAGATAATCCTCAATCCAAACCGTGGGGTCTGTTGTGCCATCGTAGGATTCGATATTAACGGGTTTAAACCCTTGAGGATTTGATGATCCATTACTTCGTCGGTGAAGCATAGTGGGTGTCTGGCGCCTCTGTATTGAGCAATATCGCGGCGTAGCTCAAAAGAGCGTTATCTGCTGTGTTCATTTCGGCGAATAGTTGTATCGGTAGCATGACGGTATTCGTCGTGGTCTTAGGGCGCTCGCGTGATCCATAGATAGATCTGGATTGTCTTGCCTTGTCCTCAATATATCTCGCAAGTCGGCGCGTTCCCCGTGGATTCATGCTTTTGAGCGATGCCGGGTGCGGTTTTGGTGGAGGGCTTGCAAGCCTCTCTGTCAGCGCCACAGGTGGTCGGTCTGCCGTATTAATGCGCTGGTTATGCAGGTTTGTGCGCTTCCTCCTCTAGTCGAGGGAGCAACTTGCGTTTAGGTAACTTTTGGAGGCGTTCGAGTTCATACTCTTGACGCGAGGACCTCGGTCCATCTGTCGGCCGATGGGTCTTGATCAGCTTGAAGCTGTTGTTGCTTTTTCTTTAGGCTGTTTGCCGTGGGCATTAGCCTGCGTCTGAAACTCTCTTGTCCGACGGGATTCTCAGGCACGACGAATTAAATGCGTCGTCGAGGCTTGCCTCGTCTCCGGAGGAGGTAAGTAATTGTCATCCTCGACCTCTTAAATGCCGCCCTCTCGTGAGGGCTTGCTTCGCCTCCTCCTGCGCTGGATCATCTTTGGAGGCAGTTGTCTTCGGCACTTTACGGGGTGTTATTATCTCCTGTGCGGAATCTCCATTCTTGCCGTGGCGGGATTTAAGCGGCGCCGCTGGCGTCGGCGCTTGGGCTGTTCTTTAAGGAATCGGCCTCCGTTGCTTCCTTGCCGTCCCCATCTTTTGGGGTGTCCACCATGTATATGTCGTATGGCGAGGTGGTCTTCCGGTGTCCTGTAGCCTTTGGTTCTTAGTAGTCTCCGGCATCATCGTCCATACCGTCGATGTCTTGAGTCGTAGTCGAAATCGTCGGTTAAATCGTCGGCGGTGGCTCTGAAGTGGGTGGTGGATGGGCTCTGAATTTCTTCGTCGTCCGTGTCCCAACCGTCTGGCGTAGTTTCGCCAGGCTCTCGGATAGCGAGAGATGCTTGATGAATTTATGATATCGCCGAAGGCGAGTGATGAAAGATGTCGCAGCGGTGAATTCCATGATCGGCGTAATCGGATTCGGTGGCGGTAGCGGGAGGTTGAGTCCGGCGAGAGTCCGGCACCTCGAGTCATGAGTTTTATGCGGGACAAGGTAAGTGTTGGCTCCATCGCCGTAGAAGTTGCAGCTCGGCGGTGTCCAGCCATCCGTCCTCGATCCGGCGATCGGCTCCGGACTATGGGTCGGGCGGATTCGTGTCTTGGCTTCAAGGTGCTGTCCGGCGGCGAGTTAGGTCATGCCCATCGTGACAATGCGGCACGCTCGGTGTGGCTCAGATCCGCCGAAGATCAAGTCTCCGCGGATATCGGCCGTAAAGTTTAGGCTTCAAACCTGACACGACGGCCAGGGCGTAAGCTTCGATCTGCTCGGATGGCCAAGTGAGTTGGCCCGCGATGCGGCCGCCGAATCTGAAGATCTGTCCGGGAGAAAAGTCTCATCCAGGACTGCGTCGTTATCGATTGAAGAGGCCATCACGCCTATCGGTGACGACACAGAGGAACTCTCAATGAAAGCACCAATGTCGGTGTCAAAACCGGCGAATCTTGGGTAGGGGGTCCCGAACTGTGCGTCTAGGCGGATGGTAACAGGAGACGAGGGACATGATGTTTTACCCAGGTTTGGGCTCTCTTGATGGAAGTAAAACCCTACGTCCTGCTTGATTGATATTGATATTGTGGATGTTTACAAGAGTGGATCTACCACGAGATCAAGGAGGCTAAACCCTAGAAGCTAGCCTATGGTATGATTGTAAGGGTTGTTGTTCTGTCCTACGGACTAGAGCCATCCGGTTTATATAGACACCGGAGAGGGCTAGGGTTACATAGAGTCGGTTACAATGGTAGGAGATCTACATATCCGTATCGCCAAGCTTGCCCTCCACGCCAAGGAAAGTCCCATCCGGACACGGGGCGAAGTCTTCAATCTTGTATCTTCATAGTCTTGGAGTCCGGTCGATGATGATAGTCCGGCCAATGATAGTTCGGTCGATGATGATAGTCCGGCTATCCGGACACCCCCTAATCCAAGACTCCCTCAGTCGGAGTCAGAACCGGATACCCATTCACCAACATGAGCTTGATGTCTTCCTTTTGTGTAGCTCCTTGATGACTTATCTTTCCTTTACGAATCCTTGCTTCTCCGAGAGGGTCTTCGTTCATAACGATCATCTCTACTCCTTCTTTCTCTCGGTGGTGATTCTTCTCTTCTACTCCTTTTGGGAGAATCTTCTCTTGTTTTGTAGGGAGCCATACACTCATTGGAGTAGTGTCCGGGTCTTCCACAATTGTAGCAATTTCTTTCGTGACTTGAAGATCTCTTGTGATTATAGGATCTTGACTTGGAGCTTCTTTCCTTGCTCCTTCTCTTGTAGAATTTATTGAAGTTCTTCACCATTAGACTCAATTCTTCATTGAAGGTTTGCTTCTAACTTGATGATGTGGGAGATTCACATGAGGCTTTGTAAGCACCACTTGACTTGTTGTGGAGCACTTCCTTATCCTTGAGTGACATCTCATGAGCAACAATTCTTCCAATGACTTCCGTTGGCTTGAGATCTTTGTAATTTGGCATCATTTGGATCAATGTGCACACGGTATCATATTTTCCATCCAAGGCTCTTAGGATCTTCTTGATGATGAATTTGTCGGTCATCTCTTCACTTGCTAAGCCGGCAATCTCATCTGGGATGACAGCAAGCCTACAGTACATTTCAGCGACGCCTTCACCATCCTTCATTTTGAACTTGTCAAGTTGACTTTGAAGCACATCCAATTTGGATTCCTTGACGGAGTCGGTACCTTCGTACATATCAATCAAAGTATCCCAAATTTCCTTTGCATTCTCAAGATGGCTGATTTTGTTGAATTCTTTGGGGCACAATCTGTTGAAGAGAATATCACAAGCTTGAGCATTGTATTGCAGCATCTTCAACTCTTCCGCGGTAGCTTCACGGCTTGGTTCAATCAAAGTACCCCAAATTTCCTTTGCATTCTCAAGATGGCTGATTTTGTTGAATTCGTGGGGGCACAATCGGTTGAAGAGAATATCACAAGCTTGAGCATTGTATTGCAGCATCTTCAACTCTTCCATGGTAGCTTCTCGGCTTGGTTCTCTCCCATCAAAGAATTCACCTTGCAAGCCAATACACACAATAGCCCAAACGGCCGGGTTATGTCCAAGAATATGCATTTTCATCTTATGCTTCCAACAAGCAAAATTTGTACCATCAAAGTAAGGACCTCTACGGTGGTAATTTCGCTCGCTAGACGCCATACTCTCCTAGGTTGTGAAACCAAGGCTATGACCACCAAAAGCTATGGAAATCAAAGAAAATGGAGACCAAAGCTCTGATACCACTTGTAGGATCAAAAGTATGTCTAGAGGGGGGGTGATTAGACTACTTGACCAAATAAAAATCTAGCCTTTTCCCAATTTTAGTTCTTGGCAGATTTTAGCAACTTTGCACAAGTCAAGCAATCAACCTACACACGCAATTCTAAGAGTATAGCAGTGGAATGTAAAACAATTGCATATGAAGGTAAAGGTAGGAGTTTGAGGGAGCAAATGCAATGTTGACAGGGAGATTTTTTATCCGTGGTTCCGATAGGTGGTGCTATCATACATCCACGTTGATGGAGACTTCAACCCATGAAGGGTAACGGTTGCGCGAGTCCACGGAGGGCTCCACCCACGAAGGGTCCACGGAGAAGCAACCTTGTCTATCCCACCATGGCCGTCGCCCACGAAGGACTTGCCTCACTCGGGTAGATCTTCACGAAGTAGGGATCTCCTTGCCCTTACAAACTCCTTGGTTCAACTCCACAATCTTGACGGAGGCTCACGAGTGACACCTAGCCAATCTAGGAGACACCACTCTCCAGGAGGTAACAAATGGTGTGTTGATGATGAACTCCTTGCTCTTGTGCTTCAAATGATAGTCTCCCCAACATTCAACTCTCTCTCACAGGATTTGGATTTGGTGGAAAGAAGATTTGAGTGGAAAGCAACTTGGGGAAGGCTAGAGATCAAGATTTATGTGGTTGGAATGGAATATCTTGATCTCAACACAAGTGTAGGTGGTTCTCTCTCAGAAAATGTATGTTGGAAGTGTAGTCATGTTCTGATGGCTCTCTCCACGAATGAAGAGTGGGTGGAGGGGTATATATATAGCCTCCACAAAAAATCTAACCATTACACACAATTTACCAAACTCGGTGGGACCGAATCATGAAACTCGGTCGGACCGATTTAGTTCAAAATGTAAACGTTAGGATTTTTGGTGGGACCGACATGTCAACTCGGTTACATCAATGTCATTAGGGTTAGGGCATAACATAATCTCGGTGAGACCGATTATAGAAACTCGGTGAGACCAATTTTGGTAATAGACAAACATAGAGTTGGTCAGGCAAACTCGGTGGGACTGATTCGCTTGACACATCCCTAACTCAGCCCCTGTTGTCTTTGCTTGATCTTCATGTCATCATGTCTAAATTCAAATGAAATTTGAATTGAGGAATTTTCAAAGCCTCAGAAACCTTTTAAAAATGATCAACATTAAAATCTTCTCAAAGAAGCCCAAGAAAATGTTCCTGTTAAACCTAAAAAATTATTGGCAAGAATAAAATTCAAACCAATATTTTTGGTGGATTTAAAATATTTATTTTGGGCCTTTGAATTAAATCAATAACATATTTGAGTTGGACTTATTTCTGTTATATAAGAGATAAAGTTCAAATGATTTTTGTAAGTATGCATGTGGCCTTGGACAAGTTTCCTGAGCTCACATAAAAATTTATAGAAAGTTCTAAATGATTTGATGCTTCAAATCAAATCTAACAAACTACAGAAAATAGAAAACATAAAAGGAATGTTAGAGAGAGGAGAAAACCTTACCTCGCACTTACCTCCTGTGCAGCCCACCTGACAGTCTAGCCACCTGGTGTCCCAGCCCACCCGCAACAACAAGTCACCCCCAACCTCCCTTGATGGGATGAGGGGCGTGCTGCCTGCCTGTGGCCCGTCCTGTGAGCCACCTCCTGCTTCTGCCGATGCAGGAGAGGCTCCAGAAGCCGCCCCACGCCAACCCGGTCCCTCTCGTCCGCCGCTCGTCCTCTTCCCTTCCTCTGTCTCGCTCTCCTCCCCACAGCCGAGCGCTGCCGTCTCCACCGACGCCATTCGCCGCGGCCACAGCCACCGCCTAGCCTCCTCAACATGTCTAGGAGCTCCGCCTATGTACTCTACGCCTCCTCGAGGAAACACACACCGCCGGACGCCCCACAACGTCGCCATCTTCAACATCTTCATCGCCGGCCACCAGAGATCCCCCTCGCCGCTTCGCTCGCTCTGGTGCTTCCCCGAGCCATCCGACACCGCCAAACGACGCGCTGTGAGCCCTGCCGCCCTTCCCCCTGTTCTCCCTCGCTCGTTCGTCCCCTAGTCGTACCTGCCACCGCACCCGTGAGCTCCCCGCCACCATCCATGTCACCGCCGAGCCCAGAGCTCGATTCACCCGAAGCCGAGCACGCCTGCGTGCTCAGCAGCCCCCCAGAAAGCGAACACCACCACCCAAGCCTCCCGCCGTGCACCCTAGCCTCGTCCGCCGAGCCGTGGCTCGGGCCCGCTAAGCTTCGCCGCCGACGGCGCTACCAGCCACCCCGCGACCAATGGCCTACGCGGTTGGATGTGGCACACCTTCAGCTACCCGTAGATGCAAACTACGCGCAAAACCGAGCCCCGTAGTGAGTTTCCTGCGAACTTCCGCCGCCGATCTGGTCTTCGCCGGCCTAAGTCCGACGATGATGACGTGGCGACGTTATTAGCGGCTAATCCCCCAATAAGCAGCCTAGCATACACTGATAGCGGGCCCCACCACAGGGTCAAACTCCAGTCAGTGTTGGATTTGACCGTGGTTTAGTCCCTGTGTCAATGACACGCGGGTCCCACCAGTCAGGTTTGACCCTGTTCAACTCGGCTGGCCTGCTGATGCAGTAGTGACACAATGCTGATGTCATTAATGATTTTCTGGATTAAAACTAATTCAGGAAATTTAGAAAATGCCAAAAACTTCTAAAAATCATAGAAATTCAACCATAACTCCAAATGAAATAATTTATATATGAAAAATTATCAGAAAAATGCAATCTATCCATCTGTATCATTTTCATGCATGTCAAACTAAGTTATACATGTTGTATAGGTGAAAACATGATAATGGCATTTAAATAACCACATGTGGAGTTTGAATTTGAATCTGGGATTCAAACCAACTTCATTTAAATTGTTGCTAGATGCATTACACTACTGGAAACAGGGAATTCGCCATCAGCCAGCTCTTTGCCATCTGCCCGCTGATGGCAAAGAACGTCTTTGCCATCTGCTTATAAAAAACAGATGGCAAAGACCTGACAGACGGCAAAGAACGTGGTTGCCATCAGCCAATTCTTTGCCATCTGCTAGTGGATGGCAAATAATCTTGCCATCGCTAGCAGATGGCAAAGAGGTTGACAAATCCTGGGCGTCAAGAGTGTAACGACGTACCAGCCCACCTCTTTGCCATCGCCAACAGACGGCAAAGATTCTTGCCATCTGGCGGCAGATGGCAAAAGAAGGGGTTATTTTTCGGGTAAAAAACAAACTATGGGGTTATCCCTCCTCTCTCCCCACCCATCTACGTTCCCATCTCATCCACACACGGAACAACCCGTCGATGGCGCTCTAGGCTCGCCGCCCGCCACCCCTCGCCCCGGCCCGTCGCTCCCCACCTGTCGCCGGCGCGTCACTCCCCCGCCCGTCGCCGTCGCTCCCCGTTCCATCGCGGCCCTCCCCGCCCGTCACGGCCCTCCCCGCCACCACTGCCGCTGGCCCGTCGCTCCCCGCCCCACCCGCGCTGCCGCGCCCCCTCTGGCCGTCTTCCTCATGGTTGGCGTCAGTGTGACCTCATGGCGTCGGCGGCGGGCGGCGGGGATCTGTGGCTCAGCACGACAGGCCTCACCGGCTGCCTCCCTACATCTCGCCGGGGTCCACGCAGGCAAGCCGCCCAAGGAGTGCTGCACCGGCGTTAAGACCTTCGCCAGCCCGGCGCCGTCCTTTGCCTCTGCGGCGCCTTCGGCAAGGACTGCGGCATCCCCATGAACCTCACCCGCGCCAAGGGCCTCCCCGTTCGATTTGTGATCTATCACATGTGGTGTTGGTCTGACCTTGTTTTTGATTCTCCTGCAGTGAAACTGCCCGACGGAGCCCCTAACGGCGCCCCTACTGAAGGTAATTCCCCTCTCTCTTCTCCTTTGCAGTTCTTACATTTTGAATCCTCTCTTTATTCCTGTAGATCCGTGCGAAAAAAACGTTAATTAGATCTAATCAGCAGATGCTCCAATCGGTGATTAAAGAACTACCGAGAGCTAGAGTCGATTTATCTCCACCTCCATTTTACACTCTTGAGATCGAAGGAAAACATATGAATGTGTCCTTGGGCATTGACATCAATGCTTTCTTGGACTATAGAAAAATTTTCGGACACCTCGGCATCTAGAGTACAATAGGACTATCTTTCGTTGGTGCGCATGTGAAAAACAGAACATTTAGATGAGACCCAATCTTGATCTCCCACTTGAATCATATCGTTTATTTTACACTGAATCATATCGGTCACAATCCAGAAAAGTTTCAGAAATTGTCCATTGCTGAAGAACAGCGTGCGGATTTAATTCTTGAAATTCTTTCACTACATTGCAGAATCATCCACAAGCAATCAACCAAGCGTTGCAGTCATTGGCAGGTCGATTAGTAGGTAATCGATGATCTAATATGGCGTATAATCTGGGTGGGACCATGAAAACTTCTCAAGAGAAGTAGTATAGTTGAAACATCGAATAGACATGAGGAGAACATTACACTTTCATACATCAGACAACTACAACAATAGCTTGGTGAGTTAATCAAGCACATGTTAATCAAGTACATGTTAAGCTTGACAAGCCTACACAAAGAGTAAGAAGCGCAGGATCATAGTAGGCATGGTTATTAACAAAGCAGAAACAACATGATTTATTTAACCATAAATAGGAATTTTCACCACAACAGCTATATAATTTCTCCAACAGCATACATATAGCAAAGCTTTCACACCTATGAGACACAGGACCACACTGTAAAACCTGACCAAATCTTGTGTTACCGGAAAAACAAAATCCTTACCGTTGTCACACATTTCAAACTTGTAAGATTGCTAACCTTTGGGTTATTCCTCGGTTGGATGCTAGTCAAATCTTGAATGAAAATTTTCGCTAAGCTGAAAAACAACAAAAATAATATATATAATACAATATAGAGTTCTACAATATCTGAATCAACCTAGTGTGTGCTTGAAAGGGGGGTACATTTGAAAAATAAGGAAGCAACAACCAAGTGTCAAACTACAATCAATTTATCTCCGGATGAATAAATTAGTAAGCTCAGTTCATACAAAAAATGATTGGCTATGTTACGTAAGCTGTTTTCCGCCAAGAAAAAGTGTGAGAGTTTCAGCATTGTTTCAAAACTATAATTGATCAGCGGCAAGTTCACTACATAATTAGGATGCAGAGGTGATGCTAATTAGTGCATGTCCGCATGATTGTACAGCTCTGATGCGTTGGTAGTACTAATGGATACCCATAATACCTATCATGGGTGACATTGGATTCGACTAATTGATGAAGTTTGTGCGGAAGTGCAATGGAGTACTTTAACCAATTGATACAACATTTGGTTAAGCCTATCGATATGAAAATTAATAGTGCGTACCAAGCAGCGGTTCTAAATTCAGCGGTCAAAGAAAGTGTTTAGACATGCTAAATTAAGTCTGCGCACTTTATTTCTTAGCGTATGCGCTAATTAGACCGAAGCGCACGCGTCGTGCAAAATCCACCGTAACGATAACTGGTCCACGTGCTTCGCTAGGCCCTTGCTCCTCTGCGGAAAAATAATAGTAACATGTTACGGTCAGCACACACTAATTAACATAGCGCGACCATGCATGGGAACATCGCCCAGCCCAACTGTTAGTTCCTATCATCAGTGATTGGGCATGTAGGAAGTAGTAGTGTGGTTTAGTTTAGCCCTTGTGAGTAGCATGATTCAGTTTAGCCCTTGCCTATAGATCTAAATCAAATTTGGAGCAGAACACGATAACAGATGTAAACTTCGATCAAAGGGTCTATCAATTTTCAGAGATGTGTTTTATCGGACAACAAACAAGCGATGCGCAATAACTTTGCTAGTCATGAAAATAAGAAAACTTATATATGTTGTGATGTTGGATTTTCAATCTCTTCTTCATGGAGCTTCCTTTTGCATCAAGGTTTACGCATGCCACAGTAGTAAAATCAGGTCGGGGCAAATTCTAAATATAAGAAACAGCAGAATATCGATTGGTACTTGTCATTGTTGACAAAACCATCAAAATTTCATAAGCCAGTTTATCCGAAGATTACTAATTTAGGCTGCTTGCACTTTGGTTGCTCATAAAATATGAACTGGCTCCTTGCCTTGTAAATTTCAAATTATTTTCAATATAAGCATGTGGTAGCTTCCATGTGATACGTTACTCATTTTAGATTCTTAGATATCTCTGCACATGCTCCTTACTGTTCTTATCATATCGTATATTTATAATACATGGAGCTTTACCAATGTGTACTGTATTTGAAACAATACGTGGATTATGGCATCAAGGGTGAAAACCAATATGTAGTTGTATATGATCTCCAAATTTTGTTTCTCCTAGGTATTTTAAGGATACACAAATGTAGTTGTATATAATCTGACTACATTTTCAGCTAAGGGTTACTCATTTAACTAATTCGTACTACACTTTGGAGTACCTTTCACGCCAAATAAGAGTACTATATGCAGCAGTTTTAATAAAACTTCTCTTTCCCTGAAGTTTCTCTTCCAATTTTGTTTTCTTATAATCCAGAAAAATCATGAAAAACAATTTTGTAGTCAATTCATTAAATTTTGTATGACATATTTGGAATGATGAACAGTGACCTTTTTTCCTATCTAGGGGTAACTTACAGGGTAAGAAATCAAATTATGAGCCTCATGCATGATCAGATATAAGTGTAATCTTTGTTTTCTATTAAAAAACAAAATATGAGATTCATTTGTTGTAAACTTATAGGATATGAAATATCCTAAATCGTGTTCCCACAAATGGCAAAGACCAGGATTAATATGAGTTCTTTTAAAGTGAGTAGTCATACATAGTTTAGATTTTTGCGGTACTGGTAAAATAAATGTAACAATAATGCATTTATACGGGTGTGCTCTTGCTTCCTCAACACAAATTAGTGGACTAGACAAATTAGTTAAGCTGTCATGGTTTTCCGATACCCAAAGACTTATTTTTTGGCATTTACTTATGATTTTGCTTGATACTGACATACTGCATTTTTCACTTAGCTGTCATGGTTTTCCGATACCCAAAGACCTATTTTACAGATATAAGTTGCATCATAATAATCTTCACATTTTAGTTGCATCATAATAATCTTCTTCTTCTAGTCTTCTTCTTCTAACTTTCTTCTTTCCCATTTTGTAGATTTGCTTCAGATCGCGGAAGCTTGGGTTGATGGAGTGTTTGTCTTTAGTTTTTGTATTGACTTTGTGAAACTTGCTGCCTATGATGAAACTGTGTAATATTGATGAAACTATGTATATGCATGGATGAAACTTGCTACTATTGGTAACATGTGTTGGATATGTGTTCGATATATATGTGTTCATGACTATTGGTAATATGTGTTGAATATGCTATATTGGTCATATAAATATATTTGTGTTTGATTTCTGTGAAAATGAATTGATATAAGAAAAAATAAAATTAAATGGGGCAATATAGGCACTTTGCCATCGATGGCAGATGGCAAAACTTTGCCATCGGTAGCGAGATGGCAAAGAGGCCACGTGTCATCTACATGTAACATTTGGGATGGCCTATTTGGGCTATTTGCCATCTGCTGGCAGATGGCAAAGAGCCTGCAGCCTTTGCCATCTGTATGCCGTTAGCCTTCTAACGGAGCTAACCCCGTTAAGAGGCTTTGCCATCTGTATGCCGTTAGCCTTCTAATGGAGCTAATCCCGTTAAGAGGCTTTGCCATCGCCAACAGATGGCAAAGCCCTGACTCTTGCCATCGACAGCGGATGGCAAAGAAGCCTTTACCGCGAGGTTTCGAACGAACTGTTTGCCATCTGGCGGCGGATGGCAAAGCCTTTGCCATCCGCCGACCATGCCTTTGCCATCTGCCATGGCAGATGGCAAAGTGCCAGATTCCAGTAGTGTTAGCTCAAACCACAGCATGTTGCCATGTCATGACCATGCATCATATTGTGCACTGCATTGATTGTGTTCTTTCTCTGTTGCCGGTATTTGTTCCCTCTCGATAGATGTGTTCCGACGATGTGATCAATGACACGGATGAAGAGCTATACTATGTTCAGAAGTGCCAGGCAAGAAAAACCCCCTTGTTCATTCTGATACAATCCCACTCTCTCGCTCCTGCTCTCTTTTACTACATTAGGAAAACAACGATTCAACTGTTACATGTTGCGGTAGTTGAACCCCTTTCCTCTGCATTACCTGTCATTGCCACAGTAAATAGATGAAACCCATTAGCATGAGTAGGAGTTGTTTGATCCCAGATGTGCCTACTCATTCATGCTTGTTTGTCATGCTTGCTACTGCTTAGAGTTGAGTCAGGTCTGATTCATCGGGGATGCATTGGAGGTGTGTGAACATGTATTACTGTTGAGAGCTAAGTGTGTGAACACGATTTGGTGAAGGTATCGATGAGAGGCCATGTAGGAGTACATGGTGGGTTGTTTCATTGAAGTCGTCCTTAGGAACTGAGTTCTGTGTTTGTGATCCATGATCAGCTACTACCACACATTGGGATCCTTAATTGACTCTCTCGGCTTCTTAACCACCCTTGTCCTCTGTCCAGGAGTTGCAAGTAGTTTCTGGTGTTTGTAGTATGCTGGAGGCCGTGCGCAGCGCTGACCCGAGGGGTGGGCTGTGATGCGGTAGGCACGTGGTCGGGCATGTCGGGCGCCCGTTTGGTGTCTCGGAACCATGTACACATCGTTCGGGGCCGTATATGGAAACCTCGGCCGGACTCCCTATGGATGGAACCTGAATAGGCGATAAACCTGGACTAGAGACTTGAGTGTTTAGGTAGCCCGTGGCCGACACCCTCGCTGGGCTTCCGCTTGAAGGTTGCCGAGTACATGTCATGTAAACGGCGATAAGTGGTGAGAGCGTGTGTGAAGAGGTACACCCCTACAGGGTTAACATCATCTATTCGAATAGCCTTGTCCGCAGTAAAGGACTTCTGGGTTGCCTATAACAGTTCATAGACAAGTGAAAGTGGATACTTTAAAATGCACAAGATAAGCGTGAGTGCTATGGATGGCGTTGTCGTAGGGAGAAGGGAGCGGATCCATAGTGGTGTATTGATATGGTGAATATATGGACTCGTGTGCGCCACCTCAAAAGAGTTACTTGCAGTCATAGTTTAGGATAGCCACTGAGTCAAAGTTGGCTTGCTGCAGTCAAACTCCACCACCACCTTTGTTGATACTGATGCATAAGTAGCTAGTTCTGATGTAAGTCTTGCTGGGTACATTTGTACTCACGTTTGCTTAATTTATGTTTTGCAGAGACTTCAGTTTCACTAGTAGTTCCACGTGGACTTCGACGTTTAGCTTGTTACCTTAGCTACGATCTTATGCCATCGGCAGGGTCTTGTAGATAGTCAGGCTTCTCAGCCTTTTTCATTTGTAGTTGTCTGTACTCAGACAAGTTAAGCATCCGCTTGCGCTTGTTCGTATGACTTGAATGTTGGGTCATGAGACCCATGTTTGTAATTAGCTCGCTCCTCGGAGCCTATTGAATAAATACTTGAGTCGTAGAGTTATGTTGTGATGCCATGTTGTATTTACACATATCGAGCATATTGTGTGTATGATTGAAATGCTTGGTATGTGTGGGATCCGACAAACTAGTTGTTTATCCTTGGTAGCCTCTCTTATGGGGAAATGTAGTCTTGTGCTTCCATGAGCCATAGTAGTCCGCTACAGCCCGGTTCACGAGTCCTGCTAGCCAAAGACTACTGCTCCAGACCACTTGGTGGCGGCATGTGATTCACCGTTCCTTTATCATCCTTCGGGAAATGTCACGGTGACATCCGAGTCCTACCTAGCCTGCTATAGCCCGGTTCACCGGAGTCCTGTTAGCCCAGTGCTACAGCCTGGATTCGCACGCTGCTGACCGACATGCTCGATGTTGATTCATGTATGCTTGTCCCCGTAAGTTAGTGCCACTTTGGGTTCACAATTAGTCATGTCAGCCTGGTTCTCTGTCATATGGATGCTAGCGACACTATCATATACGTGAGCCAAAAGGCGCAAACGGTACCGGGCCATGGTAAGGCGACACCCGTGGGAATACCGTGCGTGAGGCCGCAAAGTGATAGGAGGTGTTACCGGATAGATCGATGTGACTTGGAATCGGGGTCCTGACAGCTTTGGTATCAGAGCCTGACTGCTTGTAGGATTACCAAGCCAAACTGGTCAAAGTTGAGTCTACAGATGCTATAGTTATATAAGGGAATTGATTGTGGAAGGGAACGTAAGGCTCTTTTTACTTCTTATACCCTATGCCCTTCTGATCTGAGTCACCTTCTTCTTTTCTGTGGGGATTAAGAACTAGGCTTTCTCATTTTCTATCAGGATCACGTGTTACTAATCTGTAGACTTATATGATTGTTGGTTTCAAGCCCCAGTTCAGTTCCTACTACTTCCGTGTGTTGACAATTGATCTCAAAACCTTGATATTTGTGATGTTGAGTGGTTATGCCACTATTTTGCAGGATGTCTCAAATCATTTTGAGCATTTACAGCCGTTATTGTCCGAGTCATCCCAGGTTTCTAAATAGTCTAATGCATTTGCAAATCCCTTCTTTCCATTCCCGATGACCCTTTAGGCCAGGTTAATCACACTAATTGTTGAGTTGAGGTATTCTATTGCCTTGACATATATGTTGGAGTTATTATTATGACCCTAAGTGTTTTAGGGAGTCACCTAGTAATCTAGCCATGCTTTATATTCCTAGTGTGATGATTCTGGCCGTCATTCTCGAAAGCATCCCGTGATGCCATTTAGTTAATAGGCATTCTATTCCTGGGTTCTTGAACCCGAGATTCACCCTACTTCCTTCATGTTGATAGTGTTGCTAGTTCCTTTAGGATATTAGTAACCTTGCGACAGTCCTCGAGGTCCGTGGAATTTCCTTCTTCCAAATACTATGAACCACTTATGGCATAAGTTTGTTGGATCAAAAGATCACAACAGGAGTGCTCTCGAAGAGTTCCCCATTCTATATTGTGACTCTGCCAATCGTACCTCTCTGCATGGGTTATCCGGAAGAAATATGTTGAATTTGTTCGGCATACTAATCCATGCATCTACAACTCAGAAAAAAACATATGTTCTTTGAGTTGTCCCTCTTTAGTTGTCTTCTGACCTTCATCTATCAATTGATAGTCAAGAGTATGCGTGCATTCGTTCATCGGTGCCTATCATTCTTGTGGTCCGTCAAGCCATTCTAGTTCAGAATGACTAGGAGAAACAAACTCCAGTACCTCATCCATTTCTGGGATTGGGTCAAAGTAGTTGTATTCCGCAGATCAAATGCAATCAAGCTTTTAGTATGTTCTACCCTGAAGAATTACCCACTTTATGTCAGGAATGTCATGAGAATTGCAACTTCTCTTATGAATTCTTGACGTAGTGATACTTCTCGCCATCATTATTCATTCCTCAGTGTCGTGTTATCGCAACCAGAATGCCGACAAGTGAATCGTGATGTGTGAAATCAATACTCCTAGCAATTGTGTTGCTTGGTAGTTAATGGATAATAATCTTATCCTTGGCGTGTTGATTATTGAATCATCACCCTAAGGTTTATTGTGCTACCTAGTCCTTATTTCAGGTGCACTTTTCGATCAATGAGTTAGGATAGTGTCAATCCTTGCTTATTTGATCATATCGGTCTGCCCTGAAAAGCAAGATTGTTCTCGAGCTTAATAATATATTGGTGGTTCGTGATTTTCTGAATAACTTCTCGGAAGTGTTACCAGGTTGTCACCTGGCCGCTATGTTGAGTTCGTGATCAAGTTGGTTTTCCTCTAAACCACCCCTTCTCCAAGAATCTGTGTTGGATACCCCTGAGCTAGTTGGTTAAGCTAAACAACAACTTGGAGAGTTGGAAGATAAAAAGCTTTGCCGAATTTGGTTCTTTCTGAAGGGATATCTTCGTGTTTGTGTGTGTGTTGAAGAAAGATGATATCTTCACCAATTGGTCCTCGTGATCAGTTATTGGATCTATTGTCTTGTCAAAACTTTGACTTGAGTATGGGCTATCGTCAAGTCAAATCAGAACCAACGATGTTCGTAATATTGTCTTACTCGTGGTTGATCCCTCGAGCATACACCATTACATCTTTTGGTCTGACCAATACTATCACCGTGTTCACATGATGGTGGAAGTCCAGTGATATGGAAATTCCGATGAGTTGCTATTGAGTCCATCAGCAGCATTTTGTCTCCCCCATGATTCATGTTGAACATCAACCTAGTGTTGAAAACTTTGTAAGCAATGCCTTCGTGTTCCGTTCATGAAGCTTATGCTTGGATGGAAGAAGTGACTTCCTCGAATTCATGTGCATTTGGTGCAAATTGCCGCCGTGAGTTCGAGAAAGATTAGTTTTGCTTCCCTTGGAATCGTCCCAAGTTAGTCATGCATGTGCGAAGTATTCTGTGGTTTGGTAGATTAATTACCTCCATTCCATATGTATTCCCTAGCACACCAAGCCACTGGCTGATTTGTTCATGCAAAATAAGTTTTTTTTATATGAGCTAATCATATGACTTATGCAAGGACTTCGATATCCTTGATGATGGTTCCCAACTAGGACTCGGTAGTGTTTCATTGTAAGACTACTATGTGGTCATGCTTGTCTGGGACTGCATGTTCACATGCGTTTAGCAGAACCAGCTCATGTTTTGGATCATGCTACCGTAGTTCATTTCCCGAGAATCTCGCAACGTCATCTCGTCGGTTTGTGTTGCAAACTTTCTTTTCCAGACATGTTGTCTAAAATATCCTGTTACCAACCAGATCTGAATCTTAGGCAGATATGATGGTTGGAACTTTTCCAAGACCTATGATGTAGGCCCCGACAAGGTTGATGTTCTGGCCGACACACCTAGCCGGAAGATCTATCATTGTAGTATCTTGATTGAGCTATTTGACTATCTTCTCCATGAGGATTTCGTGCGACTTATTCTAGAAGTTGCTCCTTAGGGATCCTTGTGCTCTCGGTTTCCTCGGTTATGTTATAACCTTTACAAACAGTGGCCTCACTCTCTACTGTTGGGTTTCTCCCCAGTTACTAGAATCATTCCCAACATTTGCATTTTATTCCCATCTTGCACCGCCGTTGTGCCATCCTACCTCGGGTTCCATCCATTTCCGATGATAAGTAGAGATCATCCATTACGTTGTCTTCAACAAGGTAGTTCATATCATCCATTCTAGTCAGGGTATGTCATTCTTTCGAACTCCTTCAAACGATTGCTCAAGATTTGCCCTAGGCCGGTATAGAGAATTTTATTGATATCTAAATCAAAAGTAATTCCTTTTGCCACTTAAGGGATAATTCTACGAGTCATCCTTCTCTAGGGTGTCTCTTTATGGTATCACTAGATCAATGATGGCGCGCGTTGCCGCGCCCATCTGTGACTTCAGTAATATGACAGGAATTTCTCTAAATATGTAGACCCGAGAAATGCATTTAGATTTTAGAGATATTGCATGGCATGTAGAAAGTTTTAAGAAAATCTTGAACGTTCAATTTATAGTGCCCAGACAAATTTCATAGTTGGAAAACCAAATGTTTAGCACCAAATATCATGTATCTATTACATGAATAAGAAAACAAAACTCACGACAAACATGGTCCCTTCCTTAAGGAGATCCAAATTTCAACCAGAAAAGCAAAACAATAATTGGAAATGTAAGATATAATATTACGTTTGTACTGACACATGCAAGGGAACAAACTTTATCATGGTTCAAAATTACACATCTCATGCAACATAATATAATATATAAACAAAAATTGTATGCAGGTAATCCCACTCCAGGATGAATATCCCTGCAATAGCTCACCCAAGTAGTGATTAAGTATAAGAGGATTCCAATAAACACAGGATGGGTAAACACGTAAGCTCAATGTAACCAACACATAAAAAATGATAGCACACATGAAACATTCTTTGTATAACCTTGCAGAAGCTTCTGTTACATCGTCTTATCTCTCGTCCATTGTAAAACATTGATAGGGAATTCGAGAATTAAAAATAACACAAACAATATATATTGTTTAGGCATAAATGTTGCTTTCCCCTAGCTATAATAATGAAGAAGTTGGAGATGGCATTACTTCACGTGAACAATTAGGCAAGGCTCAAAGTGCAAGTAATTGCCTCAATATGGTACCACCATACTAATCTTTCTAGTTGTGGACCTGCCAAAATGATGATTAAAACATGGAATAGGGAAATGTGAAAATCAACTAGTAAAATTAAAATGGGATGTCACTCAATGCCAAAGACATCTCCATAAATTGAGCTATCATGGCAATTTATTTCGTGGGGATAAAAAGTTTTCCTCTCTCTGTGGCATCCGAGCTACCTTGTGTGCCCTCACAATGCAAAATTTAAAAATTGTACTGGTATGCATGTAACATACCCTTGAATTGAACGGAGGATTATTTGCTGTATTAACCTGAATTACTTCATTACTGGTGACACAATATACAATGGGCCAGAAATCAAGTGAGCTTACCTCAGATGGAAATTTCTCATCCCCTGTATCATGCTTTCACAGTTTTCGCTCAAGCATGAGCTCCGTTTCCACCACTAATTGATATAGGGAAGCTTTTTTGTTATATGAAATTTCCCACAGTAAAGATATCAGTAATAGTGATCAGTCAAATAGTAATCAATAACTAACATAATATTTGAGTAGATGTTAAGCTGTAGTCATGTTGATAATACCAAGTTACGAGCAACATCGAATATGTAATTGTTGCAGAAGATATATTATGGGGCATTGTGACCTACATGTTCAATGCATTGGAATTTGTCAGTTATCAGCCAAAGTGAGCATAACAGACCTTGTAGCTATGCATTTATCTTCATCTACCCTATAACAAAGGTCCCCCAACAAAAGTACAAATACACCACTACTACTGTGGTGGCAAGAAAGTCAAGATTAGCCAAGTAGGAGTACCAAACTGAATAGTCCCTCCGTTGGTCAACGCGTTTCAAAAAAGACTGTGCAAACTGTATTGACTATCTAAAAAAACATAGAGAAAATCATCTCAGTTCTTCACAGGCAAAAAAAGATTGACACATGTTTTTCTCAGTCTACCTGATTGCTTCATATGAGGTACATTCCTAAATTCATGTCATGCATCAAATAAGTTATGTGTCATGGCAGGCAATGTGATTAGAGATGGAAAAGAAGTGGTTTCGTGTCGCCATCGGATGGTTTCTAGAGTGATTTGCCGTAGCCATCTTGTGTTTAATCCACAATAACAGACACAATTGAGGAGCGGAGATACAGAGGGCATGAGCCACCACCGTCGTTGTAATCTGATTGTTTCAGGGCTCCTGTGTTATCAGACCATCAAATCAACTACTCACAAATTCCCCCTCAAAAACAAAACTACTAGATCCGATGAGTGGGTAAGCTGAGGTGCCGTGTTGGCATGCTTCTAGGTACCGACTGGAACATGAGGCATCGGCACAATCTCTAACCAGATCGGCAAGAAACAGGTCAGGAGCGGGCCGGCGGAGGAGCGAGACGATGGGTTGGGTCAGGAGGAGGTGCGAGGGAAAGAGACCTCGCAGGTGGCGCCTTGAGGTCGGGCGATGGCGAGGCTTCCTGGCTACAGCCGCCCCGTCGCCCCCAAATCGATTGACAACCGCGATAGGACGGATGTACCAGCGAAGGATCTTCATGTTCACCAAGTATTTCTTCCTTTTCTGCCGTACGGAATGGTAGCGTGAGAGGGATATCTCTAGATCGGAGCAAAGGAAGCGAGGCGGCGCACGGAGGGCGTCGAGCGAAGCAACAGGGTCGGCGTTCGGTGTTTTTCCCCTTTGTGTTATTTAAATGGGCTTCGTGTGAGAGTTATGGCCCAATTAACCACGGCCCCCCAATTTTGTCGCGGGAGCAGCTGCTCACTCCAGTCGTGAGAAGTACCGCAGCTAGTTTGATTGGACGGCCGAAACGCTGAAAAATATAGATCGGACGGCTGTGGATGCTAATGCCCTGAGATGGATGGATTAGTGCTCAGTTTTAATATTTCTAAATGGCAACTCAAATCCTCGCTACGTTGACGACCGTTCACCACCCTCTTAGGTGTGGAATTGTTGTCTACCTAGAGAGCCCTCATCATCTGTTCCACTCCCTCCCTCTAGATGTGTGCTTCGTGTCTCGGCTCGAGAGATGTTGCTATGTCTCATTCCGCGAGTTGATCCTGAGTTGTTCGATCTTCAAGAAGATCGATCCTTCCAGAGTTTCCTTTTCCTCCCGTTGTCATGTTGGCTGGAGTTCTCAGAGCAAGACGACGAGACAAGGATGGTCATTGAATCAATGCCTTTATGAAGTTCAACCTGGATCGTGAAGATTATGTTAGTTTGTGTCCCCCCTTCATCTTACCCTACGCTTGAATCTTGGGACGAGATTCTTGTTTAGTGGGGGTGAGTTGTCACAGCCCTAGCTCAGCCCCTGTTGTCTTTGCTTGATCTTCATGTCATCATGTCTAAATTCAAATGAAATTTGAATTAAGGAATTTTCAAAGCCTCAGAAACCTTTTAAAAATGATCAACATTAAAATCTTCTCAAAGAAGCCCAAGAAAATGTTCCTGTTACCTTAAAAAATATTGGCAAGAATAAAACTCAAACCAATATTTTTGGTGGATTTAAAATATTTATTTTGGGCCTTTGAATTAAATCAATAACATATTTGAGTTGGAATTATTTCTGTTATATAAGAGATAAAGTTCAAATAATTTTTGTAAGTTTGCATGAGGCCTTGGACAAGTTTCCTAAGCTCACATAAAAATTTACAGAAAGTTCTAAATGATTTGATGCTTCAAATCAAATCTAACAAACTACAGAAAATAGAAAACATAAAAGGAATGTTAGAGAGAGGAGAAAATCTTACCTGGGCTTACCTCCTGTGCAGCCCACCTAACAGTCCAGCCACCTGGCGGCCCAGCCCACCCGTAGCAGCCAGTCACCCCCAACCTCCCGCCAGAAGGATGAGGGGCGCGTGCTCGCCGCGCGCGTCCACGTGCGATGCCACCTCCTGCTTCTGCCGACGCAGGAGAGGCTCCAGAAGCTGCCACGCGCCACCCCGGTCCCTCTCCCCCGCCGCTCATCCTCTTCCCCTCCTCTGTCTCGCTCTCCTCCCCACATCCGAGCGCTGCTGTCATCACCGACGCCATTCACGGCGGCCACAACCACCGCCCAGCCTCCCCAACACGTCCAGGAGCTCCGCCTCCGTATTCTACGCCTCCTCAAGGACACACGCACCGCCGGACGCCCCACAGCGTCGCCATCTTCAACATCTTCATCGCCGGCCACCAGAGATCACCCTCGCTGCTTCGCTCGCTCTGGTGCTTCCGCGAGCCATCCTACACCGCCAAACGACGCGCTGTGAGCCCCGCCGCCTTTCCCCCTGTTCTCCCTCGCTCGTTCGTCCTCTAGTCGTACCTGCCACCGCACCAGTGAGCACCCCGCCGCCATCCATGTCACCGCCGAGCCCAGAGCTCGATTCACCCGAAGCCGAGCACGCCTACGTGCTCAGCAGCCCCTAGAAAGCGAACGCCACCACCCAAGCCTCCCGCCGTGCACCCTAGCGTCGTCCCGCTCGAGCCCGTGACTCCGGCAGCCGCTAAGCTCCCCGCCAACGGTGTTACCAGCCACCCGGGACCAACGGCCTACGCGGTTGGATGCGGTGCACCTTCAGCTACCCGTAGATGCAAACTACGCGCAAAACCGAGCCCTGTAGCGGGTTCCCGGCGAACTTCCGCCGCCGATCTGGTCGTAGCCGGCCTAAGTCCAACGATGATGACGTGGAGACGTTATTAGCGACTAATCCCCCAATTAGCAGCCTAGTAGACACTGACAGCGGGCACACCACAGGGTCAAACCCCAGTCATCGTTGGATTTGACCATGGTTTAGTCCTTGTATCAATGACACACGGGTCCCACCAGTCAGGTTTGACCCTGGTCAACTTGGCTGACCTGCTGATGCAGTAGTGACACAATGCTGATGTCATTAACGATTTTCTAGATTAAAACTAATTCAGGAAATTCAGAAAATGCCCAAAACTTCTAAAAATCATAGAAATTCAACCGTAACTCCAAATGAAATAATTTATATATGAAAAATTATCAGAAAAATGCAATCTATCCATATATATCATTTTCATGCATGTCAAACTAAGTTATACATGCTGTATAGGTGAAAACATGATAATGGCATTTAAATAACCACATGTGGAGTTTGAATTTGAATCTGGGATTCAACCCAACTTAATTTAAATTGTTGCTAGATGCATTAGCTCAAACCACAGCATGTTGCCATGTCATGATCATGCTTCATATTGTGCACTGCATTGATTGTGTTCTTTCTCTTTTGCCGGTATTTGTTCCCTCTCAATAGACGTGTTCCGACGACGTGATCGATGACACCGATGAAGAGCTATACTATCTTCAGAAGTGCCAGGCAAGCAAAACCCCCTTGTTCATTCCGATACAATCCCACTCTCTCACTCCTGGTCTCTTTTACTACATTAGGACAACAACAATTCAACTGTTACGTGTTGCGGTAGTTGAACCCCTTTCCTCTGCATGACCTGTCATTGCCACAATAAATAGATGAAAACCACTAGCATGAGTAGGAGTTGCTTGATCCCTGATGTGCCTACTCATTCATGCTTGTTTATCATGCCTGCTACTGCTTAGAGTTGAGTCAGGTCTGATTCATCGGGGGTGCATTGGAGGTGTGTGAACATGTATTACTGTTGAGAGCAAAGTGTGTGAACACGATTTGGTAAAGGTATCGATGAGAGGCCATGTAGGAGTACATGGTGGGTTGTTTCATTGAAGCCGTCCTTAGGAACTGAGTTCTGTGTTTGTGATCCATGATCTGCTACTACCACACATTGGGATCCTTAATTGACTCTCTCGGCTTCTTAACCACCCTTGTCCTCTGTCCAGGAGTTGCAAGTAGTTTGTGGTGTTTGTAGTATGCTGGAGGCCGTGCACAGCGCTGACCCGAGGGGTGGGCTGTGATGCGGTTGGCATGTGGCCGGGCATGCCGGGCGCCCGTTTGGTGTCTCAGAACCATGTACACTTCGTTCGGGGCCGTATGTGGAAACCTCGGCTGGAATCCCTGCGGATGGAACCTGAATAGGCGATAAACCTGGACTAGAGACTTGAGTGTTTAGGTAGGCCGTGGCCCACACCCTCGCTGGGCTTCCGCTTGAAGATTGCCGAGTACATGTCGTGTAAACGGCGATAAGTGGTGAGAGCGTGTGTGAAGAGGTACACCCCTGCAGGGGTTAACATCATCTATTGAATAGTCGTGTCCATGTAAAGGACTTTGGGTTGCCTATAACAGTTCATAGACAAGTGAAAGTGGATACTTTAAAATGCGCAAGATAAGCGTGAGTGCTATGGATGGCGTTCTCGTAGGGAGACGGGAGCGGATCCATAGTGGTGTATTGATATGGTGAATATGTGGACTCGTGTGCGCCACCTCAAAAGAGTTACTTGCAGTCATAGTTTAGGATAGCCACTAAGTCAAAGCTGGCTTGCTGCAGTCAAACTCCACCACCCCCTTTGTTGATACTGATGCATAAGTAGCTAGTTCTGATGTAAGTCTTGCTGGGTACATTTGTACTCACGTTTGCTTAATTTATGTTTTGCAGAGACTTCAGTCTAGCTAGTAGTTCCACGTGGACTTCAACGTTTAGCTTGTTACCTCAGTTATGATCTTGTGCCCTCGGCAGGGTCTTGTAGATAGTCAGGCTTCTCAGCCTTTTTCATTTGCAGTTGTCTGTACTCAGACAAATTAAGCTTCCGCTTGTGCTTGTTTCTTATATGACTTGAATATTGGGTCATGAGACCCATGTTTGTAATTATCTCGCTCCTCGGAGCCTATTGAATAAATACTTGAGTCGTAGAGTTATGTTGTGATGCCATGTTGTATTTACACATATCAAGCATATTGTGTGTATGATTGAAATGCTTGGTATGTGTGGGATCCGAAAACCTAGTTGTTTATCCTTGGTAGCCTCTCTTATGGGGAAATGTAGTCTTTTGCTTCCATGAGCCATAGTAGTCCGCTACAGCCCGGTTCACCGGAGTCCTGCTAGCCCAGCACTACTGCTCCGGACCACTTAACTGGCCGGCATGTGATTCACTTTGTTCCTGTGTCTGTCCCTTCGGGGAAATGTCATGCGGTGACATCCGGAGTCCTGCCTAGACTGCTACAGCCAGGTTCACCGGAGTCCTGTTAGCCTAGTGCTACAGCCCGGATTCGCGCGCTGCTGTCGGACATGCTCGATGTTGATTCATGTATTCCTGTCCCCGTAAGTTAGTGCCACTTTGGGTTCACGACTAGTCATGTCGGCCCGGGTTCTCTGTCATATGGATGCTAGCGACACTATCATATACGTGAGCCAAAAGGCGCAAACGGTCCCAGGCCATGGTAAGGCGACACTCGTGGGAATACCGTGCGTGAGGCCGCAGAGTGATATGAGGTGTTACTGGCTAGATCGATGTGACTTGGAATCGGGGTCCTGACATCGCTCATCTCGGTTGGACCGAAACGTTACGAAAGGGAAACAGTGAGTTTGCATTGCAATCTCGGTGGGACCGATCGCTCATCTCGATTGGATCGAAACGTTACCAAGGGAAACAGAGAGTTTGCAATCCCATCTCGGTGAGACCGAAAAGACTAGGGTTTCTGGCAGTGGCTATGTCAAGTGAACTCGGTGGCGCCGGATAGAACGTTTCGGTGGGGCCAAGTTTGACTTTTGGTTTGAGACATATGTGGATATGAGAAAGTAGTTGAGGGTTTTTTGAGCGTATCACTAAGCATTTTGAGCAACAAACTCATTAAGCAACACCTCACCCCCTCTTGATAGTATTGTCTTTTCTTATGGACTCAATGTGATCTTGGATCACTAAAATGAAAAATGTAGAGTCTTCTGCTTTGAGTTTGAGCCAATCCTTTTGTCCTTGGCATTTTGAAGGGTCCACTTTTCTAATCCATGCCATGCCAATCATTGAGCTTTCCTGAAATATTTATCTTGAAATAGCATTCGCTCAATGAGCTATATGTTGTTAGGAATTACCAAAACCACCCAGGGATAGTTGTACTTTCAAGGAGACCTCCATGGGCCCCACCACCCATCAAGGCACGCCTAGGTGAGTGGTGGGCCCCATGGGCCTCCCCTCGTGCACTCTCTTGGCTCCCAAGTTGTCTTCTTGGCTGAAAAAAATCTCCAAAAAGTTTCACTGTGTTTGGACTCCGTTTGATATGGGTATTTTGCGAAGTAAAAAAACAAGCAAAAAACTGCAACTGGCACTGGGCACTATGTCAATACGTTAGTTCTAATAAATGATATAAAGTTTCTATAAAATGAATGTAAAACATCCAAGACTGATAATATAACAACATGGAACAATAAAAAATTATAGATACATTGGAGACGTATTACTGTCACAAACAGCCCTAGTTTCCGTACTAAAATAACAACATATGATATGCATGAACCAACTCTAAAGTCACCTAGATACTCCAATGTCACCACAAGTATCCATGAGTTGATTATTCATTATGCATCAAACAATTTCAGATTCATACTATCCAATCCAACACAAAGAAATCCAAGGAGTGCCCCAAGGTTTCTACTGGAGAAAGTAGGACGAAAACGTGCATCAACCCCTATGCATAGATTACCCCAATGTCACCTCAGGAACCCGCAAGTTGAGTACCAAAACATACATCAAGTGAATCAGTAGAATACCCCTTTTTCACCACGGGTATCCACATACAAGACATACATCAATTGTTCTCAAATCCAAAAAGTATTCAATCTGATAATAATGAAATCTCAAATGTAAAACCTCAATTCATCACAACAAGATAAAGAGGGAGAAAGACCACATGATCCAACTATATTAAGAAAGCTCGCGGCACATCAAGATCATGCCAAATCAAGAACACAAATAAAACACATAGCTACTGGTACACACCCTCAGCCCCGACGGCGAACTACCCCCTCCACATCATGGAGACCGACGGGATGATGAAGATGGCTTCCGATGATGATTTCCCCCTGCGGCAGAGTGCCAGAGAAGGCCTCCAAATGAGATTGCTATAGTATAGAGGCTTGCGGCGGCGGAGCGGAATTTCTCGGTTTCATTCTGGGGGTTTTGGTATTTATAGGAATTTTTGGCGTTGGTTTCACGTCAAGGGGGGTCACGAGGGAGATACAAGCCTGCTCCATAAACCATGGGGAGAGGGCGCCCCCAGGCTTGTTGCTTCCTTGTGAGGCTTATGGTCCTTCCTCTAAGCTTCGGGGGTCTCTTTTGGTCTATGCAAAATCACTTTAAATTTTCAGCTCATTCCGAGAACTTTTATTTCTTCAAAAAAACCAACACCACGGTAGTTCTGCTGAAAAAAAAGTCAGTCCGGGTTAGTTATAATCAAATCATACCAAAATCATCTAAATTGATGCAAACATGGCATGAATACTTCATAAATTATAGATACGTTGGAGACGTATCAATGGGATCTCACGAGAACAGAAACTTGCGGCGGCGGAAAAAGTGTTTCGGCTTGCTCTCTGATGTATGGGGAATATTTGGGAATTTACAGAGGAGGAATTAGGTCAAGAGATGCCACGAGGGGCCCACAAGCCTAGGGGCGCGCCTCCCGAGTTTGTCGCTATTCCGTGGCTCGTCAGGTCTTCTCCCGAAGCTTCTAGGGTCCCTCTGGTCTTGAAAAAATTAATCCAAAGTCTTTCTCCGTTTGGACTCTGTTTGATATTGATTTCCTGAAAAGCCAAAAACAAGCAAAAAATAGCAACTAGCACTAGGTACTAGGTTAATATGCCAGTCCCATAAAATGATATATAATTGCATAATAAACATCCAAGATTGATACTATAATAGCATGGAACAATAAAAAATTATAGATACGTTGGAGACATATCAATTTTCTAGCCATTTAATTGATGTAATTCAAATTTGATCTACATGTACATGCAACAACAAACCATCATGGGTTGGAAAATCATATTTGTGTCCTTGTGTGCAAGTTAATGCCCTGTGCAATAAATTGGAAGGACTTTTCAAACATATTGGTCTCACGGCTTGGACACAAACATTGAGTGACATGGCTTTTAAATTCCAATTTTTTTAAATGATCAGAAATACTAGAAACCTTGCTTGATGTAGTTTCATGGCACCAAGATGCTATGGTAAAAAAATGGCCTATCCGACCAAAGTTTGGACACACACCCCTCACAAACTGGAGCATCTCATGAGAAGACTATTGGTTTTAACAGGGAACATGTTTGATGACGAACCGACGGTAGCTTCCTCATGTGGCCTTGCAATTTGAACTAAATGTACATGCAGCAGCAAACCATCATGGGTTGGAAAATCATATTTGTGTTCTTTTGTGCAAGTTAATGCCATGTGCAGTAAGTTGAAAGGAATTTTCAAACATATTGGTGTCACGGATTTGTCGGATTGTGGGTTCCGGCAAACCCTTGAGGTTTGAACACTGGGGTGCGCACGAAGATCTCTCCCTCTCTAGCTCACTCGCACAACGATCTCAAGGCCTAGCTCGCCAAACCAAAAGAACAAGAGACGCAAGAGTTTATACTGGTTCGGTCCACCGTTGTGGTGTAATACCCTACTCTAGTGTGGTGAGGTGGATTGCCTTGTAGGCTGGGGATGAACAAGTACAAGGGATGAACAACCTCCTGAGGAGAGGTGTTCTTGTGCTCGGTGAGCTTGTGTGTGTGAATATGGTCCGAATGATCCGTCCTCCCCAATGGTGGTGGCTAGTCCTCTTTATAGAGGCCCTGGTCCTCTTCCCAAATGTAGGCAGGAAGGGATCCCACAATGGCCAATTTTGAAGGGAGACAACTAGTACAAGTTATCCTGACTAAAGGTGGTCTTTGCCTGCCAAAGGCTTGGTGGTGATGTAGCTATGGGCTCAGCGGTGACCTCCGTGCTGTCGTCCTGCTGGTCTTGGTCTTGTTGCACCGATATGGAAACCTTTGCCTGATGCCTCGGGATTCCTCGCCTGCGCCTGCCTCTTTAGCACCAAAGAAGGAACTAATACTTTGTGCCCGCTGGAGCCCGCCTGGCTTCGGTCATCATGGCTCATGTCACGCGAAGCTCACGAGCTGCCCACTGCCTTGATATCCCTGCTGCTCGCGAGCCAACCGAGTGAGACTGCCCCTAAGGTGGTCTTGTGTCGTCCCCCACGCGAGGCTTGGCCCCTCGCGAGGGTCTTGAGTGGTTGATGGTGACGGTGGGCCGTACCAGGCCGCTGGTAGAGCCACGCCGTGGCCCGCAGGCAGGCAAGTATGGGGACCCCCGTTCCCAGGACGCCGACAGTAGCCCCCGGGTCCAAGGCACGCTCGCACTTGCCTTCGAGGCGAAGAGAAAGGTCAATTGCGGAGCGCCGCGGGCCCCAACCGCCTGCGGCCTTCATTGATGCATGGCGATTGACAGGACGTGGGCGTCTCTGCTTCCCCATGCAGCCTCGGCAACTGCCCGACTTGACGAGTCCCTGGTGCATGTAGAAAAACCATCATTACCTGCGATCGAGGAGGTCGACGGTTGGCCTCCTCCTGGCTATAAATGAGGAGGGGGCGAAGCCCCCATTGCTCATC
This sequence comes from Aegilops longissima, assembly GCA_021605205.1. Classification (NCBI taxonomy): domain Eukaryota; kingdom Viridiplantae; phylum Streptophyta; class Magnoliopsida; order Poales; family Poaceae; genus Aegilops; species Aegilops longissima. Next base: position 145,439,618 of record CM038678.1, on the reverse strand, counting down.
TCTTCCTCCATTCCGCCTGCTTCTTCTTCTTCCTCCCTGCTTCATTGCCTTGCTGCGACACCCATGTCACCGACGAAGAGGTTCTCGGCCGTAGAGAAGGGAAAGGCTTGCCAGGAGGGGTCTGGCTCACCTCCGCCTAAGAGCGAGCGTGGCCGCCCCCGAAAGCATGCCGAGACCCCCGCCGTGGTCCCTCGTGGGTGCTGACGAACTTCTTCGGGCTCGGCGCCGTTCCTGGTGGTCGCTGCGGTGCCTCCTCGCGCGGCGGGAGCCGTCCGAGATGTGGCAGTCCCGTCAATGAAGGGAGTTGAGCCATGGTCGCCCGGCCTCCCCGGACGCGCTTCCACTCGTCGGAGGTGCTGACGGAGTTCATCGTGTGGTGAGAGAACCTGGCTGGCACCTGGTTCAGCTTTCGCGCTCCTTTGCCTGCGAGCTGCCGTCCGCGAGGCCTGGCGGCCTCTGGCTGCTGGCCGGCGGTTGCTGCAGCAAGGCCTCGTGAGTGGCGGTGGAGGTTTCCGTCGCGGGCAATGTAGCCATGGCCCGTGGCTGGCAGACGTTTGCCCCCGCGTGCGGTCTGAGCAGGAGGTGCACCCTCCACTTCAAGTACGACGGTGCCACGACCCTCTTCATGAGGGTGTTCAGGGAAGACGGTCGTCGCGCCAGGTGCTGCCTTAAAGACGGCGACGATGATGAAGTGCTCGTCCTTGGCGACGGCCGTGACGAGGATGAGGGCGAACTCTCCCTTGGCGATGGTCGTGGCTTGTCGGACAGCGGCAGCTCTTTCTCCGGCGAAAGCTCCAGCAGCGGCGGCTATGACCAGCCACAACGCCGTCAGGCCCGCTTCGAGGACGGTGGCGGGTCGTCCCGTCGCCACGCCCCAGTGAAGCGCGAGGAGGGCTCCGGCTAAGTCTCGGGGGGCGCTGGGAGCTGATCCTCGTGAGCAGTTGCGAGCGTAGGAGCCGCTTTTGCCTGTCTTTTCCTTTCTTCCTGTATTTCAGAAACAAGTATGGGCCCCTGCGAGGGCGTGTAATGGACCGTAATGCTTATGCTGGTTTATGCTTATGTCTATTGTTTCCGGGCTGTGTTGCGGCATCTGTGATTTATGTAGGCGTAAGGGGATAACTTAGCTTGGTACATCCAAGGTAGTTTCCACTTGGTGTGGGCGTGCGCCCCCTAGCCCCTGGTGAGGCCTCCCTGCTGCCGATTTGGGGCAGAACGAGAAATTGAAAAAAAATGTTAGGAAATCATTATCCCTTCTTGCGCAGGGCCTCGGGCATGGGCTGACCATGGCCTAGCGCACCGCGTCGCGGCACCTGTGGGGTACGTACTTAAAAAAGGTGGTTCGCCAATACAAGCTCGATTAAGGGCGTCTCGTGGAGATTAGGGAGCGCACACGCACACACCTGTCCAGCCCCTCGCGAGGCGTGCGAGGGAGAGCGTCGGGCAACTGCCGCCCTCCCCGACGTAAAGCAAAGAACTGAGGGGAGAAACAGAGAGAAGAGAAAATCCAACCAAGCCAACGAGAAACGCCAGAACTTCAAATTCCATTAAAAGGGGTGCAAGCCAACTACATAAAGCAAATGAACAGCCACGTCCGGCACCTAGTCTACTCTTCTCAACAGTGCGGAGCTAAGTGCTGCCACTAGGACGTGGGAGGGAGCCCCCGAGGCCCGAGGGCGGCACTCCGGAGACTTCGGGGCGTGTACAGCCCCACTCATTATTACGTGAGAGTGTCACCAGCGGAGACCTTCATAGGCACTAGGCCTTGCTTCATGGGTAGAACTTTCGGAGGTGCTGGATGTTCTGGGCGTTCTGGATGGGGATCCCATGCTGCGTCTCCAGGCGCACGGCGCCAGGCCTGGAGACGTGGGCAATCCTAAATGGGCCCTCCCACATGGGTGAGAGCTTATGCAACCCTTCCCTGGAGAGCACTGTCGGTGTCAAAACCGGCGGATCTCGGGTAGGGGGTCCCAAATTGTGCGTCTAGGATCGATGGTAACAGGAGATCGGGGACACGATGTTTACCCAGGTTCGGGCCCTCTCTATGGAGGTAATACCCTACTTCCTGCTTGATTGAACTTGATGAATATGAGTGTTACAAGAGTTGATCTACCACGAGATCGTAATGGCTAAACCCTAGAAGTCTAGCCTGTATGACTATGGTAATGTGTCTCTGCCTATCCAGACTATGCTCTCCGGTTTATATAGACACCGGAGAGATCTAGGGTTGCATGGAGTCGGTTACATAATAAGGAATCTACATAGTCGGTTGCCTAGCTTGCCTTCCACACTAAGTAGAGTCCAATCCGGACATGGGTACAATCTTCGGTCTTCATGTCTTCACAGCCCATCAGTCCGGCCCATGGATAACAGGCCGGACGCTCGAGGACCCCTTAGTCCAGGACTCCCTCAGTAGCCCCCGAACCAGGCTTCAACGACGATGTTATCGGTGCGCAGATTGTCTTCGGCGTTGCAAGGCGGGTTCCTTCTCCAACTAATATATTCATTCGTTAATCCAATATCGCTCCCCTCGGCTTCTATGCGCTAATAACTTCGTCTTCCACGTGTCGAGCGAATGCGGAAAGTCAGGGTATTTTTGCAAATAACACTCCCTCCAAGAAAAGAAGAGCGTCTTTTTAAAGATATTGGATGTGACGCCCGGATAATTAGGCTACAGTAGCCCCAGTTAATGTCACCACGTCACCTCGGTTACTGTTGATAATCTCGCGTTAGTTCAAAACCGATTCGAAATTCAAATTCAAAATAATGGCAAACAACAAAAGTTTTCAAGTATTAAAACTAAATTGTTCGGGTTGTGTCAAATAATGCATAGGTAATTATGATGGAGGAACCACATATTTATAAAAGGTTTAAATGCACTTAAGTAATTAAAATAGTAGGTAAACAATTAGATAAATGCATTTTGGATTTTATAAATTACTAAAAAAAATTGTTCAGGGATAAAACCTTTTGTGGCAGTAGTTATAATTGTAACTCTATTTTAGGTATGGGTTTCACTTTTTGCAAAGCTATAATCCATTACATAAGTAAAAGAAACCAGAAAAGAAAATAAAGAAAAAGGAAAAGAACAAAAACAGAAAACAAATAAAATAAAATAAAGAAAAGGGGCAAACCCCCTCCCCTCACCCTGGGCTGAATGGCCCAGCCACCAGGAGGCCCACCCCATCCCACCTTAACCTCCCGAAACCCTAACCCCCTCCCCCACTCGCTCCCACTTCCGCCCGATCTCTCTCTCACCCGACCCCCTCGATCCAGATCGGATCGGGCGCATCGCCCCTGTGCCCCTTGTCACCGCCCTGTCACTTGTCGTCGACCACCGCCGCTCGGAACCTTCCCACTGCCCGCCGTCATCGGCGCCCCCCCCCCCCCGACCTCGGCGACCCTTCACACCGTGCCCCGACGCCGGCGCCCACCCCCGGCGTCACCCCGTGTAACGCCCCCGATGCGGCTATATCTCCCACGTGTCGAGGCACGACTTAGAGGCATAACCGCATTGAAAGCAATGTCGCAAGTGAGGTAATCTTCACACAACCCATGTAATAATTTGAGGGAGAAAGGTACATAGTTGGCTTACAATCGCCACGTCACACAGTACATAATTAAACATACATCATTGAGTACACTCAAGGTCCGACTCACGGAACCAAAATAAAGAAGATACCCCACATGCTAACACAGATCCCGAATCGTCCCAACTGGGCACCACTCTCGATCATCTGGAAGCGACACATAGTAACGACCACGTTCCTCGTCGAACTCCCACTTGAGCTCGGTGGAATCATCTGCACTGGCCTCATCGGAACCTGCAACTGTGTTTGGAAGTATCTGTGAGTCACGGGGACTCAGCAATCTCACACCCACGAGATCAAGACTATTTAAGCTTTGGGGAGGACATGGTAGTAAAGTTGAGCTGCAGCAAGCGACTAGCATATATGGTGGCTACAACGCAAAAGAGAGCGAGAAGAGAAGCAAAGCACGGTCGTGAAACTAGTAGTGATCAAGAAGTGATCCTGAATCTACTTACGTCAGACATAACTCCAACACCGTGTTCACTTCCCGGACTCCGCCGAGAAGAGACCATCACGGTTACACACGCGTTTGAGGTGTATTTTTATTGAGGTCATCTTTGTGTTATCTACAACCGGACATTAACAAATTCCCATCTGCCTCATAACCATGGGCACGGCTTTGAAAGATATTACCTGCAGGGTGTCCCAACTTAGCCCATTATAAGCTCTCACGGTCAACGAAGGATTATTCCTTCTACCGGGAAGACCCGATCAATCTCGGAATCCCGGACTACAAGACATTTCGACAGCAATAAGACAAGACCAGCAAAGCCGCCCGATTGTGCCGACAAATCCCGATAGGAGCTGCACATATCTCGTTCTCAGGGCACATCCGGATAAGTCAAGCTACGAGTAAAACCAACCTCCAGGTTGCCCCAAGGTGGCCCCAAGAGGTTGCTCGGTTCGGGCCAGCGCTCGAAGGAACACTGGTCCGGGGGGGGTTAAAATAAAGATGACCCTCGGGCTCGCGAAAACCCGGGGGAAAAGGCTTAGGTGGCAAATGGTAAAACCAATGTTGGGCTTGCTGGACGAGTCTTATTCAAAGCGAACTGTCAAGGGGGTCCCATAAATCACCCAACCGTGTAAGGAACGCAAAATCAAGGAACATAACACCGGTATGACGGAAACTAGGGTGGCAAGAGTGGAACAAAACACCAGGCATAAGGCCGAGCCTTCCACCCTTTACCAAGTATATAGATGTGTTAAACATAGCAGATATATTTATATATTGTGATATCCCCAACATGTTCCAAAAGGAACATCATCTCCATGTTCCAACAAGGAACAACTTTCAGCTTCACCTGCAGCTAACAACGCTATAAGAGGGGCTGAGCGAAGCGGTAACATAGCCAATCAACGGTTTGCTAGGAAAAGATGGTTAGAGGCTGACATGGCAATATGGGTGGCATGATATAGCAAGTGGTAGGCATCGCAGCATAGGCATAGCAAAAGAGCGAGCAACTAGCATAGCAAAGATAGAAGTGATTTCGAGGGTATGGTCATCTTGCTCGCAATGTTCTCGAGTTGTCGAAAGCTTGATCCTCTAAAACGTTCTCAACAGGTTCCTCGTTCACGTACTCGTCTCCCGGCTCTACCCAAAGCAACAACAAAACAAGGAACCACAATAAATCACGGTGCAATGCACAACCAACATGATGCAACATGACATGAAATGCAATGATGTGATATGCAAAGCGTAAGAGCACTCCGGAAGGTAAATGGAAAACCAGGCATCATCTTGGCTAACCAAGCATGCCATCGGAAAGATGAGATGATTTCGGTAGAAATCGATATAGAGATCACCGGAAACGGATGCACGGATTGGATATGACGGGCAAAACAAGAATGGTGAGAAACCTACGATAACAACAAGATGAACAAAACCATGCATGTGTGCAAACTACCTCATAGCAAGATTCAAATAAATATGCCCATCATAAAACAACACCTAATGATGATGCAAAAAGACATGAACACAAACTTGCCCAAATGCAAAAACCAATGACACCACTGAGTTGGTGGGATTTTTCTACCCCAAAAACATATATAATATGTTAGGGTTGCATTAGGGAAAACATCACAAAAAACAATAAGTGTAAACCTGCCTAAAAAGGAAGTAGGCAGAATAGGCAATTTCCAGATATGGAAATGTCCAGATTTGGACTTGCCCAAAACAGCAATGGAATCAAACCAGATATGGCAACTAGGGTGAAAGAAATAAAAATGCATGAGGGGAGAAGGCGCTGGGAGGCTGACAAGCAGGCCCCACTGTCATAGAGACAGAGATTAACAGGTTAAAAAGGGGGGAAGAAAAGAGCCCTGTGGGGATTCAACACTGGTCTCCCGGTGGAAACCCTCCCCAGAACCTTTGGGCTGGTGCTGCTCTTGACAAAGGAGGAGGCTCGGGTCCTTAACTACTGCTGCTGCAGAGCCGAACCAGAGGAGCGCGAAAAACAGAGAATTAAAAAGGGGGGAAGTGGCGCGCCTGGGGTTCGAACCCAGGTCGCCGCGGTGGTAGAGCGGGCAGTCGACCAGCTCGGCTAGGGAAGGGAGTTCGACAAGATCCAGGACGCGGACTACTTGACACAACACCTGACGCTGATCTAAGTACAGAGGCGACAACCGACGACGCCGGCGAGTCAACGGCGGCCACAGGGGGCTCTGCGTCCTTGGCCACGACGGGCACGCATGAGGGGGCATCACGGGGTCTTGCGGGGCAAGCCCGAGCGTGGCTAGCAGCAAACACGCGCGCCAAAACAGCTCTGCACCTAAACTACCACGAGCACGACGGAGCACGCCGGACGCGATAAGACATGGATCGGCGCCTACTCTACGGGGAGCTAACGACGGCAAGAAGGAGCAGGGAGGAAGGGGTTTATACCTCCTTACCCTAGGACACGGAAACGGCGATGGAGACGGGCTGACGGCGACGAGATCAAGCTCTGAAGATCGCCGGGGACTCTGACCGAGAGGAAGACAGGTTCAGGGCGTCGGTGAACTTGTCGCTCCGGGCCTCCGTAGATGACGTCGTGGATGTAGCCGACGACGAGGAAGAAGGTAGACACGGGCCACCGGGTCGAGGTGGCCGGAGAGCGCGCCGGCGACGGAGACGGGCTCCCAGATGCGCTCGGGAACCGAGCGGGGCGGCGATCTAGGGGGTTTCTCACCTGGCGGCGGCGGCGAGAGGGAGAGGGGAACCCTAGCGCTCGATTTGACGCGGAGGGGGATAAGAAGGGGGGCTAGGGCGACGCGGACGAGCTCGTGCTCTCCGAGCTCGGGGTCCCCATGGCGCTGCGAGAGGAGAGGGAAAAGGCGGGTGAGGGGCACCGGGCGCTCGCTGCCAGGCGGGGCCGGCGATGCCACGTGGTCGGGATCCATCGGGGGTAGACGCGCGCGTGGGTGCGCGAAGGCAGGGAGAGGAAAAAGGTGCGGGCTGGTGCGGAGCTCTCTGGGCTGCGGCCTGAGGTGAACTGGGCCTGCTCGGGGAGGCCGTGGCCCAGGTGGAGAGGGGCTGCTGGGCTGCGCTGCTGCTGCTGCCTCTTCTCCCTTTTCCTTTTTCAAAAATAAAAAGGGGAGAGAAAAGAAGTACAGGGAGAAAAGAAAAGATTTAGAGTGAAAGGAAAATATTCCCACACTCCTGGAATTCTCCTCTATTTAAATAAATTGAAATGGACATTTTTAAAGGTAGAAAAATAATGCAAGTTTGGAGATGCTTCAAACTTGTGCCATTTTTGAACCTAACCATAACAACTTCAAATGAGGGGATTTTAGGGCAGAGAGGTTTAGTGCAACCAGCAAGATTATTAGGGAGAAGATGAACATTAATTGAAGGAGGGAATTATATGGCATTTGAAAGAGAAGGAAGTAGAGGGAAGGAGGGGATGGTAATGCAAGTGAGGATGGCATATGCAACCACATGACATGCAAGGGGAAAAACCACAACCATATGACATGTAAAAGAACACCACATCCACATGATAAGAAGGGAATGCAAAAATGACAATAGGCACAAATGCAATATGGCAAAAAGCAAAACAAAGAAAAAGAAAACCCACATGACCAAAACAACAAGAGGCCAAGCATGACAAGAACCCACAAGACTTGGATGAGGTCAAATTGATATATTGCCCAAAAAGGGGAAGTTTACATCCAGGGTGTTACAGCACTCCACCACTACAAGAGGATCTCGTCCCGAGATCTAGGACTGAAAGAACTCCGGATACTCAGAACGGAGGTGATCCTCGCGCTCCCAGGTAGCTTCTCGGTCGGAATGGTGTGACCACTTCACTTTCAGGAATTTGATTGACTTGTTGCGAGTCTTGCGCTCGGTTTCTTCAAGAATAGCAACGGGGTACTCACGATAAGAGAGGTCTTCTTGAAGGTCAATCTCTTCGAAGTTGATAGTGCGTTCAGGAGTCTTGAAGCACTTGCGAAGCTGTGACACGTGAAACACATCGTGCACGTTTGCAAAGTTGGAAGGAAGCTCAAGTTGATAGGCGAGATCGCCTCTTTTCCCAATGATCTTGAAAGGACCCACGTATCTAGGGGCAAGCTTCCCTTTGATACCGAAGCGACGAGTGCCTTTCATTGGAGAGACGCGGAGGTAGACATGGTCTCCGATTTCAAAAGTCACATCACGGTGCTTATCATCATAATAGCTCTTCTGGCGCGATTATGCTGCTTTGAGATTCTCACGAATGACCTTGCACATTTCTTCTGCTTCTGTGATCAAGTCATTGCCAAGAAGTTGGCGTTCACCTGTCTCAGACCAATTGAGAGGAGTACGGCACTTTCTGCCATAGAGAATTTCGAATGGGGCCTTGCCCGAACTCGCTTGGAAGCTGTTGTTGTAAGAGAACTCGGCATATGGAAGACAATCTTCCCACTTCATACCGAAGGAAATGACACAAGCCCTGAGCATATCTTCAAGAATTTGATTAACTCGCCGACTTGGCCACTTGTTTGAGGATGGAAAGCTGTCTGAAACGAATGTTGGTGCCCATGGCCTTCGAAAAGACTCCTTAACTTGGAGGTAAAGATGCTGCCACGGTCCAAGAGATCACTTGAGGAATACCGTGCAAGGAGACAATCCTGGAGGTGTATAGCTCTGCCAACTGAGCTGCAGTGATGGATTCTTTGATAGGAAGAAAATGAGCCACTTTAGTAAGCTTGTCAATGACAACGAAGATAGCATCATTTCCACGCTTGGACTTTGGAAAGCCAGATCCACGAAGTCCATTTCAATATGATCAAACTTCCATTCAGGAATAGCAAGAGGTTGAAGGAGACCAGCTGGTCTTTGGTGTTCTGCTTTCACTCTTCTGCAGACATCACACTCATTCACGAATTGAGCAATTTCTCGCTTCATTCGAGTCCACCAATATGACTGCTTGAGGTCATGGTACATCTTCGTACTACCAGGATGAATGGATAGAAGCGAATTGTGAGCCTCGTTCATAATGACTTTTCTCAGATCACCCTTAGGAACCACAAGCCGGTCCTCAAAGAACAGAGTGTCTTTGTCATCAACATGGAAGCACTTGTACTTGGAAATGCCCTTATCGATACCACGTTTCACTTTCTTCACCATGGCATCCAGAAGTTGAGCCTCACGAATCTGATCTTCCAAAGTAGGAGAGACTATGAGGTTGGCAAGCAAGCCTTGTGGAACAACTTGAAGATTCAGCTTGCGGAAAGATTCACAGAGATCCGGCTGAAAGGGCTTGAGGATTAGACTGTTGCAGTAAGCTTTCCTGCTCAAAGCATCTGCAATGACATTGGCTTTGCCCGGAGTATACTCAATACTTGGGTTGTACTCTTGAATCATTTCGACCCATCGAGTCTGCCTGAGGTTGAGGTTAGGCTGAGTGAAGATGTACTTGAGACTCTTGTGATCAGTGAAAATGTCCACTTTCCTTCCCAACAAGAGATGTCTCCAAGTAATCAAAGCATGGACAACTGCCGCCAACTCAAGATCGTGAGTGGGGTAGTTCTTCTCGTTGGGCTTCAACTGGCGAGAGGTATAAGCCACAACTCTCTTCTCTTGCATTAACACAGCACCGAGACTGAAACGCCCTCGATGCGGCTATATCTCCCACGTGTCGAAGCACGACTTAGAGGCATAACCGCATTGAAAGCAATGTCGCAAGTGAGGTAATCTTCACACAACCCATGTAATACATAAGGGAAAAGAGATACATAGATGGCTTACAATCGCCACTTCACACAATACATGAGTAAAACATTACATCATACAGATACAATCAAGGTCCGACTACGGAACCAAAATAAAAGAAGACTACCCCAAATGCTACACAGATCCCCGATCGTCCCAACTGGCTCCACTCTTGATCAGCTGAAACGAAACAACACAATGAACAAGATCTTCATCAAGCTCCTCCTTGAGCTCGGTGCATCACCTGCACGGTTTCATCGGCACCGCAAACTGGTTTGGGAAGTATCTGTGAGTCACGGGACTCAGCAATCTCACACCCGCGAGATCAAGACTATTTAAGCTTAAAGGTAGGACAGGGTAGTGAGGTGGAGCTGCAGCAAGTTTACTAGCATATATGGTGGCTACATACGCAAATGAGAGCGAGAAGAGAAGGCAAAAGCACGGTCGAACAACTATGATCAAGAAGTGATCCTGAACTCCTACTTACGCCAAACATAACTCCAACATCGTGTTCACTTCCGGACTCCGCCGAGAAGAGACCATCACGGTTACACACGCGTTGGTGTATTTTAATTAAGATCAACTTCGGGTTTTCTACAACCGGACATTAACAAATTCCCATCTGCCACATAACCGCGGGCACGGCTTTCGAAAGTTCAAAACCCTGCAGGGGTGTCCCAACTTAGCCCATGATAAGCTCTCGCGATCAACGAAGGATATTCCTTCTCCCCGGGAAGACCCGATCAATCTCGGAATCCCGGCTACAAGACATTTCACAGCAATAAAACAAGACCAGCAAAACCGCCCGATGTGCCGACAAATCCCGATAGGAGTCGCACGTACCTCGTTCTCAGGGCATCATCGGATGAGACTAGCTACGAGTAAAACCAACCCTCGAGTTGCCTCAAGGTGGCCCCGCAGGCAGCTCAGTTCGGACCAACACTCGAAGGAGCACCGCCCGGGGCTAAAATAAAGATGACCCTCGGCTCCGAAACCCAAGGAAAAAGGGCATAGGTGAGGCAAATGGTAAAACCAATGTTGGGCCTTGCTGGAAAAGTCTTATTCAAAGCGAACTGTCAAGGGGGTCCCATAAATCACCCGACCGCGTTAGGGACGCAAAATCCGGGAACATAACACCGATATGACGGAAACTAGGGCGGCAAGAGTGGAACAAAACACCAGGCATAAGGCCGAGCCTTCCACCCTTTACCAAGTATATAGATGCGTTAATTAAATAAGATATATTGTGATATCCCAACAAGTAAACATGTTCCAACAAGGAACAACATCTCCATGTTCCAACAAGGAACAAACTTCATCTTCACCTGCAACTAACAACGCTATAAGAGGGGCTGAGCAAAGCGGTAACATAGCCAAACAACGGTTTGCTAGGAAGGTTGAAAAGGTTAGAGGTTTGACATGGCAACGAGGGTGGCATGATATAGCAAGTGGTAGGCATCGTAGCATAGGCATAGCAAAAGAGCGAGCATCTAGCAAGCAAAGATAGAAGTGATTTCGAGGGTATGGTCATCTTGCCTGAAATCCCGCAAGGAAGAAGAACGAGTCCATGAAGAAGACAAACGGACGAAGTCGAATGAATCCTCACAACTCCGGAACGAAACCGAAGCTAACGAGAGAAGCAAACCGGAAAGAAACAAACCACATAGTAAACAACCAACACATAAACATGGCCTGATGCACAATCAAGTATGATGCATGTCCGGTTTAAATGAGGCATGGCAAAGCAATATGCACAAACAACACTACAAGTTAAGTGGAGCTCAATATGCAACGAGTTGCATATTGACGGAACACCACAACCATTTATTTAGTTCACTCTTGGTTAGGTACTCAACAATATTAAATGTTGTTAAACATGGCAAGAGGTGAAGCAATATGAAACTACCTATTTAGGCAAGATTAAATGAGGCCGGAAATAACAACAACAATTCCGGAAAAATCCTCATATGCATATTTATAGATTAGGTACAGATCTGTCCTAAAGCATATTTTAGAGTTGTTAAACATGCAAAGTAATGCTACCATGTTAAACTAGGCATTTTTCTACCCCATATACATATATAATTAATTTAAAATGGAGCTACGGTTATATAGTTATGAAATAAATCATTTTAGCATGGCAATTAAGCAAATTAATGCAAACAACAATTATAAGCATTTAAATGTTGTTATCATGATGCGGATGACATGTGCAAGTTTATGCAATCTTTATGAAAACGTTAACATGAGCATGTTATGAAGCATTGTGTCACCGTGGCGGAACGAAAAGGGGTGCCACGGCAACGAATCCGGAAATGATGTCACGGCAACATATCGGTTCCGGTAGCTCACGGAGATATCGGTACAAAGGAAGGGGTGACGGAAGCGAGTCATGCAAGATGGTGGGGTGTTCCCGGTTACCGGGTTCCCACGGAACGGTGGCATGGCAAAAGAGGGGCAACAAGCGAGGACAAAACGGACACGGTCGGTCATCACGGGTTATACCTCCGGAACGATCAAACGGGACGGGTCGAGTTTCGTAGAGGGAAGGAGTCGTTCTCGCGATGATCGTCGAGGGAAGTAGTCGTATACGGCGTAGGGGAAAGTCGTTGTTCACGTTCGATGGTAGTGGTACATCTCGTCATCGGAAGTAGTGGTACACACGAAGGTAGTCGAACTTGACGGTTCCGTTACACAGGTCTTCGACGACGGTAGTTGTTCACGTTCGTTTTCGAAGATGTTCGGTTCGACGGTAGCGGTACTTGGTGTTTCCGGTTCGGTGGTCGATCTTGGCGTCTCCGAAGGGGTACTTGTCGTTTGTCGGGGTACTTGTCGTTATCCACCTCGGATGTAGTCGTTCCCGTGTAGACGAACTTGACGGAACCGAAGGGGTACTTGGCGATTCGTGTAGTTGAACTTGACGAAATCCACAAACGGGTCTTCGGGGTTCACCGTTGAACTTGACGAAAATCCTGCAACTGGCCCTGGCGTCCTGGTTCGGAGGTAGTGGAGGCAGGGGACTCCGGCCCCTTGTGGAGTTCCTGGTGGTCGCCACCACCGGAGAAAGGCGGCAAGGGGCGAGGGGAACCGGCGCAGGGAGCGGCGAAGGTCGCCGGAGGCGAGGACGCAGGAGGCCGGGCGCGAATGGTGGTGGAGCAGGGGCTCGGGTGCTCGAGGGGAGGCCATGGCGTCGGGCAGGAGAAAACACGGCGGCGGCTTGGCGACTCCGGGCCGGGGCGGCGCGGGTCTTGAGAAGGGGGGCGCCATGGAGGAGAAAAGAAGGGCGACGCGCTCCTCCTTGAGTTAAATCGGCGACGAGGAGAACACCGGGGTGCTGGCGAGGTGGTCCTGGCCCAGTGGAGGAGGACGAGGAAGGGCGGCTACAAGGTGGCGCAGGTCGGCGAGAGTGTGGGGGCGCGGGCGAGATCCGGGTTGGCTGCACGGAGGTTGAGGCGGCGCCATCGGGGCAACGGAGCCGCGGGTGCAAGCGAGGGGAGCTCCTCTCCCTGGCGATGGGTGGAAGAAGGAGGGGGTCGAGGGAGAGAGATGGGATCGAGGGATGAGGGGATCGGGCGCAGGGTCTCTCTGGCGGCGCTGGAGAGGAGCGAAGGAGGAGAGCGAGGGGATCGGGCTAGGTTAGGGCAGGGGTTGGTGGGCCTGCGCGGGAGCAAATGGGCCTGCTGGCGCGCGGGGCTAGCTGGGCCAGCCTGGGAGGCCGAGGCCCAGGTAGGTGGCTGCTGCTGGGTTGTACTGCTGCTGCTGCTTTCTTTTCTTTTCCATTTCTTCAGGCAGAAATACAAAAAGGAAAGAGCAGGGGGAAAAGAAGAGGAGCTAGAGAAATATAAAAATATTCTCATGATCCTGAGCATGCTCACTATTTAATAAAAATAGTTTGGAGATTTATAAAGGAAGTAAAATAATTCAAGTTTGAATTAAATTCGAACTTGAACCATTTTAAACCCTAACCAAAACTATTCCGATTGGAATGAAGTTTGGCAGAGAGGCTAGGTACATGGTGTTAGAATTTTGGGGAAAAGATGAGCATTTTTGGTGGAGGCAAAATGGCACTGCAAGAATGGAAGAAAAGGAAAGGAAGGAGAAGGGAAGGAGCAAAGGTTTGAAGAGGTGACAAGGGTACGCACAAGATGCTCATGGAAACAACATGAATGACAAAATGCAACATGGCAAGCACGAAGCTATACTTGATATGACCAAGATGCAACATAAGATGGCATGATGACATGATGCAATGCAAGAGATGACATGATGAATGCACAAACAAAACAAATCACAAGGCAAAACTCGGAAACCCTGGAAGGCAACTGAAACTCCGGTCTTGGGGCGTCACAACACTCCACCACTACGAGAGGATCTCGTCCCGAGATCTAGGATGGCACCGGAGAAAACGGAAGAGGAAGAGGTAAAACAAAGTTGCTTCTCCGACAAACGAGTGAAACCAAAGAACCTTGAGAGGTTGAACAAAATGAAAGAAAGAAAACAACGAAGATGAACAAAGTTGAAAACACTCTGTTAGAAAAGAGGAACAAGGGATACGACGAGAACCAAGAGGTTAAGTGATAAGATAAATACTGAAACCACTCCGGTTAAAGGGATAAGCAAAAAAAAGAACATGATCTTGGCGAAACGAGATGATGGGTGAAAATAGCAACATCACAATGCCTCCGGACACAATGCATGAACGATAGAAATTTGGAATGAATAGAACGAAGAATGAAACCAACATCTCCCACCATAAATGAATTTGAAAGAGCATCCTTACGAAGTAGGATTGAACGGAGTTGTTTGAAAAAAACAACAACGATAAGGATAAGCTTGTAGTGGGCTTATGAAAACATCTCAAAATTATGAGGTGATCTTCTACCACCAACGGAAACAAACGATTGGATTGATATCAATAAGGAGACGAGAAACTTATATCACCGGGAGGAGAAATGAAGAACTTGGGTCCTTTATAAGCACCATAATAGCAAATTCCCTTAAGGGAAGCTTTAGGTGAAATATAGTCCAAGATAACTCCAATGAAGAGATTGATGGATTTAAAATACCTCATTCTTGACAACATGTGAATCATGAAGCATGAAGGAAAATTGTCAAGAATGACATAACACCATCTCAAGAGATAAGGTAGAAAGAATTGCACTTCGAAATGCAAGAAGAAGAATACTTGAACTCCATCATGTAGAGCCTCCATGAAGAACTCCGGTAAGAAAAGGATGATAGAAAGAAAGAGAAGTTGAAAACACAAGGTGAAACCTTGAAGTGATGAGATGAAGCTTTAAAATGATATAACCGAGAAAACTTGGAACTCCGGAAAGAAAAATGAACAAATGAAATCAAGAATTTTGATGAATCTCCGAAATAAGGGATTGAATCTACTCGATGAAACCAGAATAAGAATTACATTATGCTGATCCTTCACCAATTAAATTGATGACAAAATGGATTAGGCATACTACTTATTCTCGTAGAAAGGATTAAGATAGATATGGCGCAAACTTGGGTAGGTCTTCAACGAACCACCGGTAGGATTTGGAAACAACAAATGAATTGATATGATAAACAAAGGAAGTGAAATCTTGAACAAACCACCGTAAGAATTGAAAATGAACGTAGCAAAGGCACAAATCACCAGGAAGAATTGGAAAACGAATAAAGATGCTTGACAGAATTTAGATACATTAGAACGAAGAGATCATGAACTGATTAGTGAATACTTGAATGATGCACCGGTAAGATTTGGAAAACAAGAGTTGAACGCTTGAATGAATAATTCTGAGATGATGGGCTCAGAAGAATCAAACTGAAAAGACTCCTGAAATGCTCCGGGTTGGTGAAAAGAATTCTCACAATCGAAAATAATTATGAGAGGATGGCACGAAGCTAGAACCATGAATCTTAAAGAGAATGGAGCAAGATTAAAGAAAAGCTCTTCTTCAGTCTTCAAAATTCGAGAATGACGACGAGAAACACCACCATGAATTGTTGAGGCACTCCGGAATGAAAATTAGAAAGGTTGAACCAACAATGAAAATAATTTGAAAGATCTTGGAGAAAGACATATGACTGATGATAATTCATTCTTACGTCAAACTTTGCAAAGAATTTGAGAATAACTCCGGAAAAATAAAAGAGTCAGGTAAGATCCTGGGAAAAGACCTGTGGGTTAGGGCCCACTCAAAAGAACCACCGTTGAACAATTGCTTGAAATAGAGAGATTGCACCGGTTGGATTAAATGGCTAGAATGAGATAGCATCCTCAAAAGAACTTGAGTGAATTGAGAATGGAAACTAGAATCTTCTGAGATATCTTCAACACTCCGGAACAATTGAATAGCGAGAAGTGGATGATTAGGGGATGCATCGGCAAGAGAAAACATTTGTAACAAGGAAAAGAATATGATCAACACTGAAAACTTGACTTAAATCCACCGGAGAAGAAATATTAGAATGGAACAATGATAAGGTTAAAGCTTCCTTAGCGTCTTCATGAGAAATCACCGGATAAAACATTAAAGGAAAAGAATGAAGAAACTTCACTCATTAAAATGGCTACTTGATTAAGAAATCTGAGTCCTTGAAGAAAAAGGGGTGGGAGGGCGGGAAAACAAAAGCAACTTAGGTCGGATGAAACGAACACCGTTGAGAAAAAGCTTAGAATTGATCTCGCAAATGTTGAAATGATCGAATCCACTTGAAGAGAAGCACGCCGGTTGAGAAAAAGAATTAACATGACAAGCTCAGTGATCAAGAAGGATTAGTATTCACATAGCAATATGAGAACACCATTTAGGAAAGGTATGGAATCAACACTTGACATTGAAGCAACTTGAATACCACAAAAACAAAACAAAAACAAAGGATTGGCTTCAAGAATAAGCCGGAACAAACACATGATAGATCCCATATCGTATCATGTGTGTGTTGGAAAGATATCCTACGAGATACTTGAATTCCCACCTATAAACTCCCGAAACTTTCTGGTTATGCAATCTGGTGTTGGGGATACAGGGGACACAAAATATATCACCCAAACTAACAATACCTAGATCCAGCTGTATCCATCCGTCAACACATAACCAAGAAATCCTCGAAATCGTGTACCTCGACCTTGAAAAACATCCGTTATACAAGTCATGGCAATACTCCCGACTCGCCACAAGATCTTTGGGCTATCAGGTTATCTCACCAACAACTGCACAAAAGAGATTTCGATGTCGGTAAAACTCAGGTATTCCGAATCGCAACGATAAAATTGTGACGACAACACCTCGAGCTCAACTCCCCGGACACCGCCACAACCCCTAAATGTCGAGGCACCAAGAACAATGTTCTCGTCACAAAACCATCGAACGATTCCAAGATACCCACGTGATCCTAAAAAATTTTTTGTGAAATTTGAGGAGAGAAAAGTCAAAACTCTACGTCGGGATACCTCACCAGAGCGACGAAGGGACCGAGGAGTAAAAGAATCCTACTCTCCGATATATATAATCCTAAGACTCAAAACATTTTCCATTCTAGACTCAACAACGCCAAACAAACAATCAAGTAGGGGGCTCCTAAGTCGGGAAGGCTCGATTACCAACTTGAACGCCTCGATGCGGCTATATCTCCCACGTGTCGAAGCACGACTTAGAGGCATAACCGCATTGAAAGCAATGTCGCAAGTGAGGTAATCTTCACACAACCCATGTAATACATAAGGAAAAGAGATACATAGATGGCTTACAATCGCCACTTCACACAATACATGAGTAAAACATTACATCATACAGATACAATCAAGGTCCGACTACGGAACCAAAATAAAAGAAGACTACCCCAAATGCTACACAGATCCCCGATCGTCCCAACTGGGCTCCACTACTGATCAGCTGAAACGAAACAACACAATGAACAAGATCTTCATCAAGCTCCTCCTTGAGCTCGGGTGCATCACCTGCACGGTTTCATCGGCACCTGCAAACTGGTTTGGGAAGTATCTGTGAGTCACGGGGACTCAGCAATCTCACACCCGCGAGATCAAGACTATTTAAGCTTAAAGGTAGGACAGGGTAGTGAGGTGGAGCTGCAGCAAGCGACTAGCATATATGGTGGCTACATACGCAAATGAGAGCGAGAAGAGAAGGCAAAAGCACGGTCGAACAACTATGATCAAGAAGTGATCCTGAACTCCTACTTACGTCAAACATAACTCCAACACCGTGTTCACTTCCCGGACTCCGCCGAGAAGAGACCATCACGGTTACACACGCGGTTGGTGTATTTTAATTAAGATCAACTTCGGGTTTTCTACAACCGGACATTAACAAATTCCCATCTGCCACATAACCGCGGGCACGGCTTTCGAAAGTTCAAAACCCTGCAGGGGTGTCCCAACTTAGCCCATGATAAGCTCTCGCGATCAACGAAGGATATTCCTTCTCCCCGGGAAGACCCGATCAATCTCGGAATCCCGGCTACAAGACATTTCACAGCAATAAAACAAGACCAGCAAAACCGCCCGATGTGCCGACAAATCCCGATAGGAGTCGCACGTACCTCGTTCTCAGGGCATCATCGGATGAGACTAGCTACGAGTAAAACCAACCCTCGAGTTGCCTCAAGGTGGCCCCAGCAGTAGCTCAGTTCGGACCAACACTCGAAGGAGCACCGCCCGGGGCTAAAATAAAGATGACCCTCGGGCCCGAAACCCAAGGAAAAAGGGCATAGGTGAGGCAAATGGTAAAACCAATGTTGGGCCTTGCTGGAAAAGTCTTATTCAAAGCGAACTGTCAAGGGGTCCCATAAATCACCCGACGCGTTAGGGACGCAAAATCCGGGAACATAACACCGATATGACGGAAACTAGGGCGGCAAGAGTGGAACAAAACACCAGGCATAAGGCCGAGCCTTCCACCCTTTACCAAGTATATAGATGCGTTAATTAAATAAGATATATTGTGATATCCCAACAAGTAAACATGTTCCAACAAGGAACAACATCTCCATGTTCCAACAAGGAACAAACTTCATCTTCACCGCAACTAACAACGCTATAAGAGGGCTGAGCAAAGCGGTAACATAGCCAAACAACGGTTTGCTAGGAAGGTTGAAAAGGTTAGAGGTTTGACATGGCAACGAGGGTGGCATGATATAGCAAGTGGTAGGCATCGTAGCATAGGCATAGCAAAAGAGCGAGCATCTAGCAAGCAAAGATAGAAGTGATTTCGAGGGTATGGTCATCTTGCCTGAAATCCCGCAAGGAAGAAGAACGAGTCCATGAAGAAGACAAACGGACGAAGTCGAATGAATCCTCACAACTCCGGAACGAAACCGAAGCTAACGAGAGAAGCAAACCGGAAAGAAACAAACCACATAGTAAACAACCAACACATAAACATGGCCTGATGCACAATCAAGTATGATGCATGTCCGGTTTAAATGAGGCATGGCAAAGCAATATGCACAAACAACACTACAAGTTAAGTGGAGCTCAATATGCAACGAGTTGCATATTGACGGAACACCACAACCATTTATTTAGTTCACTCTTGGTTAGGTACTCAACAATATTAAATGTTGTTAAACATGGCAAGAGGTGAAGCAATATGAAACTACCTATTTAGGCAAGATTAAATGAGGCCGAAATAACAACAACAATTCGGAAAAATCCTCATATGCATATTTATAGATTAGGTACAGATCTGTCCTAAAGCATATTTTAGAGTTGTTAAACATGCAAAGTAATGCTACCATGTTAAACTAGGCATTTTTCTACCCCATATACATATATAATTAATTTAAAATGGAGCTACGGTTATATAGTTATGAAATAAATCATTTTAGCATGGCAATTAAGCAAATTAATGCAAACAACAATTATAAGCATTTAAATGTTGTTATCATGATGCGGATGACATGTGCAAGTTTATGCAATCTTTATGAAAACGTTAACATGAGCATGTTATGAAGCATTGTGTCACCGTGGCGGAACGAAAAGGGGTGCCACGGCAACGAATCCGGAAATGATGTCACGGCAACATATCGGTTCCGGTAGCTCACGGAGATATCGGTACAAAGGAAGGGGTGACGGAAGCGAGTCATGCAAGATGGTGGGGTGTTCCCGGTTACCGGGTTCCCACGGAACGGTGGCATGGCAAAAGAGGGGCAACAAGCGAGGACAAAACGGACACGGTCGGTCATCACGGGTTATACCTCCGGAACGATCAAACGGGACGGGTCGAGTTTCGTAGAGGGAAGGAGTCGTTCTCGCGATGATCGTCGAGGGAAGTAGTCGTATACGGCGTAGGGGAAAGTCGTTGTTCACGCTCGATGGTAGTGGTACATCTCGCCATCGGAAGTAGTGGTACACGAAGGTAGTCGAACTTGACGGTTCCGTTACAGGTCTTCGACGACGGTAGTTGTTCACGTTCGTTTTCGAAGATGTTGGTTCGACGGTAGCGGTACTTGGTGTTTCCGGTTCGGTGGTCGATCTTGGCGTCTCCGAAGGGGTACTTGTCGTTTGTCGGGGTACTTGTCGTTATCCACCTCGGATGTAGTCGTTCCCGTGTAGACGAACTTGACGGAACCGAAGGGGTACTTGGCGATTCGTGTAGTTGAACTTGACGAAATCCACAAACGGGTCTTCGGGGTTCACCGTTGAACTTGACGAAAATCCTGCAACTGGCCCTGGCGTCCTGGTTCGGAGGTAGTGGAGGCAGGGGACTCCGGCCCCTTGTGGAGTTCCTGGTGGTCGCCACCACCGGAGAAAGGCGGCAAGGGGCGAGGGGAACCGGCGCAGGGAGCGGCGAAGGTCGCCGGAGGCGAGGACGCAGGAGGCCGGGCGCGAATGGTGGTGGAGCAGGGGCTCGGGTGCTCGAGGGGAGGCCATGGCGTCGGGCAGGAGAAAACACGGCGGCGGCTTGGCGACTCCGGGCCGGGGCGGCGCGGGTCTTGAGAAGGGGGGCGCCATGGAGGAGAAAAGAAGGGCGACGCGCTCCTCCTTGAGTTCGTCGGCGACGAGGAGAACACCGGGGGGTGCGGCGAGGTGGTCCTGGCCCGGTGGAGGGAGGACGAGGAAGGGGCCGGCTACAAGGTGGCGCAGGGTCGGCGAGAGTGTGGGGGGGCGCGGGCGAGATCCGGGGTTGGCCGCGCCGGAGGTTGAGGCGGCGCCCATCGGCGGCAACGGGAGCCGGCGGGGTGCAGGCGAGGGGAGCTCCTCTCCCTGGCGATGGGTGGAAGAAGGAGGGGGTCGAGGGAGAGAGATGGGATCGAGGGATGAGGGGATCGGGCGCAGGGTCTCTCTGGCGGCGCTGGAGAGGAGCGAAGGAGGAGAGCGAGGGGATCGGGCTAGGTTAGGGCAGGGGTTGGTGGGCCTGCGCGGGAGCAAATGGGCCTGCTGGCGCGCGGGGCTAGCTGGGCCAGCCTGGGAGGCCGAGGCCCAGGTAGGTGGCTGCTGCTGGGTTGTCTTCTGCTGCTGCTTTTTTTCTTTTCCATTTCTTCAGCAGAAATACAAAAAGGAAAGAGCAGGGGAAAAGAAGAGGAGCTAGAGAAATATAAAAATATTCTCATGATCCTGAGCATGCTCACTATTTAATAAAAATAGTTTGAGATTTATAAAGGAAGTAAAATAATTCAAGTTTGAATTAAATTGAACTTGAACCATTTTAAACCCTAACCAAAACTATTCCGATTGGAATGAAGTTTGGCAAGAGAGGCTAGGTACATGGTGTTAGAATTTTGGGGAAAAGATGAGCATTTTGGTGGAGGCAAAATGGCTTTGCAAGAATGGAAGAAAAGGAAAGGAAGGAGAAGGGAAGGAGCAAAGGTTTGAAGAGGTGACAAGGGTACGCACAAGATGCTCATGGAAACAACATGAATGACAAAATGCAACATGGCAAGCACGAAGCTATACTTGATATGACCAAGATGCAACATAAGATGGCATGATGACATGATGCAATGCAAGAGATGACATGATGAATGCACAAACAAAACAAATCACAAGGCAAAACTCGGAAACCCTGGAAGGCAACTGAAACTCCGGTCTTGGGGCGTCACAGAGACCTTGAAGGGAAGCATCACAGAACACTTCATAAGGCTTGGATTCATCAGGAGGAGTCAGAACAGGAGCTGTGACGAGTTTCTCTTTGAGAGTCTTGAAAGCAACGTCACACTCGGGAGACCAGACATACTTCACTTGCTTCTGGAGAAGGTTGGAAAGAGGCTTTGCAATCTTGGAGAAGTTCTCAACAAACCTTCGGCAATAGCTTGCAAGACCAAGAAAGCTGCGGAGCTGCTTGACATTCTGAGGAGGTTCCCAATTCACAATTGCGGACACCTTCTCGGGATCAACAGCGATGCCCTTGGCAGAGATGATATGACCAAGATAAAGCACTTCATCAAGCCAGAATTCACATTTGGAGAACTTGGCATAGAATTGATACTCTCTGAGCTTGTCTAGTACCAATCGCAAATGTTTGGCATGATCCTTCTTATTCTTGGAGAAGACCAAGATATCATCAAGATAGACCAAGACGAATTCATTGGTGTAAGGATTGAATATGAAGTTCATCATCCGAGAGAAAGTTGGAGGAGCATTGACGAGGCCGAAAGACATGACAGTATATTCATAAGAACCAAAGCTTGTTCTGAATGCTGTCTTGGGAATATCTTGTTCACGAATGCGAATCTGATGATACCCCATGCGAAGGTCAAGCTTAGAGAACACTGTAGCACCTTTGAGTTGCTCGAAAAGCTCATTGATGTTGGGAAGTGGATACTTGTTCTTGATTGTCTTCTTATTCAATGGACGGTAATCGACACAAAGTCGGTCCGAGCCATCCTTCTTCCGGACAAAAGAACACCACAACCCCAAGGAGATGAACTCGGTCCGATCAACCCAGACGCTCTTGTTCATCGAGCTGCTTCTTCAATTCCTCAGCTCATCAGGTCCAAGCTTGTATGGACGCTTGTAAACGGGTTGATGCGGGCTCAAGATCGATAACGAACTCAATCGGCCGATGAGGAGGCATACCGGAAGCTCTTCCGAAAGACATCTTGGTACTCACAAACGATGGAATCGAGAGATGGCATTCAATTCGCCCTTCTCATTGAGAGAAAACAACCGAATGGTTTCATCACGAGAGGCATAGATGATCACATCATTAGAAGAATGAGTCAATTGAATTTCCCTGGCAGCACAATCAAGCTGAGCTTTGTGCTGATAAAGCCAGTCCATTCCGAGAATAAGATCAATGTCCGAGTCACCAAGGACAATTGGTTTAGCCAGAAATCTGTAATCACCCATCTTGATTGAAACACCCGGAACCACCAAACTGGAGCTCAACCGTTTACCCGGAGAAATGACATCCATGGGTTTACCCAAATGAGAAGAAGTGAATTCATGCTTGGTAAAAAACGGTCTTGACATGAAACAATGCGAAGCACCAGTATCAAATAAGACTTTTGCAGGAATATCATTAACTGAGAGATTACCCATGATCACATCAGAAGAATCCTCTGCTTGAGCTGCATTCATCATATTGACCTTGGCATGCTTTGGATTATGCTTGACCACCGCATTGCTGGAAGATTTCACAGAGGAGGAGGCGGAAGACGCCTCTGGTTGAAGCACTTGTTCAGCATAGTGGCCCTTCTCACGACACTTGTTGCAAGTGACCTCGTAAAGCGGACGGTGGTAAGGAGCACTTGACCTTGGAGCTTGAGAATTAGACCTGTTTCGATAGCTTGGGTTGGGTGGGTGGGAAGATCCACGCCCACCTGAGTTCTTCTTTGGTAAGGCCGACGGAACGGAGGAGGGGCAGATAAAACTTCTGCTGCTTGGCTGCCACTTGAGAGGACGAGGAGGACTGAACTGCATCCTGATTCTCTTCTTAGAAGCCTCGCACTTGAGTTGTGCCGCTTCTTGCTTGAGTGCCATGTTGTAGAAATCATCATACTTATCCGCTCAAACAGCACAAGAGGTAATTGCAGATCCTCTCTCGCACCGCCCGAATCGATAGATCATACTCCTTTCATCGGTACATCTTGCTTAGCAAAACGAGCGAGCTTCGAACTGGATATTGTATTGATAGATGACAAGGTGCCTTGCTTGAGATTGCGGAACTCCTCACGCTTGCTCTCCACAACACTC
The DNA here is from genome assembly GCA_021605205.1 of Aegilops longissima. Taxonomy (NCBI): domain Eukaryota; kingdom Viridiplantae; phylum Streptophyta; class Magnoliopsida; order Poales; family Poaceae; genus Aegilops; species Aegilops longissima. The sequence continues at coordinate 145,415,698 of CM038678.1, read as the reverse complement.
TTGAATGTGATGAGCTCGGAAATCACGGCGAACTCATCCTGTAATGACACGACCTCCTCTCGAATCTTTGTATTGTGGAACCACTCAGCAGCCTGATCCTTGAGTTGAAACGATGCAAACTTGACAAAGTCCTCAGTCCGACATTGCTATACCAAAGTGCTTGCAGATATCCACTAACCAATCATCGCGTCTGCTGCCTCAACACGTAAACCGAAAGACTTCGCTGATTAGCGAGAAACCGACCGAGAGTAGCAAAGTGTGGCTGATTGTTGCCTTGACCTTGATTGCCTTGATTGCCTTGATTGCCTTGCCCTCGAGTACGTTCTTGCAAGAGCTGCAAAATCATCGAGCATTGGCATTTGTGGCTGCCATGATAGCTTGCCGTGCTTCGGAGGCGGAGGTGGAGGTGGAGGTGGAGGATTCGATCGATCCCCATCATTGCGATCCGGATTCGTACGTTGGCGGAGCCATCTCAAGAGGGTGACATCCGTTAGTCCTTTGATAGACAAATGATAAGTAGAATCAACGGATAGAAATTGCAACATATAGTCTTCACAATAAACATTCGAACAAGAATGAACGAATGAATTCCAAAGTTAATCATCACACATCCATTAAGGTGAGAAGCCACTTAGATAAAGAATATGGAAACAACATCTGTCTGAGAAACAATTCGAATATCATAACTGAAAACAAAAGGTTGGCTGCTAAAATGAGCCGGAACAAACACATGATAGAGATTTCGCTCAAAGTGTTCGTGGTGGGGCTCCCACGGGCACGACGTATAGCGGACGTCACGAATGACTAACAAGACGTCCCCGAATCAGCATAGCCAAGGATTCTTTAAGACGTCTCGCGACCATCAGAATCGACCGTGAAAGAGCGGACCACTAGACGTTGAACCCCAATCTCAAATCATACATCCGTCGGAAAGAATATCCCGTAAGCTACTTGAATTCCCACCTATAAACTCCCAAACTTTCGGTTATGCAATCTGGTGTTGGGGATACAGGGACACAAAATATATCACCCAAACTAACAATACCTAGATCCATTGTATCCATCCGTCAACACATAACCAAGAAATCCTCGAAATCGTGGTACCTCGACCTTGAAAAACATCCGTTATGCAAGTCATGGCAATACTCCCGCACTCGCCACAAGATCGGGCTATCAGGTTATCTCACCAACAACTGCACAAAAGAGATTTCGATGTCGGCAAAACTCGTATTCCAGAATCTGCAACGATAAAATTGTGACGACAACACCTCGGAGCTCAACTCCCGGACACCGCCACAACCCCTAAATGTCGAGGCACCAAGAACAATGTTCTCGTCACAAAACCATCGGAACGATTCCAAGATACCCACGTGATCCTAAAAAATTTTTTTAGCGAAATTTGAGGAGAGAAGAGTCAAAACTCTACGTCAGGATACCTCACCAGAAGGTCGAAGGGACTGGGAAGCAAAAGAATTCCTATCTCTCCGATATATATAATCCTAAGACTCAAAACATTTTCCATTCTAGACTCAACAACGTCAGCAAACAATCTAGTAGGGGGCTCCTAAGTCGGGGAAGGCTCTGATACCAACTTGTAACGCCCCCGATGCGGCTATATCTCCCACGTGTCGAGGCACGACTTAGAGGCATAACCGCATTGAAAGCAATGTCGCAAGTGAGGTAATCTTCACACAACCCATGTAATAATTTAAGGGAGAAAGGTACATAGTTGGCTTACAATCGCCACGTCACACAGTACATAATTAAACATACATCATTCAGAGTACACTCAAGGTCCGACTACGGAACCAAAATAAAGAAGATACCCCACATGCTAACACAGATCCCCGAATCGTCCCAACTGGGCACCACTACTGATCATCTGGAAACGACACATAGTAACGACCACGTTCCTCGTCGAACTCCCACTTGAGCTCGGTGGAATCATCTGCACTGGCCTCATCGGAACCTGCAACTGTGTTTGGAAGTATCTGTGAGTCACGGGGACTCAGCAATCTCACACCCACGAGATCAAGACTATTTAAGCTTTGGGGAGGACATGGTAGTAAAGTTGAGCTGCAGCAAGCGACTAGCATATATGGTGGCTACAACGCAAAAGAGAGCGAGAAGAGAAGCAAAGCACGGTCGTGAAACTAGTAGTGATCAAGAAGTGATCCTGAATCTACTTACGTCAGACATAACTCCAACACCGTGTTCACTTCCCGGACTCCGCCGAGAAGAGACCATCACGGTTACACACGCGTTTGAGGTGTATTTTTATTGAGGTCATCTTTGTGTTATCTACAACCGGACATTAACAAATTCCCATCTGCCTCATAACCGCGGACACGGCTTTCGAAAGATATTACCCTGCAGGGGTGTCCCAACTTAGCCCATTATAAGCTCTCACGGTCAACGAAGGATTATTCCTTCTACCGGGAAGACCCGATCAATCTCGGAATCCCGGACTACAAGACATTTCGACAGCAATAAGACAAGACCAGCAAAGCCGCCCGATTGTGCCGACAAATCCCGATAGGAGCTGCACATATCTCGTTCTCGTGGCACATCCGGATAAGTCAAGCTACGAGTAAAACCAACCTCAAGGTTGCCCTAAGGTGGCCCCAAGAAGTTGCTCGGTCGGGCCATTTCGAAGGAACACCGTCCGGGGGTTAAAATAAAGATGACCCTCGGCTCGCGAAAACCCGGGGAAAAGGCTTAGGTGGCAAATGGTAAAACCAATGTTGGGCTTGCTGGACGAGTCTTATTCAAAGCGAACTGTCAAGGGGTCCCATAAATCACCCAACCGTAAGGAACGCAAAATCAAGGAACATAACACCGTATGACGGAAACTAGGTGGCAAGAGTGGAACAAAACACTGTGCATAAGGCCGAGCCTTCCACCCTTTACCAAGTATATAGATGTGTTAAACATAGCAGATATATTTATATATTGTGATATCCCCAACATGTTACAAAAGGAACATCATCTCCATGTTCCAACAAGGAACAACTTTCAGCTTCACCTGCAGCTAACAACGCTATAAGAGGGGCTGAGCGAAGCGGTAACATAGCCAATCAACGGTTTGCTAGGAAAAGATGGTTAGAGGCTGACATGGCAATATGGGTGGCATGATATAGCAAGTGGTAGGCATCGCAGCATAGGCATAGCAAAAGAGCGAGCAACTAGCATCAAAGATAGAAGTGATTTCGAGGATATGGTCATCTTGCCTGCAATGTTCTCAGAGTTGTCGAAAGCTTGATCCTCGAAAACGTTCTCAACAGGTTCCTCGTTCACGTACTCGTCTCCCGGCTCTACCCAAAGCAACAACAAAACAAGGAACCACAATAAATCACGGTGCAATGCACAACCAACATGATGCAACATGACATGAAATGCAATGATGTGATATGCAAAGCGTAAGAGCACTCCGAAGGTAATGGAAAACCAGGCATCATCTTGGCTAACCAAGCATGCCATCGAAAGATGAGATGATTTCGGTAGAAATCGATATAGAGATCACCGGAAACGGATGCACGGATTGGATATGACGGCAAAACAAGAATGGTGAGAAACCCACGATAACAACAAGATGAACAAAACCATGCATGTGTGCAAACCACCTCATAGCAAGATTCAAATAAATATGCCCATCATAAAACAACACCTAATGATGATGCAAAAGACATGAACACAAACTTGCCCAAATGCAAAAACCAATGACACCACTGAGATGGTGGGATTTTTCTACCCCAAAAACATATATAATATGTTAGGGTTGCATTAGGGAAAACATCACAAAAACAATAAGTGTAAACCTGCCTAAAAAGGAAGTAGGCAGAATAGGCAATTTCCAGATTTGGAAATGTCCAGATTTGGACTTGCCCAAAACAGCAATGGAATCAAACCAGATATGGCAACTAGGGTGAAAGAAATAAAATGCATGAGGGGAGAAGGCGCTGGGAGGTCGACAAGCAGGCCCTTGTCATAGAGGCAGATTAACAAGGTTAAAAAGGGGAAGAAAAGAGCCCTGTGGGGATTCAACTGGTCTCCCGGTGGAAACCCTCCCAGAACCTTTGGGCTGGTGCGCTGACTCTCGACAAAGGAGGAGGCTCGGGTCCTTAACTCTGCTGCTGCAGAGCCGAACCAGAGGAGCGCGAAAAAAGAGAATTAAAAAGGGGAAGTGGCGCTACTGGGTTCGAACCAGTCGCCATGTGGTAGAGCGAGGCAGTCGACCAGCTCGGCTAGGGAAGGGAGTTCGACAAGATCCAGGACGCGGACTACTTGACACAACACCTGACGCTGATCTAAGTACAGAGGCGACAACCGACGACGCCGGCGAGTCAACGGCGGCCACAGGGGGCTCTGCGCCCTTGGCCACGACGGGCACGCATGAGGGGGCATCACGGGGTCTTGCGGGGCAAGCCCGAGCGTGGCTAGCAGCAAACACGCGCGCCAAAACAGCTCTGCACCTAAACTACCACGAGCACGACGGAGCACGCCGGACGCGATAAGACATGGATCGGCGCCTACTCTACGGGGAGCTAACGACGGCAAGAAGGAGCAGGAGGAAGGGTTTATACCTCCTTACCCTAGGACACGGAAACGGCGATGGAGACGGGCTGACGGCGACGAGATCAAGCTCTGAAGATCGCCGGGGACTCTGACCGAGAGGAAGACAGGTTCAGGGCGTCGGTGAACTTGTCGCTCCGGGCCTCCGTAGATGACGTCGTGGATGTAGCCGACGACGAGGAAGAAGGTAGACACGGGCCGCCGGGTCGAGGTGGCCGGAGAGCGCCGGCGACGGAGACGGGTTTCCGGATCGCGCGGGAACCGAAAGCGGGCGGCGATCTAGGGGTTTCTCACCGGCGGCGGCGGCGAGAGGGAGAGGGGAACCCTAGCGCCGATTTGACGCGAGGGGATAAGAAGGGGGCTAGGCGACGCGGACGAGCTCGTGCTCTCCGAGCTCGGGGTCCCCATGGCGCCGCGAGAGGAGAGGGAAAAGGGGTGAGGGGCACCGGCGCCGCTGCCAGCGGGCCGGGCGATGCCACGTGGTCGGGATCCATCGGGGTAGACGCGTGTGTGCTTGTGAAGGCAGGAGAGGAAAAGGTGCGGGCTGGTGCGGAGCTCTGGGCTGCGGCTTGAGGTGAACTGGGCCTGCTCGGGGAGGCCGTGGCCCATGTGGAGAGGGGCTGCTGGGCTGCGCTGCTGCTGCTGCCTCTTCTCCCTTTTCCTTTTTCAAAAATAAAAAGGGGAGAGAAAAGAAGTACAGGGAGAAAAGAAAAGATTTAGAGTGAAAGGAGAATATTCCCACACTCTGGAATTCTCCTCTATTTAAATAAATTGAAATGGACATTTTAAAGGTAGAAAATAATGCAAGTTTGGAGATGCTTCAAACTTGTGCCATTTTGAACCTAACCATAACAACTTCAAATGAGGGGATTTTAGGGCAGAGAGGTTTAGTGCAACCAGCAAGATTATTAGGGAGAAGATGAACATTAATTGAAGGAGGGAATTATATGGCATTTGAAAGAGAAGGAAGTAGAGGGAAGGAGGGGATGGTAATGCAAGTGAGGATGGCATATGCAACCACATGACATGCAAGGGGAAAAACCACAACCATATGACATGTAAAAGAACACCACATCCACATGATAAGAAGGGAATGCAAAAATGACAATAGGCACAAATGCAATATGGCAAAAAGCAAAACAAAGAAAAAGAAAACCCACATGACCAAAACAACAAGAGGCCAAGCATGACAAGAACCCACAAGACTTGGATGAGGTCAAATTGATATATTGCCCAAAAAGGGGAAGTTTACATCCAGGGTGTTACACCCCGTCGCCTCACCTCACCGGCCGCCTCGCCGTTCGACGTCGCCGGCACCAACTCGTCGTCGACCCAGCGTTGCCCCGTCGTCCCCTGCGCCCCATCTCCGGCGCCGCCCGACGCTCTTCGTCCCCGACCTCCTCCTCGGCTCGCTTCCTCGCGCCTCGCCGCCCCCGTGCCCCTGCAACGCGGGTGAGGAACCCCACCGGCCTCCTCTTCCCTCTGTCATTGCGCTCGTCCTTGCAGCTGACACATTGCCTGCTCAGCCGCATGCGCAAGTAACCAGACTCTCAAGGCGCAGGCGCACTCCTAGCCGCGCCCCGTCCCTGAGCCCACACCGCGTCACCCCCTGCCTCCGCTGCGCGCTCACATGCCAGCGGCCGCCCTCGCCTGGCTCTATCGCCCCTACCCCGCGTGGCCTCGCCTCCCCCTCCCTGCCGGCACCGTGCCCATCGGCGCCCCTCCGGGTGTCGTGGCGCACGCACCCGCCTACCTATTGCGTCCGCACCCGTTTGGCCCTATGGGCCAATGACAACTGGGCCCCGCCCTTGTAAACGAAAAAAGTTTTTTAAAAATAAAAATAAAATTGAAATAAAAAATATAATAATTAATTAATTAGTGATATAATTAACTTAATTAATCCTAATTAACTAAACTAATTAAAGTTAGTTAACTTAATTAAGTAACTAAACGATTTAGCTCTGTTTAGATAAAACTGTGTCATTAACAGTAGGGCCCCACCTCTAATTAGACTGTTTTAAACTTTTTGTTAAAACACATGTGACACTGACATATGGGGCCCCATTAACTCCGTTGACTGGTCAACTTTGACCAAGTCAATGCTGACTGTACTGCTGACTGGACTTTGACTGGCCCCACATGTCATTGATTATGGCTGGCTCAGTCTGTGTTTAAAAGGTATTTACTATTATTTTCGAATTAAATAAATTCCACAAAATTAGAAAATCTTTTAAATCTTTGAAAAATCATAGTAAATAATCCGTAATTCGGATGAAAATACTTTGTACATGAAAGTTGTTCAGAACGATGAGACAAATCCGAATACGCAGCCCGTTCATCCGCCACACATCCCTAGCATAGAAAACACGCAACTTTCCCCCTTCGGTTCATCTGTCCGGAAACGCGAAAAACCAGGGATACTTTCCCGGATGTTTCCCCCCCCCCCTTCGCCGGTATCACTTACTACCGCGATTGGGCACCCCTAGCAACGCTCATTGCCATGTCATGCATCGTCATGCATTTGTTTGCATTATATTTATTGTTTCTTCCCCCTCTTCTCTCGCTAGACTCCGAGACCGACACCGCTGCTACCCAATACGACTACGGTGTTGACGACCCCTCCTTCCCGGCTGAGCTTCCAGGCAAGGCCCCCCTTTGACCACCAGGTATCGCCTATTCCTTCTCTATACTACTTGCATTAGAGTAGTATAGCATGTTACTGCTTTCCGTTAATCCTATTCTGCTGCATAGCCTGTCCTTGCTACTACTGTTGTTACCTTTACCTGCAATCATACATGCTTAGTATAGGATGCTAGTATTCCATCTGTGGCCCTACATTCTTGTCCGTCTGCTGTGCTATACTATCGGGCCGTGATCACTCAGGAGGTGATCACGGGTATATACTATATACGTTATATATGATACATGTGGTGACTAAAGTCGGGTCGACTCGTGGAGCACCCGCGAGTGATTCACGGATTGGGAGCTAAAAGGACCTTTTTCCCAACGGCCCTCTGTGTGGATCTTTGTGCGGAGCGACAGGGCAGGTTGAGGCTACCTAGGTGAGAGGTGGGCCTGGCCCTGGTCGGCGTCCGCGGTTACTTCAAAATAACACGCTTAACGAGTTCTTGGTATTTGATCTGAGTCTGGCCATTTGGTCTATACGCACTAACCAACTACGTGGGAAAGTTATGGGCACTCGACGTCGTGGTATCAGCCGAAGCCTTCGTGACGTCAGCGACTGAGCGGCGCGCGCCGGATTGGATTGGAACGCCTGCTAGGCTAGGTCTGCTTCTGGCCGCCCTCGCAACATGCAGGTGTGCAATGGGTGATGTGCCCATACCCCTGCGCCATAGGATTTAGACCGGCGTGCTGACCTCTCTGTTGTTCCTAGGTAGGGCTGTGATGTGTTGATCTTCCACGGCCGGGCATGACCCAGAAAAGTGTGTCCGGCCAAATGGGATCGAGCGTGTTGGGTTATGTGGTGCACCCCTGCAGGGAAGTTTATCTATTCAAATAGCCGTGATCTTCGGTAACAGGACGACTTGGAGTTGTACCTTGGCCTTATGACAACTAGAACCGGATACTTAATAAAACACACCCTTCCAAGTGCCAGATACAACCCGGTGGTTGCTCTCTAGCAGGGCGACGAGGAGGGGATCGCCGGGTAGGTTTATGCTATGCGATGCTACTTGGAGGACTTCAGTCTACTCTCTTCTACATGCTGCAAGACGGAGGCTGCCTGAAGCGTAGTCTTCGACAGGATTAGCTATCCCCCTCTTATTCTGGCATTCTGCAGTTCAGTCCATCGATATGGCCCTTTACACATATTACCCATGCATATGTAGTGTAGCTCCTTGCTTGCGAGTACTTTGGATGAGTACTCACGGTTGCTTTCTCCTTCTTTTCCCCCTATCCCTTCTACCTGGTTGTCGCAACCAGATGCTAGAGCCCAGGATCCAGACGCCACCGTCGACGACGACTCCTACTATACTGGGGGTGCCTACTACTACGTGCAGCCCACGGACGACGACCAGGAGTAGTTAGGAGGATCCCAGGCAGGAGGCCTACGCCTCTTTTGATCCGTATCCCAGTTTGTGCTAGCCTTCTTAAGGCAAACTTGTTTAACTTATGTCTGTACTCAGATATTGTTGCTTCCGCTGACTCGTCTATGATCGAGCACTTGTATTCGAGCCCTCGAAGCCCCTGGCTTGTATTATGATGCTTGTATGACTTATTTATGCATGAGAGTTGTGTTGTGATATCTTCCCATGAGTCCCTGATCTTGATCGTACACGTTTGCGTGCATGATTAGGGTATGATTGAATCGGGGGTGTCACAAGTTGGTATCAGAGCCGACTGCCTGTAGGAATCCCCCTTTCCAACTCATTGGCCAAAGTCGAGTCTAGACATTACAAAACTTTTACTAACATGACTGTGTGGCCCATGGGCCCACGTCGCCATTGGATGGTATTAGGATCTTTAATTCCTCGTCTATACTCTGGGATTCTAATCTCTCTTCTATTCGGGTTAAATGATTTTCTAAAATCTAACTTCAGGTTCTTGAAAACACTTTCTCTCGGAGAGCCCCTTCAGTCCAGATGATCGCCGGCTGCACCAGAAGATTTCGAAGTTACTCTCTGATACTCTTTTGAGACTTGTGCCCGTTGCTTTTGCAATTCCCTACCACCGAAATATCCCTATGGATAAATACATATACAGTTGCCGTTCTTACTTTTATTCCCAATTGATCTTGTTATCACAAGATACCTTGTAATCCTTTCTATTGTTCCGAGATTATTTTGTGCCTACTGCCTTGCAGTTCCTTGCCACCTGATACCCCTACAGATAATTTCTCGCACTCATCAAGTATCCGCTCATCCCAAGTTGATTCAGGTATTTCACAAAAGTTTTTGAAATACCATTCGATCTTTCGAAGATCCTCAACAACCTATTGCTCTTGATCTTCTTTACCTGCTTGCATAATGGTAACTTCCATATGTCAAGAAATATTTATTAAATTAATTTGTGATCGACATTCTGATCCTGTTGATTCAACTTGTGTGTGAATGCACACAATCATTAGTTAGTCCCTGAAAATTATCCTTCCGACTCGGTCGTCATTTTAAAACATGAGCTGGTTCTCGGCCAATCAAACCTTGATTGCTTGTTTATCTAATTCTATTCAACTTACTCATATCTTGGCCGGAGCTTTTGCTTCTGATCCCCTGATATAGAAATCGCAATCCCTTTGTATTTTATATACCCCAATTTATCCAGATGTTACTATAAACCGGTGGCTTGGATTCTTTCTTCTCCTCGCTGAGTACTGATACTCACATCAAATCCTTTGTGGACCGACAAATCCTTTGTTGGATTATGATCCGATAGTGTCAGTCACATTCAAATTACCTCGTGAGTCTTTCCCCTGATACATAATGCCTTTGGTAAATTGTATCCCCCGCTTTTTTCAACCATGCTCTGCTTCCGAGCTTGAGTTATTTACTCCTGAGGTTTGTGGTATATGTTCCTAAGATGCCCCGATGGGTTGAACCTATGGCTTCCTTAATATGTGTGAACTCGAAAGTTTTCACTAGTCATACTCTTCTGTTATTTTGCCAGATAAAATTTCAACACTACAACTTCTTCGAAAGTGAGAAGTGAATGAAAGGTTATGCATTGGAGAAGTGGGAGTCGACCTTGAACTTTGTGTTCATGCCCATGGACACGATGTAGATCTTATCATTAAAACTGCTCTTAAATTAATTATTCCTTTGCTATAAGTTCATCTTATATCTGGGATTCGGCATTTTGCAATCGTGGTTCCGACCATGTTCTCCTTTAAATACCATTTCTCATGCAAGTTTAAGCACACGTCTTCTAGAGAGCAATACTCTACCCCAACCTCTACTTTGATCTGTCGTCGAGTATTACCCCGTGGTATCTCGAGATTATCTTGGAACTGCATAATTTCTTATGAGTTCTTCATCAAGTACTACGTTCTCACTGCTTACAATTTTTCATGGGCTCTGAGTTATTAAACACTCAAAGACACCGATAACTGAACCGAGTCTGCACTACGGTTCAACGACACTTGATAACCTTCTTTAAGTATGAGTTTGTACCCGATCACGCCATTCCTAGCCTGTATGGCTATATCATTGTCGTGGTGATTTTAACTGTGCTACCTGGTCCTTATTCTTAGAGCACCACTTCGACGATGAGCTAAGCTTATGTCGATCTTCCTCATCATATCATTTCGCCTTGAACCGCAATCTTGGTTTCGAGTTTGTGTCGTATCCGTGGTTCCAATAACCTTTCGCTTCATCATTCCTTTGACTTGATGTCATCGCCGATCGATTACATCTTCATCAATTCTCCCGACCATTGTGTCATGATCATCATCAACATTCTGAGCTCTTCCAGGATATCAATCAAATTCATGATGTGAAATACCATCCTTGCCCCTCGATGATTTGTGTTATCATCCGCAACATTCTTGTCTTCCCCCCAACGCAAAATTGTTCATGTTTTGTGTTGTATCTTATTTCCTTGCTATCTAGCTTATATTATGTTCTACCTTGAAGTATTACTGTCTATTATGTCAAGGATGATGTGAGGATTGCTCCACCTCTTAAGAATTCTTGGTATTGTGATACTTCTCACCATCACCATTCTTTCTTGGTTCCTGTGTTGATTCTAACCGGGGTACCGACAAGTGAACTATGCTGTTTGGATTCTATACTTCTGACAACCCTAATGCTTTGAAGTTAATGATCGACAATTCATTCTTAGACCAATGGTTATCGAATCACCATTCTAACATTGATCGTGCTATCGAGCCCATATTTCGGGTGCAACTTTCAACCAATGTTTAAATATGTATGTTTTCCTCGAGCATAAATCATTATATCATTTGATCTGACAAATGATATCTCCTTGTTCACATAATTGTGGAAATCCATCTTCTTGGAAATCTTGATGAGTTGTCGCTGAGTCCATCAGCCACCTCCTCATCCTCTCCTTAGTTTAATGATGAACTCTCGTTTCGGAACTCACTCCCATAGTTCATTAACTGAGTCTGAGGTATCCTGACACCAATCAGATCTGAATCTCGATCAGATATGATGGTTGGAACATTTTCCAAGAGTCATAACATTGGTCTTTATACCACCCGGTACGGTGATGTCATGCCTAGGACACCTAACCGGAGGACCTAGTGTTATAGTTTCCTTCTTAACAAGGTTAACCATTTTTTCCGTGAGGAAATTGAATGCCTTGTTTAATAAGTTTATCCTGATGGATCCTTTGTGTATCCAAAGTCTGACCTTTGCTTGAAAACCTTGTCAATGCTTTCTCGAAGCATGTCTGTGGTGCTCCGATTTTCGACAAGAACATTTGAAGCCCAATGCTAAATGTTACTTGCTCAATTATCCAAACACCGTTGCATGGGTAATGTCATGAAATTTCTCTCCCCTTTCCTAAAGAGTTTTCTACATTATATCCTACCAAGGATATCATGCTCTACTTGTCCTTGGGAAGGATATACCCCTGATTATATGTGTTTAAACACATTTTCCTTTCCATTATTTGGTTTAACCTTTCTTGTGATCTATATGATCTAAGCAGTAATATTCTCCTGCTTATGTATATACCTCGGTGTACAATTCTGTCAGCAAGACCCTGTTACTATTGTTGATGACATTCCTGTAACCACCGATGGACGAGAACTTTGCCTATTGGTCCGCCTCGTTCAACGAGCAGGAGAATGGTTCTCTTCGACCCTCGCCCTTGGTACCGATGTTGTTGCCGACATAACTGACAGACTATCCTCTGACATGCCTTGCTCACATGATCGTGCAAGATGTCATCGCCCTTCATACTTTTAACCCACATGGTGGGCCCATAACCCACAGTTCCACATGATCGAAACCTGACTCTCCTGTACAACCTATTGTCAAAGTTATTCCTCGCGCTTGACTTCGTATGTAATTCACGAGCCACCAGCTTAGTGATCTATTATGCTATCAGACGCAATACTTATTCCCATTGCTCTGAACCCCTGTCACCCTTCGTTTTAGGCAACGAACTAATGCCTATGCGATCGAAACTTCTATTTTGCGCCTTCTTACTTTGCTCTCGATATTTTCTTAAGTTTAAATTCGAGAGTTACTATCTGGTATCCGCCACCTTCCCTGATGTTGTCGACTAGATAGTCGACCTTGCAGAGGTTTGTCCTCCCGGAATGCCCACCCTTTATTCTTTCGGAAGTACGATGGAGTTCCCGAAGAAAGGATACCGAATTCATCATGATGACCTGAAGTAGAGAGATGAAGACATCAACGACAGGGATCAACTTCTTCGCGAAGAGCAAGACAGAATGAGAAGACCCGCTAGATTCGTAACCAAAACCTTTCCCCCTTTCACTACCTCTTAATTCTCGGGACGAGATTTCTTGTAGTGGAGGAGAATTGTGACGCCCGGATAATTAGGCTACAGTAGTCCCACGTTAATGTCACCACGTCACCTCGGTTACTGTTGATAATCTCGCGTTATTTCAAAACCGATTCGAAATTCAAATTCGAAATAATGGCAAACAACAAAAGTTTTCAAATATTAAAACTAAATTGTTCGGGTTGTGTCAAATAATGCATAGGTAATTATGATAGAGGAACCACAGATTTATAAAAGGTTTAAATGCACTTAAGTAATTAAAATAGTAGGTAAAATAATTAGATAAATGCATTTTGGATTTTGTAAATTACTAAACAATTTTGTTCAAGGATAAAAACTTTTGTGGCAGTAGTTATAATTGTAACTCTATTTTAGGTATGGGTTTCACTTTTTGCGAAGCTATAAACCATTACATAAGTAAAAGAAAACATAAAAGAAAATAAATAAAAAGGAAATGAACAAAAATAGATAACAAATAAAATAAAATAAAGAAAAGGGGCAAACCCCCTCCCCTCTCCCTGGCCCGAATGGCCCAGCCACCAAGAGGCCCACCCCATCCCACCTTAACCTCCCGAAATCCTAACCCCCTCCCCCACTCGCTCCCACTTTCCCCCGATCTCTCTCTCACCCGCCCCCCTTGATCCAGATCTGATCGGGCGCATCGCCCCTGCGCCCCTTGTCACCGCCCCATCGCTTATCGTCGACCACCGCCGCTCGGTACATCCCCACTGCCCGCCGTCATCGGTGCTCCCTCCCGACCTCGGCGACCCGTCACACCGCGCCCCGACGCCGGCGCCCACCCCCGGCGTCACCCCGTCGCCTCACCTCACCGGCCGCCCCGCCACTCGACGTCGCCGGCACCAACTCGTCGTCGACCCAACGTCGCCCCATCGTCCCCTGCGCCCCATCTCCGGCGCCGCCCGACGCTCGTCGTCCCCGACCTCCTCCTCGGCTCGCTTCCTCGCGCCTCGCCGCCCCCGTGCCCCTGCAACGCGGATGAGGAACCCCACCGGCCTCCTCTTCCCTCTATCGTTGCGCTCGTCATTGCCAACGATGATTGCCACTGCTCTAGCCCGCATGCGCTCCACCGCACCTCCGCGCGCGCACTACAAAAAAATACACTTCCGTGATGATACGTGATTGTCACAGTAGGTCGCGTTTTTTGTCATGCATGTACATCCATGACAAATTAATGATAGAATCAAGATATTCATACCTGTGCTGTCGTAGAAGTGTTCCATGACATTACCAAAATTATCATCACAGAAGTGTCCACTTCCAAGACGATAAATCGCGCGTCACAGAAGTGCTTTCATCAAGGGTGACCGACACGTGGCATCCACCGTAACGGAACGCCGTTAAGCTATCGGGTCGGGTTTTGGATCCGATAACCCGTTAACAGCCCCGATCAATGGGAAATTTCGACGTGTAAAATTCTTATTGGCCGGACGAAACACGTGTCAGCTCATCAGTGGGTCAGATAGGCGCCTATGATATGTCGACACGTGCCACGGCCCACCACTGTCCCATTTAGCTTACAAATCCGGCCCGTTTGACTTGGTCAAAAGTTAACGGGCTGGCCCATGAAAAGCCTGTTAACGGTCTCTTCGCAAATAGCCCATTTTACGGCCTGTTAACTCATGGCCTGTTAGGCACTAAAGGAAATCGGCCCAACAACGTCATGTGGGCCGTCGAATATAACACCAGCCCATTTCACTTTCGGCCCATGTATGGCCCATGACGTCTTTCGACCCATATGAGGCCTTCGTATCTTTTGGCCCTTTACAGGCCCACGGTGAATCTAGCCCATAATGAACAGTAATTTTCTTTGTACCCGTTAACGGCCCGTGATTTACATGGGCCGTTTCTAGCCCGTGTTAGCTTTCGGCCTATTGAGGGCCCACATGTTCTTGGGCTCCTTTTCGGCCCTCGATTACTTCCGGCCCGTTATTGGCCTATTCCCCTAATGGGCCAAATTCGGCCCATGGCAAGAGTCGGCCCGTTACTGGCATGTTCCCCAAATTGGCCAAATTCGGCCCATGGCAAGAGTCGGCCCGTTACTGGCCTGTTACCCTAATGGGCCAAATTCTGCCCATGGCAAGAGTCGACCCATTTCTGGCCAGCCCATCATATATTCTGGCCCATTAACGACCCGCTATGCCTGTGACAGAATTAAGCTTTTGTAGTCCTACGGCCTGTTAACGTCCCGTTACCGTGCTGGGCTGATACCAATTACGCCCGATTACGGCCCATGTAGACCCATTTATCCGATGGCCCGAGGTCCACCGATTACAGGTCCATTTATCGACGGCCCGTAGGAGACCCATGGATCCTACGGCCCGTATATGGCCCATGGGTAGTTGCGGCCACCAACAAACCAGGGAAAAAGAAGACTAGGAAATAAATAAGGCCGAAAATAACGCTAGGCTATTAAGGCGATTGCACAGATCACATCCACTCGGCATCAAAGACGCCACCAGTGCAAATATAGGTAACACCCTACACTATACAAAAATGGCTTGCTGTTTTCTTCAGCCGGTGGCTGCACGTTAAGAATAAATTTTGTATCGCACCAAAACAAATTACAACTATATAACAAAATAAAGGTTGGCATAAAACTTAACAGTCTAGCAGATAAATGCACCACCAGAAGTTCATAAGCTCGATTCATTTGACCTGACTGTTACGTTTTCATGTTGTATTGTCTGATGGAGCACCATAACCCTCGCCTTCATTTCCCCTAGGCTCCTGAACAACATAGCAAATGTCTGATAGTCTGGTTTCAAAACCATGCATATCTTGATGACATTGAGCAATGTTTCTCCTTGTTCCACAAAGGGCCTCTGTTAGGGAATGGACTTGTGTCTGGAGCGCAGATACAACATTGCTTTGAGCATGCATATCTTGATCATGAGGCAGTTTGGACGATATTGCCTTAACAACCAACCTAGTATTACGTAGGAACGTGCTTTTGGCACTGTTAATGGACAGGTACTGATCCACTGCAATAAGAGCTGACATTGCGGTTATAGTTGCCTAGCCACCTTCAGAAGGTGGCGGTTCCACCTTTTTTTCCATAGCTCACTGAAAAGTTGAGGTTTTACATTAGTAGTACCAGAATAGAAGATATTAAGGAGGCAGCAAAACCACACAAAATAGCTTTGGTCTATATACGTAACTTATTTCGTGAACCCATGTAAAATATTAGTTGTATTTTATTGCAAAGTACATAATAAAACCAGGTTCCAAACATATGACCATGTACCATCGCTAATGTATTGTCTATTTCTTCACATTGTATTGAGGGCTAAGGATAAAGAGACGAAGTTTATAATACGGTAAGCATAGTATGACATCATTCATATCACAAAACAACTGAGAACAGACAAACAGGCAATTGTAACATTGTGTGGGAAAGTCCAGCACGGAACTAGATTACGGGTCAAGATCAAAGGAACATCACTCATCCCTTTTAAACATTGTAAGGTGCAATGATATGCTAAGACAATTGTGTATAAAATTGAAAAGAGTAATAGACATTGGCTGCAAACCATGCAGTTCAAGGCACAAGTCAGAGTAAGTAGTAGTTAAAAGGCATGAGGATTAAGGACTTACAACAGCGGCTTTGACTGGTGTAGTCATGCCCTTCTTCTTGCTGGTGTGACAGTCCTTGAAGATTTCCACAGCATTTGGTTCAGGTACTTTTTGGTCCTTGCGGGCTTTCCTCTGCATTTCGAACAAGTCAATATAGATCTGATAATATGGTACAGTGAAAAGAGTGAAACAGCAGCTAATTACAAGAGCCTCGCAGTGTGCAATATAGCTATGAGATCCTGTCGTCTGTTGGAATTTCACTTTCGTACGGTTGGCCTCGTTCTTTGAACAGTTCACCTACAAGAAGATAGATTTGTGTGGCACATGCGTCAATAGGACTTCAACATGTGATCTGATCACATATATTTAAGGTACCTGATACTTCAGATCAGACCATTGTTTAACAAGGCCTCTCCAGTCTTCATCGATATATTTTCCACTGGAGATGTTTGGGAAAGTTCACTGTTAGCCTTGCCTTCAAAGTGAGTTTTCATCAAGTTATACCGATACTGTCGTAGAGCAGACTTGAAAACATGGGTGCAAGCTTGTCTAGTTGCATCATCTTGGCTATCCAACTTGAACCTCATCTGTTGAAAATTATGGGAGTGTCATTATCAGCAACCTAGAAAGTATGGGACAGAGCAGGACGATATTACTAGTTTCCATACATAACCATACTTACAGATAAATGGTCAAGGAAGGCGTTGAACTGGGATTCGTCTTTGTCATTCCTGTACTAAATCCATGTTGGGAGGATATGTACATGACACCTAACGGCAACCGCTGCCTCTGATACTAACTTGGCTGACTCTGTAGCATCACGTGGCCTTTTTAAACCTGCCTCAAAACGGATCTCCATTCTTCCTCCTCTAGATTTAGTTAACCTATCGAGAATTATCCCTGATGTTTGTTTCCTCTTGCGCCTAGGTGCTAGTCCAAAAACGAACATAGGAAGTGTTAGTGTACATCAAACTGTGAGACTACATATAAAGAAGCATGCAACTGTAACTTGACTCCAGCAACTACCTTCTTGTTGTTGAAGCTCACAAGGTTCATCTGATATTGCCAACTCCTCTTGTGTCAAGAGTGCTTGAGAAGTAGTGTCAGGTGGCAAGGGAGCTTGGGAACGTGCTGCTAGCTCAGTTGACACACGAGTATGTCGTGCAGCTGGTAGTACTGTGGTAGGTGTTGCAAGAACTAGGGCTGTCTCTGCTTGTTTGGTGGCAGCTATTTGTTTCTATTTGGCTTTTTTTGCAGCTCGTGTAGCATGGGATGTCGTGTTTGTAGAATTTTCCGCTGGACTTTCACCTTCTATTGCACCATCAATACCAGCAGAATCTGCAGGATTCATCCGCTTCTCATTCCCTGCCATTCTGTGTTTCTTCCTCTTTCTCTATGACATGTTAAGTCAAGCCGACAAGAAAAACGAATAACAATTTAGTTCTTCAGAACAAATTGATGCGTGATGCAGACGAACTGAACTTTGATGTTAGACAATCACATGATAGGAGGATGTAATATGTATGAAAAACAGGACAAAAGAGATAACCAGAACTATGATGTGTAAACTAAGAAGAAGACATTTCACCAAATTAGAAGCAATGCAATGCAAGGTAGACACCATACGAAATACGCTACAAATATCACTCTGCCAAGTTAATAAAGTGTCTCAAAGATAAATGGCGTTTAAAAAATGTGAAGCAAGACAAGAAATAAATCATATGCAATATGCAAACAACATCACACTACCATGTTAGAGGTCTCTCGTCATTAGTGCCATTGCATATTCACAACATTGCATATTCACAGCTTATGATGTGTAAACTAAGGAGAAGGCATTTCAACAAATTAGAAGCAATGAAAGCTAGACACCATATGAAAGATGCAACGAATATCACTCTACCAAGTTAAAAATGTCTAAATCATAAGTGCCATTTCAAAAATTAGTAGTACAAGCTAGAAAAGAATGTGAGATGTAACCTATATCACACCAAGTCAAACGTGTCTTATGATAAGTGATTGTTGCAGGTTACACAACAGTAGTAATTTGATGTAAGAACATGGTGTGATAGACAGATATTGTATGTTCTAGAAACAGGAACACGTGTCTTATTCAACTATAATGTGTAAAGTAAGCAGATGGAATTCAACAAAATTAGAAGCAACACAAGCTAGACATCGCACATAAATGCAACCACATATAACAGTGCCAAGTTAGAGGGAGCACTAGTGATGCTGAACTAGGGGAGACGTGCTCATCATAAACACAGCTTTGTTGAGTGTCTATGCATGTGTTGTCTTGGAAATCATCTTGGGGGTGTGGAGGAGTAGAAACTGTAGAGGCCCTCCGTTTGGAAGGATCACCTTTATCCGCTGCCTTGCTAACTTCCTTCCACTTTATTGATTTTGAATTGTCAAGTAAAACCGACAAGAAAAAGCAATAAAATTCTCTCTTCGTAACTCATTCATGCATGATCTCGACAATCACTACTTTGATGTAAGGCAAACACATGATACCAGGATGGAATGCGTCTGAAAAAAAAGGACGGCATGGCATGTTCACAACTGTTTGTGTAAACTAAGGAAACCATTCCAGCAAATAAGAAGCAATGCAAGCTAGACACCACATGAAAGATGCAACCAATATGACTCTGCCAAGTTAAAAGCGTCCCATCATAAATGGAATTTCAACAAATTAGAAGCAGCGCATGCTATAAATCATATGAAAGATGCAACTAATATCGCACTGCATATACTAAAGGTGTCTCGTCATGTTGATTGATGCGGGATACAAAAAACAATAGTTTTATGTAAGGACATGCTTAATAAACAGATGTACGATGTACTAAATACAGGAAGGCATGTCATATTAACATATATAATGTCACATTTACAGAAGTATAAGCTAAGCAGACTAGCACATGCAGTTTAACCAGATTGGAAGAATTACAATCTAGACACCATATGCAACATGCAACCACATATCACGCTGCCAAGTTAGAGCAAGCACTGCGATGCTAGTGTAGGGAAATGCTGTAATCAACTACAAAGCTACGCTCACTATCTTCATCTAGCATTTCATTTCTTGAGAATCATGGTGGAGGCCGACGCTGCATTCTTTAAATGAGGAGTAGTCCCCTGCCTGCCTGCCTCGTCATAAGTGATTGATGAGGGATACACAAGAACATTAGTTTGATGTAAGAACATGGTTAATACACAGATGTACTAGTATGTACCAAAAAGCAGAAAGGCATGTCATATTCAAAGGTATAATGTGTAAGCTAAGCAGATGCAATTTAACCAAATTGGAAGCAATACAAGCTAGACATCCTACTGGAGTGGTGAACATGATCATCTAGGACACGAGAGCCTGGTGGGAGTCGGGCTGCTTCGCCACCATCGCTGCTTTTAGTTGGCTTCGGTGATGCCTGTCTTTCTTTGGGCTTGTCATCGGCTCGCCAAAGGCTACGACTAGCTATTTGTCTTCCGGTGCTCACGGGATGGTGGTTCATGTAAAAAATATCTTTCCTTATCTTAATAAAGACCGACTTCGGCCTTTCGAATACAAGCTAGACACCATATGGAACATGCAACCACATATGACACCGCAAAGTTAAAGCAACCACCTAGGATGGTGGTTCTTGCGAGCGAGGTCATCAACTCCAGAGCAACGTTTACCGTCTCCATCTGCTGACACTGCACCCTTTAAAGCGCTGTAACGTGCCGCGCCTAGCCGCGTAGAAAGCCGGCACGACTTGTCTCTTTTCTTTTTATCTTCGCTTTCGGCAGACTCTGAAATACCTTTGCATAAAAACACAATAGTGAGAGTATGGATGAAGTGTGTGAAGAACTAGTGCACTGTAAAAGTAGCAGATAGCATGTCACGCCCAATATGCGACCCTATCCAAAAGGAACTCGACGGTCCCACCAAGGATAGAACCGCATATTGAGACACTTTTGCAAGGTGGATATCATTACATCAACATTACATAATAGATGGGGATACATCCAATACATACCATGTCACATGAATACAACAACATCATATACAAGATCAACATCTGACTACGGATGAAACATAAACAGAAGCTCAAACGACATCCACCCTGCTAGCCCAGGCTGCTGACCTGGAACCTATCCCCTGATCAAAGAAGAAGCAGAAAAAGAACTCCAATACAAGTAAACATCGCTCTCACGTCATGGTCATCGCAAACATGTACCTGCAACTGGTGGTGTAGTAATCTGTGAGCCACGAGGACTCAGCAATCCCATTACCATGGGTATCAAGACTAGCAAAGCTAAATGGGAAAGGAAGGGATAAAGTGGTGAGGTTGCAGCAGCGGCTAAGCATATATGGTGGCTAACCAACGCAAATAAGAGCGAGAAGAGCACAAGCGGAACGGTCGTCAACTAGTAATGATCAAGAAGTGATGCTGAACTCCTACTTACGTCAGACATAACCCAGAAACCGTGTTCTCCTCTCGATCAATCCCGAAAAGAGACACTCACGGTTACGCACACGGTTGGTGTATTTTAGAAGAGTTTGCTTCAAGTTTACTACAACCGGATATTAACAAATTCCCATCTGCCACATAACCGCGGGCACGGCTCTCGAAAGTTTATACCCTGCAGGGGTGTCCCAACTTAGCCCATGATAAGCTCTCGCGATCAACGAAGGATGTTCCTTCTCCCGGGAAGACCCGACCAGTCTCGTAATCCGGCTACAAGACATTTCGACAAGAATAAAACAAGACCAGCAAAGCCGCCCGATCGCCGACAATCCCGATAGGAGCTGCACATATCTGATTCTCAGGGCAACACCGGATGAGACATCCTACGAGTAAAACCAAACCTCGAGTTTCCACGAGGGGCCCATGATCTACTCGGTTCGGGCCAACACTTAGACAAGCATTGGCCCGGGGGCTAATAAAGATGACCCTTGGGTTAATTACTCCCAAGGGAAAATAGGTGGTGGTGAGGCAAATGGTAAAACCAATCTTGGGCCTTGCTGGAGTAGTCTTATTCAAAGCGAACTGTCAAGGGGGTCCCATAAATCACCCGACCGCGTTAGGGACGCAAAATCCGGGAACATAATACCGATATGATGGAAACTAGGGCAGCAAGAGTGGAACAAAACACCACGCATAAGGCCGAGCCTTCCACCCTTTACCAAGTATATAGATGCATTAATAATATAAGATATATTGTGATATCCCAACAAGTAAACATGTTCCAACAAGGAACAACATCTCCATGTTCCAACAAGGAACAAACTTCATCTTCACCTGCAACTAACAACGCTATAAGAGGGGCTGAGCAAAGCGGTAACATAGCCAAACAACGGTTTGCTAGGAAGGGTGTCAAAGGTTAGGGGTTGACATGGCAATTTGGGATGGCTTGATAAACAGGTAATAGGTAGCGCAGCATAGCGATAGAACGAAGCAACTAGCATAGCAATGATAGTAGTGAGATCCAGGGTAGCGTTCATCTTGCCTGAAATCCTGCTAGGAAGAAGAACGAGTCCATGAAGAAGGCGAACGGATGAAGCCGAACCAAGCGTAGACGAACGAATCCTCACGATCGCAACGAAACGGGAACTATCGAGAAAAGCACACAACATGGTAAAACACACCACACATGAAAAAGGCATGATGCACAACCAAGTATGATGCATGACAAGGCTACATGAAGCTACTCGTGGCAAGAGATGATGCAAACAATAGCAACACATCAAGGCAAGTTTAAATGAGGCCGGGAACAACATAGAACAATTCCGGTAAGTCCTGATATGCATATTTCGAAATTGGTTCAGATCTGAATAAACCTTATGTTCAAGTTGTTAAACAGCAAGTTAAAATGCACCAAGATGATCTACCCGAAATTCTAGTCAAGTTACATATAAAGTTCATTAGATTCAGAGCTACGGCCTAGAAGATATGAGCAAAACAAGATAAGCATGGCATTGATGCAAAATGCATACAAACATCAAGCAAACACCTCAAAACAAGGATGCAACATGATAATATGAAGCTACATGCAAAATCAAGCAAGTTTCATATAGAGCACACTCAAAACGGAGCAACGGTGCAACACATACACTCCAAACAATATATAGCAACAGTCTGTACAAAACAGAAACTAGGCATATTGCAAGCATCAAAACAACATGCTACAGAACCTCAATATGGAAACAAAAGGCATGGGCATGATGTACAGGTAAAGCATGGCAAAACATGAACACTGAGATATCTCCAGAAATCACTAGAACATGCTCAAAATGACATGGCAAGATTGCAAATAATAACAGTTTCAGACTTATCAGGAAATAACATCAGGTTGCAATGTTTAGAGCTATCAAACAACATGCTACAGGAACTTATCATGGCAAACAAAGGCATGGCATGAATCTACTAAATTCATAGAACAAATGTCCTTTAGTGACCATAAGCCAAAAAGGATCAGAAGATATGATGGCACCCATGTAAACATGGCAAGTTATATTACAGATTCATACATGGCAGGAACAACAATAAGTAGGCATGTTGGTGAGCTTCAACCACTCACCACAGAGCAATACATGGCATGTCAAGGCAACTCACAGTAAGAAGACATGGCATAGAAGCTATACATGGAAAGAAAACATCATAGCATACATGGATCAACTACAACAACCTTGTCAAAATTGAATAACATGTAAACAACCTGCCAGGAAACATTTTATAGCAAAAGTAGAGCTCGATTGACTCAAGCTAGACTACTCCATAATTGCAAACAAGGGCATGGATGGATAGAGAATAACCATATGTTCAAAACATCCTTACTGAAGTATCTCAAAATAAGCATGGATCTCTCGGTAGCATCAAGTTTACATGACATAA
Source organism: Aegilops longissima (assembly GCA_021605205.1). Taxonomy (NCBI): domain Eukaryota; kingdom Viridiplantae; phylum Streptophyta; class Magnoliopsida; order Poales; family Poaceae; genus Aegilops; species Aegilops longissima. The sequence continues at coordinate 145,392,200 of CM038678.1, read as the reverse complement.
AAATATCAGCAGAACAGGGGCTGAAATCAGCAACATCATGAAGCCTAGTTTGCATGTTTGTGCTAGTCACCACAGAGATCACAAAAATACATGGAATACACCCCTGTAAAGATGGCATGGCATGTTACAAAACACATGTAGGACTCAAGTTCATAGGATGCACACATCAATCATGGCAAAAATGACAAAAGTGCATGTTCTGATAAGAATCTGAAACTAACATCACATAGCCCTCTTCCAACAGCATTTCGGGCAACAAGATGAGCTTAAATGTAAATGATGCAATGAGATGAAATGATGTACTCATCGAGGCGAACAATTTGACATATTACACGCACGAAACGGAGCAATATGCAGAGAGTTATGGCATGATGAACATGAGCAAATAATATGCAAAATCTGGGACTTAGCAGTTTTTACCACTCCGGAGAAAAGTCAACGGCGGCGTGGATCTCGCCGGAAACGAGGAAGAGGAGGTCGCCGGAGTGCGGTGAGGACGGCTCCGGCCATGTGGCCTCCGGATCCGGCCGGATCGGGGGTGGAGGAGCTCGCCGGGCGGCGGGGCCTCCGGTGACCGGAGCGGGACGCGGGAGGCCGGGCGCCCGGCGCTTGGCGGGCGGCCGGCAAGGCGCGAGCCGGGCGGCGGGGAGGCCGGCGAGAGGCGGCGTGGTGACCAGCGATGAGGCGGCGAGGGGCGGGTGGCGCGGGCGGAGGACGGCGGCGAAGGGCGGCGAGGTCCAGCCGGCCGGCGGGATTTGAGGCGGCGGACGCCGAAATGCGGGGCGGCGGGCTGCGGGCCGAAGCTGGGCGGCGTGGCTCGCTGTGGGCCCGATCCAGGTCCCAAGGGCGCATGGAGGAGGAGGAGAGAGAGAGGGTGAGGTGGCGCGACGCGGTTGGCCGGCGGGCGGCGGCTGGACATGTCCGGTGGGGCGCGGACATGTCCGGCGGCTGGAGGAGGAAGAAGCTAGGGTTAGGGTAGGATTAGACCGCGAATTTCGGAAGAGGCACATATTTATAGGTATAGGGACCTAGGAGTGTCCAAATGAGGTGCGGTTTTCGGCCACGCGATCGTGATCGAACGACCGACAGCATGGAGGGGAGTTAGATGGGTTTTGGGCCACTTTGGAAGGGGTGTTGGGCCGCACACGAAAGAGGCTTTACGGTTACCCGGTTGACCGTTGGAGTATCAAACGACCTCCAAATGACACGAAACTTGACAGGCGGTCTACCGGTGCTATACCAAGGCCATTTGACAAACCGCGGGCCATTCCGAGAAAGTTTAACACCCACACACGAAAAGAGGTAAAAGGGGGCGCCGGGGGACATAGGAGTGCCGGATTGCAAAACGGGCAACGGGGAAAATGCTCGGATGCATGAGACGAACACGTATGCAAAATGAAATGCACATGATGACATGGTATGAAATGCAGATGATGACATGGCAAAGTGCAACACGCAAGCAAATGACAAGGCAAAAACGACGAATAACTAGCAGACACCTGGCGCATCGAATCCGGGGCGTTACAACACTCCTCCACTAACAAGAGATCTCGTCCCGAGATCTTAGGTCCGAGACGGAAGGGAAAGAGGAAGAGGTGAAACAAGAACTCAAGAGAAGAATCAAAGAATCGAGAGCACTCGAGAAGAAGGGGAACGACAAAAATGAGAGACTGAAAGGATTTAGGCAGCACTCCGGCTGAAAATAGAAGGAAAAGAACAAGAACTTCAGGGGATGGAATGATACCTGATGAAGACATGACACAAAACCTCCGGAAAGAATTAAAAGAGTTGAATGAAAGGAACGGAGAATAAAATGACAACTTGTGCCACGAATGAAATAGAAAGCAACCTTAGAAGAAAAGATTGAATGGAGTTGTTGAGAAAATTCAACAACGAAAGAACAATCTTGTTGTGGACTTATGGAAAACATCTCAAAATTACGAGGTGATAACCGACCACAAACAGAAAAGATTAAATAGCTGAGAAGAACGAAGAAATGCAAAACTCCACTTCAAAGAATACGGAGAATTAATTACACTTCAAGACGCGAGAAGAAAGATACTTGAACTCCACCAACAAGAATCTTGATGAACTCTTGAAGAATGAATTAAATCATGAAGAACCACCATGAAGAACTCCGGTAACAAAAGGATGATGAGATAAAATTGAAGGATGAAAGAATAAGATGAGCATTGCGATGATTTAGAAGGAGGTTCCGACGAGATGGCCGAGGAAAATTGAACTCCGGAAAAGAAAAGATGAAAACACTTGGAAATAGAATTTATTCCTCAAGAACAAACTTCGAAGGAAGAGATTAATCACTTTGATGAAATAAGAATAAGATTTATTGTATGCTTGTCCTTCATCAAATTAAATTGATGACAAGCAATGGATTTTGCATACTACTTATTCTTCTTGAAAAGGATTGAGAAGTGACATGTCGCAAACTTGAAAAGTCTTCATGAACCACCGGTAGGACTGGAAAGAACGAATGTAATTGATATGATAAGTGCGGAAAAGGAATCTTCAACGATCCATCGAAAGAATTAGGAAAAAATGACTGATGAAAGAGAATGAAACACCGGGAAGAATTAGAGAAGCACGGAGATACTTGTGGGGATTAAAATGCAAGAGAACAAAGAGATCGCGAACTGATAGAAGAATACTTGAACGAAGCACCGGAAGAAAACTGAGACGAACGAAGGGGCACAAATATGGAATAATTGGAGAACGAATTTGAAAAACTTAGAATGGAGAGATATTCCGAAAACATGGCCTCCGGATGATCGGAACAGAAAAGCAACTCCTGAAATACTCCGGATGGGTAAGAAAAGAATCTCTGACAAACGAAATAATTCGCGAGGATAACATGAAGCTAAAAGCATGAAACTTCGAGAGAAGCAACAAGATTTAGAAGGAACTCTTCTTCGGTCTTCAAATGACGACGAGAAACACCACCAAAATTGTTGAGGCACTCCGGGGAAACGAAAAGCGAAGAGGTTGAGGCAACAATGAAAATGATTCGAAATTGATCTTGGAAAAGCATCTGGCTGATGGGATCCATTCTTACGTCAAACTCGAAAAGAACTAAGAATAACTCCGGGGAAAATAAGAAGAGTCAGGTAAGATCCTGGGAAGAGACCTGTGGGTTAGGGCCCACTAAAAGAAAACACCGTTGGAAAGGGATGTCGAATGAGAAATGATGCACCGGAACAATTGAAATATTAGAATGAGGTGATAACCTCGAATTAATTGGAACACAGACGAATCTCCTGAGGTGTCTTCGGAACTCCGGAATGATTTACTGGCGAGAGGCGAACGAGCAAAGGGAGATATTTGAGCTGAGGGAACGAATACGATCGACAACGAAAAAAAACTTGAATTGAATCCACCGGGGAAGAATTAGTGGTGATGAATGACGAACGAGACGAGAATTCACCGGTTGAAATAATTGAGGAAAGATTGAAGAGGCTCCACACGAATGAAATTGATGCTCGAAAGAGACTCAAACTCCGAGAAGAAGGGGGTGGGAGGGCGGGAAAACAAAGGCAACTTGGAACGGGAAACAGACGAATAACTTGAAAAGAAAGCACCGGTTGAAATCATTGAGGAAAGAAAGCAAAGACTTCGCACGAGTAGGATGGATTCTCAATTACGGACTCCGGTTCCGAGAAGAAGAAGGGTGGGCGGGCGGGAAAAACAAAGACAACTTCGGACAGGGAAACAACATCGATCGAAAATAGCTGAGGATTGCACTCAAAGATGAAGAGGCTCGAGTCAACTTGACGAGAAATGCACCGGATGAAAAGATCTGAGGAACAATGATCGGAAAACCAACTGCGTGATCCTAAAGAAAATTTTTGAAGGGGAAGAGGAGTAATTCAAAACACCTACGTCAAGATTCCTCACCAGAGCGACGAAAGGGCTGAGGAGTAAAAAGAATTCCTACTCTCCGATATAACTAGACTCCAAAAAAACAGTTTTCTTCTAGACTCAACAATGGCCAAACTACACGATCAATCAAGGGGGCTCCTAGGGTCGGTCGAGGCTCTGATACCAACTTGTCACGCCCAATATGCGACCCTATCCAAAAGGAACTCGACGGTCCCACCAAGGATAGACCCGCATATTGAGACGCTTTTGCAAGGTGGATATCATTACATCAACATTACATAATAGATGGGGATACATCCAATACATACCATGTCACATGAATACAACAACATCATATACAAGATCAACTTCCGACTAGGGATGAAACATAAACAGAAGCTCAAATGACATCCACCCTGCTAGCCCAGGCTGCCGACCTGGAACATATCCCCTGATCGAAGAAGAAGCAGAAGAAGAACTCCAATACAAGTAAACATCGCTCTCACGTCATGGCCATCGCAAACGTGTACCTGCAACTGGTGGTGTAGTAATCTGTGAGCCACGAGGACTCAGCAATCCCATTACCATGGGTATCAAGACTAGCAAAGCTAAATGGGAAAGGAAGGGATAAAGTGGTGAGGTTGCAGCAGCGGCTAAGCATATATGGTGGCTAACCAACGCAAATAAGAGCGAGAAGAGCACAAGCGGAACGGTCGTCAACTAGTAATGATCAAGAAGTGATCCTGAACTCCTACTTACGCCGACATAACCCGAAACCGTGTTCTCCTCTCGATCAACCCGAAAAGAGACACTCACGTTACGCTACGGTTGGTGTATTTTAGAAGAGTTTGCTTCAAGTTTACTACAACCGGATATTAACAAATTCCCATCTGCCACATAACCGCGGGCACGGCTCTCGAAAGTTTATACCTGCAGGGTGTCCCAACTTAGCCCATGATAAGCTCTCGCGATCAACGAAGGATGTTCCTTCTACCCGGAAGACCCGATCAGTCTCGGAATCCGGCTACAAGACATTTCGACAGTAATAAAACAAGACCAGCAAAGCCGCCCGATGCAATCGACAATCCCGATAGGAGCTGCACATATCTCATTCTCAGGGCAACACCGGATGAGACATCCTACGAGTAAAACCAAACCTCGAGTTTACGAGGGGCCCATGCAGTCTACTCGGTTCGGGCCAACACTTAGACAAGCATTGGCCCGGGGCTAATAAAGATGACCCTTGGGTTAATTACTCCCAAGGGAAAATAGGTGGTGGTGAGGCAAATGGTAAAACCAATGTTGGGCCTTCTTTGGAGGAGTCTTATTCAAAGCGAACTGTCAAGGGGTCCCATAAATCACCCGACCGCGTTAGGGACGCAAAATCCGGGAACATAATACCGATATGACGGAAACTAGGGCGGCAAGAGTGGAACAGAACACCAGGCATAAGGCCGAGCCTTCCACCCTTTACCAAGTATATAGATGCATTAATAATATAAGATATATTGTGATATCCCAAAAAGTAAACATGTTCCAACAAGGAACAACATCTAGATGTTCCAACAAGGAACAAACTTCATCTTCACCTGCAACTAACAACGCTATAAGAGGGGCTGAGCAAAGCGGTAACATAGCCAAACAACGGTTCGCTAGGAAGGGTGTCAAAGGTTAGGGGTTGACATGGCAATTTGGGATGGCTTGATAAACAGGTAATAGGTAGCGCAGCATAGCGATAGAACGAAGCAACTAGCATAGCAATGATAGTAGTGAGATCCAGGGTAGCGGTCATCTTGCCTGAAATCCCGCTAGGAAGAAGAACGAGTCCATGAAGAAGACGAACGGATGAAGCCGAACCAAGCGTAGACGAACGAATCCTCACGATCGCAACGAAACGGGAACTATCGAGAAAAGCACACAACATGGTAAACACACCACACATGAACAAGGCATGATGCACAACCAAGTATGATGCATGACAAGGCTACATGAAGCTACTCATGGCAAGAGATGATGCAAACAAGAGCAACACATCAAGGCAAGTTTAAATGAGGCCGGGAACAACATAGAACAATTCCGGTAAGTCCTCATATGCATATTTCGAAATTGGTTCAGATCTGAATAAACCTTATGTTCAAGTTGTTAAACAGCAAGTTAAAATGCACCAAGATGATCTACACGAAATTCTAGTCAAGTTACATATAAAGTTCATTAGATTCGGAGCTACGGCCTAGAAGATATGAGCAAAACAAGATAAGCATGGCATTGATGCAAAATGCATACAAACATCAAGCAAACACCTCAAAACAAGGATGCAACATGATAATATGAAGCTACATGCAAAATCAAGCAAGTTTCATATAGAGCACACTCAAAACGGAGCAACGGTGCAACACATACACTCCAAACAATATATAGCAACAGTCTGTCCAAAACAGAAACTAGGCATATTGCAAGCATCAAAACAACATGCTACAGAACCTCAATATGGAAACAAAAGGCATGGGCATGATGTACAGGTAAAGCATGGAAAAACATGAACACTGAGCTATCTCCAGAAATCACCAGAACATGCTCAAAATGACATGGCAAGATTGCAAATAATAACAGTTTCAGACTTATCAGGAAATAACATCAGGTTGCAATGTTTAGAGCTATCAAACAACATGCTACAGGAACTTATCATGGCAAACAAAGGCATGGCATGAATCTACTAAATGCATAGAACAAATGTCCTTTAGTGACCATAAGCCAAAAAGGATCAGAAGATATGATGGCACCGATGTAAACATGGCAAGTTATATTACAGATTCATACATGGTAGGAACAACAATAAGTAGGCATGTTGGTGAGCTTGAACCACTCACCACAGAGCAATACATGGCATGGCAAGGCAACTCACAGTAAGAAGACATGGCATAGAAGCTATACATGGCAAGAACAACATCATAGCATACACGGATCAACTACAACAACCTTGGCAAAATTGAATAACATGTAAACAACCTGCCAGGAAACATTTTATAGCAAAAGTAGAGCTCGATTTACTCAAGCTAGACTACTCCATAATTGCAAACAAGGGCATGGATGAATAGATAATAACCATATGTTCAAAAACTCCTTACTGAAGTATCTCAAAATAAGCATGGATCTCTCGGTAGCATCAAGTTTACATGGCATAAAAATATCAGTGAGCACAGGCTGAAATCAGCAACATCATGAAGCCTAGTTTGCATGCTTGTGCTAGTCACCACAGAGATCACAAAAATACATGTCATACACCCCTGTAAAGATGGCATGGCATGTTAAAAAACACATGTAGGACTCAAGTTCATAGGATGCACACATCAATCATGGCAAAAATGACAAAAGTGCATGTTCTGATAAGAATCTGAAACTAACATCACATAGCCCTCTTCCAACAGCATTTCGGGCATCAAGATGAGCTCAAATGTAAATGATGCAATGAGACGAAATGATTTACTCGTCGAGATGAACAATTTGACATATTACACGCACGAAATGGAACAATATGCAGAGAGTTATGGCATGATGAACATGAGCAAATAATATGCAAAATCTGGGACTTAGCAGTTTTTACCACTCCGGAGAAATGTCAACGGCGGCGTGGATCTCGCCGGAAACGAGGAAGAGGAGGTCGCCGGAGTGCGGTGAGGACGGTTCCGGCCATGTGGCCTCCGGATCCGGCCGGATCGGGGGTGGAGGAGCTCGCCGGGCGGCGGGGCCTCCGGTGACCGGAGCGGGATGCGGAGGCCGGGCGGCGGCGTCGGCGGGCTGCCGGGCGGGCGGCCGGGCGGCGGGAGGCCGGGCGCAGGGCGGCGCGGGCGACCCGGGCGAAGAGGCGGCGAGGGGCCGGTCTCGCGGCAGAGGACGGTGGCGAAGCGGGCGGCGAGGTCCGCCGCCGGGCGGACGGAGGCGGCGGACGCCGGAGATGCGGGCGGTGGCTGTGGGCTGAGCGCTGGGGCGCGGGCCGAACGGGGGCGGCGGCGGCTGGCTCGCATGGCCCGATCCGGGTCCCGCGGGCCGCGCGGAGGAGGGAGGAGAGAGAGGGTGAGGTGGCGCGACGCGGTTGGCCGGCGGGCGGCGGCTGGACATGTCCGGTGGGGCGCGGACATGTCCGGCGGCTGGAGGAGGAAGAAGCTAGGGTTAGGGTAGGATTAGACCGCGAATTTCGGGAGAGGCACATATTTATAGGTAGAGGGAGCTAGGAGAGTCCAAATGAGGTGCGGTTTTCGGCCACGCGATCGTGATCGAACGACCGAGAGGGGAGTTAGATGGGTTTTGGGCCACTTTGGAAGGGGTGTTGGGCTGCACACGAAAGAGGCTTTACGGTTACCCGGTTAACCGTTGGAGTATCAAACGACCTTCAAATGACACGAAACTTGACAGGCGGTCTACCGGTGCTATACAAAGGCCACTTGACAAACCTCGGGCCATTCCGAGAAAGTTTAACACCCGCACATGAAAAGAGGTAAAAGGGGGCGCCGGGGGACATAGGAGTGCCGGATTGCAAAACGGACAACAGGGAAAATGCTCGGATGCATGAGACGAACACGTATGCAAAATGAAATGCACATGATGACATGGTATGAAATGCAGATGATGACATGGCAAAGTGCAACACGCAAGCAAATGACAAGGCAACAACGACGAATAACTGGCAGGCACCTGGTGCATCGAATCCGGGGCGTCACATAGCAGGTGGCTGAAAAATAAATGACAGGAGACATATGATAGCTCTACAACATTGCTTGGCAAACAAAATTAGATTCTACTCCGTATGATTTTGTAATATATGAGCACAGGAAATGCAGGTACTCCTCCAGCACATCACCACATGTGGTCATATCTAAGATAACAATCGACTGAAAATAAATAGGTCAGTCGATTTTTTTAATGAACCGCCTGATCTATAAGGAACGGGCAGATGGCCTTCGTCTACCTCCCGCCAGTCACTGTTGACGATCTTTCTCGAACCGCCAGCGACCACGGCCTGACCGTGCCTCCGCCGCCCCACCCTCCCATCGACCTCACACCACCGCCGTGCTTGGCAGCGACCCCAAGCCATCCCTTTAATCCCGGCCGACCTCCAAATCGGGCGCCAGTAGCTCTAGGCCGCAGACGCCCCTAAGATAAACACTAAGGCGCTGCTTCCCCGGCATAATAGTCGTACTAGTGCCTGTTACGCCGGGGAATGCTTCCACTAATTGGGAATCAACTGGCTAGAAATTGAAATTCAGGAGGGCGACGGACCTCTAGCTAAGGTGAAATAGTATATGAGGAGAAACCTTGTGCATCGCGAGTTACTAGGAACATCTAGTATCAAGAAGAAGCGGTCAACTAGTGTCTTCTGTGGGATGAATACCGTGCAAGCTGAGATGTAAGATTTGTACGAATAAGGGAAGAGGAGTACCTTCTTCGGTTGCCGGTGTGGTCACCTCCACATGTCGCGGCGATCTTCTTCTTTTTACCGGGGAAACCGATGTTCTGGAGGGTGCAGGATTGGACGAACCTATGGCCAAATTGTTGACTGTGTTGCCGTGGCCGTATGTCGGCGGAGGGGAAGCAGATCCGAGGCGGCGAAGGACGGCGTAGCAGGAACAACTCCGGTGCGGTGGAGGGTGGAAAATTTGGAGCGGCAGCGGTGACGCGCATGACGGAGTGGTTGAACTGGCTCAGGTACGGACGGCTTGGCCTCGGCTTCAACTACTAGCCGTGGAGGGCGTTGCGGTTGAGGTTGCGATGGACGACGACGTCGGGGTATCGGCTCTAGCATGATGGAGGAGGGCGGCGGTTGATGGGTGGGATGGGCTGGCGGACGGAGGACGCCGGGGTTTCGCGGCTGGTGGAGTGGTAGTTTTGGCACCCACTGAGTACGAATGGGGAATCGGATGGGTGGGGGGAACCATGTTTCGGTCTGGGACGCACTTGTTTTTGGCTTTTTCGAACAGAAGATGGGACGCACTTGTTTGAAATTTTGGGAAAGTACAAACTTTGCCCCCTCTTAAATTTCGGACCTACTGCGGGTTGGGTGTAGGATGGTAATCCCAGGTGTCCCAAATAGTGGGCGGGAGCGATTTCGGCCGCACGCATGTGTGCTTAGGCGGCCATTTTGTATGAATGTTTTTCAGAGGCGGTTGCGTGGCGTCTAGATAAAGCTACAAACCTACCCCGGTTTAGACCTTTGGACGTCGGGCCAGTAGGTTTCACAGGTCGGAGTTATTAGAAAAGTAATTTCCTTGTACTACCAAACATTGGTCTCACGCGGTTTCGGGCAAGTAGAGGCTCTTTTGGCGCTTCGTTCGAAATTTTGAAACACAAGCATTCACGTTTATAGTACTCTTGAACTATGAGGATTGACCTAAATAGACAACGTTATATTTGACCTTGTATGTTTGAAAACCTCATTAAATTATCTGCTTCCTTTTGAAATTTTGACACTTGAAAATCCTATAACTACGATTATTTTGGAATGGAGGAGCTAAATTTGAATCTATTTTGTACACGACTACATATGCTATTATGTACAAAATCAGAGCAAAGATTGGTACCCCCATAGTTTAGGTATGGTTTACAAATGCCATGATATCAAATTCAAATAATTGAATGGACTTCATGTTGAATTCGCTTTTTTTAAACCACCTTAGGTTGAATTCAAATGTATGCTAGTTCATAGGTAGCTATTTATAAATGTCCATTGTGTAACTTTCGTATGTATAATGTGCTTTAAACGCACAACTTGAACTATACTCACGTTTATATTCGATTGCTAAAGCGATGCATTGTCTGGAGTTCAAAATACTAACTATGTGGATCAATTGTGTCGAATAATAACATAGACATGCTCAAATTCGATAGAATCTAGATGTCTGATGGATCAATGACCGCTCCTTACGCGAATTGCAAATATCATGATCCCATCTTAATATTTGGATACAATTTATATCTTTAATCAATGTGTAGAGCAGTCTTTTACGTGTAGTTCCACTCTCCATCGGTGGTCTCTCACACATGCTCACACGCTCTCTCCCGAGGAGTCTTTCTTGCACACATGCTCTAGATATAACCTCCTCCCTCTCGTAACCATTTACAACTGTTTTCACTAACCTTTATCACAAGCACTCTTCCTCTCGCAAACATACACACGCACAATCCTCATCAACCCTTTCTATATACATGGACCTTCCTACGTGTCTCATATACGCACATTATCTTTACGCCTGTCTCTCATGCATTATCTCACACCTCTCTTCCTAATCGATGAGTATGATTCTAGCAGAGCATTTTGTAGGATGCCCCTTAAAGTTAGGTTGGATGAATAGTAATATCAGAGATAAAGGGGTTACCTTAAACCAAGAACCTAGGGTTAAAAATCCTAGCCGGCTTTGTCAGTGGACACAGAGTCCTTCACAATTCTGCTATCTCTGTCTTGTACGACTAGTCATCCATGGGTCTTCCTAAATGTGTCATGGGCTGACCAATGTGGCGCAGGACAGAACCGAACGAAGGGCCTCACCTCGACCCACCGGACCTCACGCGATGACACACCCTCTGCCCCCACGTCTCATTATCTTCTCACACCCACACATACCAATACAAACACCACACACACAGAAAATTTCTCCTGGTGCCTCTATTCCCTCCCCCCTTGCTTATACACACTCAAGGGAATGGAATCTCTTGTCATGACGTCATATTCGTCTCTCTCTCTCTAGACCACTCTCATTTATCATGCTATCTCTCCCACGCCCCCCCGTCGACCCCTCTATCCATGCCTCTCTCGAATACGTAATACACACACATACCTCTCTAGGCCCCGCCAAATGCATCAACTACACATTCACACATGTTACATCACGTACCCCATTGATCTAAAAAGCCCTCTCTTCACGTTTATTTCGCATACAACATTCCTTTTGAATAAAGTGTGGCAAAAAAATTATTTTAGAGTTTCTACATATTTACAACATTACAAAGTTATATGGAGGAGTACAAACGCTAGTTTGCATTGCATGGTGCCCACAATGATATTTATTCCGCACTGTGAATTTGTATATTTTTATACTATATACAAAGTTAGTCATAATAAAGAGAAACGAAGAGCATCTCTCTCTCCATCGCGTACTTCATACGCGCCTTTCACGTATGCACGTAAAACTATCTCCGTGTCCTCTAAAAGTAAGCCCCAGAAAATTCACGCGTGTTTCATCTTTCTCTCGCGATATATGCAATGACGATCATTGTATTTGAAGCGAAAGCACGATACATACATTGGATTTCATAATCCAGTCATTACGGTCACCGTTTACGTTTAGTGGTTATTATACAGTCACGGGCTCACCGTACAACTTTGTATTTGCTCATGACATGACTAGTTGACTAGTTAAACGCTCCACGTGGCACCTCTAGTGTTGCATCACATTATCTCACTAACATCATGCCCACCTGTCGACTTGTATCTACTCTACATCTACACTATTATAAAATACATAAAATACACTCTTATAAAAAAAAGAGTTGGTGATGATGGTTTGCCTGCCATCCTGCAATATAGGCCGTCCGATTTATATCTGACGGATAGGAAAGAAACTATGGCAATTTTGCAAAAGGTACCCACACACCTCTCCACATTTGCAAATAAGGCCTTCCCTCGTTCATCCTTTTCTCTCACAAGATAAACAAGTCATACAAATGCATCTTGATGTTACGTGCAACGCAAGGGCATCTTGCTTGTAAGAATGAAATCAAACGACAAAAATATATTTTGACGGTGGTTCGAAGTCATGACCGCGGGCACAGCGGACAAGGGGGCCTTGTATTGGTATGCTGAGCCGGCTGTTTTAACACACATGAGCTGGTGTGGTGATTATACACACACGCACGCATGCACACGAACTCCATCCACGCAACACTCACACAAACACATGCACCCACGCACACACGCAACACTCACACATACACAAGCAGCTACGCATGCACGCAACACTCACACGCACACACGCACCATTCGAGGCTAACTTTGACCAAATGTTAGAGTAATAATATATGACATGCAACTTACAGAAAGCATATGGTCAATTTCGTATGTGAAAGGAGTTTCCAATGATATAATTTTCACATTATACATCTCATGTACTCCCTCCGTCTAGGTGTGTAAGTCATCTTACGAAAACCAAACAATCCCAAAACACGTAGGCGCGGTGCATTAACTTCTACCTCGTTTCTTGTTTCTTGACATATGAACCAATAAGAGATGAGGGTGTGCATGCTTTTAATGACCAGAGACTATCAAACATGACATGTTGTGGTTAGTTCATTCCATGCAATACTATTAATTAGCAAATAAACATTAATGTCTCTCGTTTTCCCCTCCTGCTTGGTCACGGTGCACAACCTAAGATGACTTACTCACCTAGACAGAGGGAGTATGTAAAGTAGAAAGGATAGGAGGGAGTATATTGTACGTTCAAAAATGAAACGAACATTGAATACTCTTTATATATGATTTGTGGATGCTATGATCACCGGTTCAAAATTTTGAATCCGCCTTTGGTATCACGTGCCCCACTCGCTCCTCTCGATTTCATCTCGGGTCCGGAGATCTATTTAAAGAGGACTAGGGTGGGTACATGCGAATGATACTCGGCGGAATGTTCAAATGAGGCATGCGGGAGGATGGACTCGACTGGAGGGCGACATGATCGATGGAGAAGAGGGTTGGAGAGGAATGAGAAATAAGCAAATGCCACATGATTACACTTGAACGGCTCAAATAAACAATAAGTTGTCTCGCTTGGCCTACATAGTGAAAGGCCTAATGCACAACACGGAGCACTGACGCTCGAATATGGTCGGGAAAACAGGGAAACCGACATAGCGCAGACTAGTCCAATGGAGGAGCTAGCCCACGACCTCCTCGCCACCGACAACCGTTCATGTGGGTCGTTGGGGCCAACAACGGGGCGCAGCTCCAGCACCGCCTCTGGACACGGCGACCGCGGTGAGTGACACGCTCATTTCATCGATAGACACGGTCGGTTTCAGTGTGCCGAGGGTGGCGTTAGTGCTGTGGAACAACCAACGGTATGTTTGGTTTGTGCCCAAGGTTGCCCCATCAAAGCATCAGCTAGCCAAAATTTTGGTTGAGGTATTGGTTGCCCATGATTTGGCCGACATTGGCGAGAAAAATGAACTAGAGTTGGCTAGAGTTCATTGGCATGCCAAAGAAATGGCAACCATCCAAACAAAGACCAATCTTTGGGTCATGACCAAAAGTTTGGTAAGGTGCACTTTGGCCACAATCCAAACACACCCCAACACCGGGCTCGTCGAGGATGCACGGGGCGCCACGACGCGTCCGCGGAGTGGTGTAGCGCGGCCAACTGCATCCTCTGGACCTGAGACCATGCCGGGTCGTCTTGCTTTTTCAATGACATACGGGGATCACATTTGAGCAAAGGGCACTCCAACGTTGCCACGACCGCAGCTGACTACCCTGGCACACCAAAGCCCTCGTCCCTCGCGCCGTCGCGCGGTGCGTTCCCAGCCGGCGCCAGCTGCCCACATTCATGCCGTTCGTTCGTATGTCGTCGTTAAGAGGCTCGGTGCCCGAGGAACCAACTCCGGCGAGTTAATGGCGCACCGGGACGCTTGGCCTCACAAGAATGCGCTACTTAAAGCGGCAACGCCCAGCTAACCTCCACACCATAGCGCATCGTCCTCCTACCTGGCACCACATCCGCCATGATCGCAAGTGCGAACGCTCTGCGGGAGAGCTTGTCTTTGGGGATGAAGCTAGAGGTCGCCGCCCTCGCTCAAGTCACCTCTCGCGACGCAATAGCGGCATAGCCGGACGCGGACGCGACCGCACATGCGGTGGCCACGCTGGCGGCCGACGACGGGAGCACCGTCAGCCACGCGTTCTACTTGCCGCCGTCCAACGTCCGGCACCGCCGAGGTCGGGGACTCCTCCGAGGATGAGTAGGGCATGTGAAGCGGCAGGGCATGGTGTGCCAACTGGCCAGTCCGTATCCCGTGTTCTACTCTTCCTCGCCGGAGACCGCACCTTCACTTCACGGGTCTTGAACCCCGCCCCCGTACATAGAGATAGGAGATGGAGGACGTCGGTCGCCGCCGTAGAATAGGTTTAGGGTCGGGTTTCTTTTATTTTTCTGTCCTATAAAAGTTCGAAATGTAATGAAAATCTGCCGTGTTTGCATTAATCTCGGCCAGTGTATATGAACTTTCACAATAATATACATATTGTAGGAGTACTAGCAAGATGCACGTGCGTTGCACGGAAGATCAAGATCTTGTGGGAGAAAAGGATGAACGAGGGAAAGCCTTATCTGCAAATGTGGAGAAGACTGCGGGTAAATTGTCATAGTTTCCTTCCTATCCGTTAGATATAGATCGGACGGCCTATATTGCAGGATGACAGGACACCATCATCACCAACTCTGCTTTTTATTGAACCGAGACAAATCTAAAAAATCCAACTAAGCCAACCTCCCAGCATATTGCGCGGGAAAAGACCCGGCCGCACCGTTTTAGTCGGGATTACCGGATTACTAGTAGTAGTATCGATGGATCGCGCGAAGCAACATTTTTTTGAGGGGGCGAAACACCTAGTTTAAAAGGAAAAAAGGCGGTACACTCACATCACTCCTGTCGCGGTCGCATTGCACCCCACACACGTTCGGTCCTGCACACGACTCACGCAGACGGAACGCGCTTCGGCTTGCCTCTTCACTGACACGTGGGACTGCACTTGGAGAAACCGACCATGCACCAAACTCCCACCGCAAAATCCTTCCCCCCACACACACAAAAATTTCCCCCAAATTGAATCAACCGCCCTTCAGCCAAATATTCCCCAAATCCCTCCCCCGTCCCCTCCACTCCATTCGCTCCGCCAAAGTCGCCCTCCCGCCAAGGCCGACACGTCGGGCGCCATGTTCGTCGAGGGGACGCACGACGATCCTCTCGCTCCCACAGTACGCTCTTGTATACTGCCGTTGAGGGAGTCCCGGACTAGGGGGTTGTCAGGACCCCGATCCTAAGTCACACCAATCTAGCATGTAACACATCATATCACCTTGCGGCCTCACGCACGGTATTCCCACGGGTGTCGCCTTACCATGGCCCGGGACCGTTTGCGTCTTTTGGCTCACGGATATGATAGTGTCGCTAGCATCCATGTGACAAAGAACCCGGGCCGACATGGCTAGTCGTGAACCCAAAGCGGCGCTAACCTATGGGGACAGGCATACATGAATCACATCGAGCATGTCGGTCATCAACGTATGTATTCGGGCTGTAGCACTGGCTAATGAGGACTCCGGTATCCCGGCTGTAGCAGGCTAGGCAGGACTCGAATAACACCGCGTGACATTTCCCGAAGGACGTACATAGGAACGAAGTGAAACACATGCCGCCAGTCAAGTGTCCAAGCAGTAGTTTGGGCTAGCAGGACTCCGTGAACCGGGCAGTAGCGGACTACTATCGCCGGAGGCACGAGACTACATTTCCCCATATGAGAGGCTGCCAAGGATAAACAACTAGTTTGTCGGATCCACACATACCAAGCATTTCAAACATACACACAATATGCTCAATATGTGTAAATACGACGTGGCATCACAACATAACTCTACGACTCAGAAATAATACACTAGGCTCAAGAGCGAGATATTACAAACATGGGTCTCATGACCCAACACTCGAGCATACAAGTCAAAGCACAAGCGGAAGCTAATCATGTCCGAGTACGCATAACTATAAATGAAAAAGGCCTGAGGAGCCCGACTATCTACCAGATCCCGCCGAGGCACAAGATCGTAGCTGAGGTAACAAGCTAAACGTCAAGTCCACGTGGAACTACTAGCGAGACCGACGCGTCTCTCGCAAAACATAAAATAAGCAAACGTGAGTACAATTGTACTCAGCAAGACTTACATCAGATCTAACTACATATGCATCATTATCAAAAGGGGTGGTGGAGTTTGACCGCAGCAAGCCAGCTTTGACTCGGTGGCTATCCTGAACTACGATCGCAAGTAACTCTTTGAGGTGGCACACGAGTCCACATATTCACCATGGCAATACACCACTATGGACCCGCTCCGCCTCCCTACGAGAACGCCATCCATAGCACTCACGCTTATCTTGCGCATTTTAGAGTATCCACTTTCACTTGTCTATGAACCGATATAGGCAACCCGAAGTCCTTCTCCGTGGACACGGCTATTCAATAGATCATATTTAACCCTGCAGGGTGTACTTCTTCACACACGCTCACCACTTATCGCCGTTTACACGACATGTACTCGGCAACCTTCAAGCGGAAGCCCAACGTGGGTGTCGGCCACGCCTACCTAAACACTCAAGTCCCTAGTCCAGTTTATCGCCTATTCGGTTCCATCCGCAGGAGTCCGCCGAGGTTTCCCATACAGCCCCGAACGATGTGCAGGGTTCCCGAGATACCAAACGGGCACTCGGTACACCGGGCCACGGTGCCTACCGCAACACAACCCACCCCTAAGGTCAGCGTATGCGTGCGGCCCCAAAGATGCTACAAACACGAAACTACTTGCAACTCCCTTGACCGAGGACAAGGGTGGTCAAGAAGCCGAGAGGGTCCATTGGTTTCGGGCCCAATGCGTGGTAGTAATCAGATCATGGATCACAAACACGTAACTCAGTTCTCGAGGACGGCTGCAATGAGACAACCCACCATGTACTCCTACATGGCCTCTCACCGCTACCTTTACCAAATCGTGTTCACACACTTGGCTCACACACAATAGGACATGTTCATAATAATTCCAATTCATTCCCGATGAATCAGACCCGACTCAACTCTAAGCAGTAGCAAGCATGACAACAAGCATAAATGAGTAGGCACAACATGGCTCAGACAACTCCTACTCATGCTAGTGGGTTTCATCTAATTACTGTGGAATGACAGGTCATGCAAAGGATAAAGGGGTTCAGCTACCGCAGCAAGTAACACATGAGTCGTTGTTGTCCTAATGCAATAAAATAGAGCAGGAGCGAGAGAGTGGGATTATATCGGAATGAACAAGGGGTTTTGCTTGCTCGGCACTTCAAGATAATAGTTCTTCATCGGTGTCATCGAATAATCATCGCTCGGTACATCGCTCACCGGAGGGACAATTACCGCAAACAAGAGAGAACACAATCAATGCAATGCACATATATGATGCATGATCATGTTAAGGTACTGAATTCACCTAATGCAATAATAATCCAAGTTAGTTGAAGTGGAATTCAAGCA
The DNA here is from genome assembly GCA_021605205.1 of Aegilops longissima. NCBI lineage: Eukaryota > Viridiplantae > Streptophyta > Magnoliopsida > Poales > Poaceae > Aegilops > Aegilops longissima. The sequence continues at coordinate 145,374,007 of CM038678.1, read as the reverse complement.
AGGTTGAATTCCAACTCAAAATCTCGTTTCCTAAGTTACCCTAATCATGATTCATCCTATTCAGTGATGTTAACTTGTTCAAACATGCATGATCATGGCATAAACAGATTCTTCACATTTTTCTGATCATTTTCATATATAAATTATTTCCATCCGAGTTACGGTTGAATTTATATGATTTTTAGAAGTTTGGGGTATTTTCCGAATTTATGAATTAAATTAAATCTAGAAAAGGGTATTCTGCGTCGACCGACGTCGCAGTGACGTCAGTGGTCAACTGGGTCGCTGTCCAGGTCAAACCTGACGCTGGGACCCACTGGTCAGCGTCTAACTAACTAACCTAACCTAGTTAATACTAACCTAACTTAGTTAGCCGGGCGGGGCCCGCATGTCAGTGGGGAGAGGGGGAGGTCAAACCGGGCAGTGGGTCAACCCACGCCGGTCAGCGGTCAGCGGGCGCCGGCGTTTAGCCGCCGGCGAGCCCGACGCGGCGGCGCAAGTGCAAACTGCCATTCCGGCCACCAAAAGGGCCGGGGAGGGTACCTACGGGGAGCTGGGGATGAGCTGAGGCTCTTGGTGGGGATAGCCGGGGTCGGGGCGGCCGGGATCGACGCCGGCGACGAGGTTGGCGGCCGCCGGAGCTCGGGTAAGTGCGGGGTTGGCGCTACGATGCACGGGAGGGCAAGTGGATGTGCGCGTTAGGCTCCTGGGGGTCTCCTGAGCACGTTGACACGCTCCGACGCGAGCGGCAGGGGCTGTGGCTTGTGGCGCCATGGCGGGCGGTGAGGAGCTGTCGGCCGTAGTGGAGACGGTGGTTAGGGGGGAGACGAGTCGGGAAGAGGGGAATGACTCGGGGCTCACCGTGGGTGCGAGGAGGCCGTCGGTGAGCTGGTGGGCACCGGAGCGGCGCGATTTGGCGACGGCGACCGGCGGGTCCAAGAGGGGAAAACAGTGGGGCGGCGCTCGGGGTGCTCCGCGCCGGGGACTTGGTGAGGAGGAGGAGAGGGCTAGGCGGAGGCCATGGACACGCCGGCGAGGCGAGGGAGGGCTGTGGCCGTGACTACGGCGAGCGGTGGCGACGGCAGCTCTCGGTCGCGTGAGGGAGAGAGAGCAGAGGAAGGGGAGGCGCTCGAGGAGAGAGTGAGAGGGCAGGGGTCGGGAGGCGCGTGGCACGCAAGGAGGTCGGGGAGGCCAGGCAGGCAGGGTGGAGGTGGCGCGCGCGCGGCGGCGACACGCCGTGTCCCTCCTCTGCCTACTAGCAGAGGTAGGCGACGAGCGGTGCGGCGCTGGTGGGCTGGGCCAGGTAACTGGGCCGGTGGGTGGGCTAGACAGGTGGGCGAGGTAAATGGCCTGGGGCCTCTTCTCTCTCTCTTTAATATTGTTTCTGTTTTCTATTTTGCAGTTTGTTTTTGATCCAGTTTTAAAAACCAGAATCAATTTTATAAATCCTGGAAATATTCACGGGCACTTTCTGAATTATTTCTATGGCCCACAAATACTTCCAACATTATTTGAGCATTTAAATTATTTATAATGTTTAAATGCCCAAAGTCAAATGGTTTAAGATTTAATTCAAAAATCCAGGAATGACCTATAAGATATGTTCATCATTTTTGGAAGGGGCTTTCACCTTTATCCATTAACCATGAACATATTCACAGGGCATTTTGGGATTATTGAAAATGATTTTATTTGAACCTATTAGGATTCAATTGGTGCTAGGGTTTCAACAATCCCCATTTCAACTTTTATGGAAATTAACATGATGACATGAATGCCTTAATGCAACTAATGTCAAGCAATTCTAGGGCTGTGACAACTCACCCCCACTAAACAAGAATCTCGCCCCGAGATTCAAGACGTGAGGCAAGAGGAAAAGGGAAGTCACAGACTATCACAATCTTCATGATCCATTTGCCCTTCTCGAAGATGTTGATTCATTCCATCATCTTAGTCTTGACGTCCTTGCTTTTGAGATCTTTACCCGACACGACAACAGAAAGAAGGGGAAACCCTACATGATTCGATCTTCACGAAGATCAAGCAAATATGATCGACTCACGGACTGAGACGGTGACACATCTTGAGTTGAGACATAAAATGCATCGAGAGGGATGGAAGAACAACAACGAGGTTTGATTAGTGGCAATAATTCCACGCTTAGGGAGATGGTGGATGGTGTCAAGGTGGTGAGGAAATATTTATCATGATCCCGTAACGGGGCACCTCGAAAAGGTGACGCAAAGAACTATTTCCTTAAGTGGCAAAAAGAATTACTTTTGATCCATAGATCATTGGAACTCTTTATACCAGCCTAAGGCAATTCACAACGATCGTTTGACAGAGTGCAAAGGAATAGTACACCCGGACCAGAATGGATGATGTGGACTACCTTGTTGAAGACAACGCAATGGATGATTTTGCTTATCATCAAAGGTGGGGGGGGGACCCATGGTAAGTCCACTTTTGAAGATAACTCTGGACAAGAATTACTAAGGAGACAGTCTATAGCGAGATAGCACAAGGACGGTGCAAGTTGGGAACGAAATGCGACTGTTCGAATGTTCCAACCATCATATCTGCCTGAGATTCAGATCTGGTTGGTGTTAGGATATTTCAGACTCATCATGTCTGAAAAGGAAGTTTGCAACACAATTCGACGAGATGGCGTTGCGAGATTCTCGGGATATGAACTACGATAGCAAGCTCCAAAACATGAGCTGGTTCTGCTACAAACCTGTGAACACATTGTCCCAGGCAAGCATGACCACATGGTAGTCTTATAATAAAACACTACCGAGTTCAGGTTGGGAACCATAATCGAGGATTTTGAAGTTTAACATAAGTCATATGATTAGCTCTTATGAAAGAACTCCTTTTCCTTGAACAAATCAATCAGTGGCTTGGTGTGCTAGGGATACATACGGAATGAAGATGATCAGTCTATCAAACCATAGAATACTTCGCACATGCATGACTGACTTGGAATGATTCCAGAGGAAGCAAAACAAACCTTTCTCAAATTCACGGCGGCAACTTGCATCAGATGCACATGAATTCGAGAAAGTCGCTACTTACATCCAGCATAGGCTTCATGAACGGCACACGAAGAAATGCTTACATAAATTTCCAATACTAGGTTGATGTTCAACATGACTCATGGGGGAGACAAAATGCTACTGATGGGCTCAACAGCAACTCATCGGAATTTCCATATCACTGGACTTCCACCATCATGTGAACACGGTGATAGCATTGGTCAGACCAAAGATGTAATGGGTATGCTCGAGGGATTAACCACGAGTAGGACAACATTACGCATATCGTTGGTTCTGATTTTACTTGACAATGGCCCATACTCAAATCAAAGAGTTGGTAGGACAATAGGTCCAACAACTGACCACAGGGACCAATCGATGAAGATATCATCCTTCTTCAACACACACTACACAAGAATATCCCTTCGGAACGAACTAAGTTAGGCCAGCTTTTATCTTCCAACTCTCCAAGTTGTTGTCTAGCTTAACCAACTAGCTTAGGGATATCCAACACAGATTCTTGGAGAAAGGGTGGTTCACAAGAAACCGACTTGATCACGGGCTCAACATAACAGTCAGGGAACAACCCGGTAACACTTCCAAGAAGACATTTGGACAGTCACGAACCACCGGTATGTTACTAAGCTCGAGAACAATCTTGCTTTTGAGGGCAAGACGATATGATCGAACGAGTGAGGACTTGACAGAATCCTAACTCATCAATCGAAGAGTGCACCGAAAGTAAGGACTAGGTAGCACGATCAATCTCAGGATGATGTTTTAATAACCAACATGCCAAGAATGAGGATAATGTCCATTAGCTGCCAAGCAACAAGTTGCTCGGAGTATTGATTTCACACATCACAATTCACTTGTCGGCATTCCGGTTACAACAACACGAAGACCAAGGAATGAATGATGATGGTGAGAAGTATCATCGCATCAAGAATGCATAAGAGGAGGTGCAATTTCCATGACATTCTTGACATAAAGATGGTAACACTCAAGGTAGAACAAAATCAAAAGCTGAATTGGCATTTTGATCTCATGGATACAACTACTTTGACCCAATCCTAGAAATGGATGAGGTACTGGAGTTTGTTTCTCCTAGTCATTCCGGAATAGAATGGCTTGACGGACCACAAGGATAAAATGCATCGATGAACACAAATGCACACATACCCTTGGCTATCAATTGATAGATGAAGGTCAGAAGGCATCTAAGGGAACAACTCAAAGGAACATATAATTTTCTGAGTTGTGGATGCACAGATTAGTATGTCGAGCAAGCTCAATATTTCTTCCGGATAACCCATGCAGGAAGGTAGAATTGGCAGATTCACAATTATGAATGGAGAACTCCTCAAGAGCACTCTTATTGTGATCTTTTGGCTCAAAAGAACTCCTGCCATAAGCGGTTCGTAGTATTTGGAAGAAAGAAATATCACGGACCTTGAGGACTATCGCAAGGTTACTAATATCCTAAAGGCACTAATAAATACTAACAACATGAAGTAGGATGAATCTCAGGTTCAACAACCCAGGAGTAGAATACCTACTACTAAATGGCATCACGGGATGCTTTCGAAAATGATGGCCAGAATCATCACACTTGGGATACAAAAGCATTGCTAAATTGCTAGGTGCCCTCCTAAGCATCTAGGGTCGCAATAATAGTTCCAACATATATGTCGAGGCAACAAAGTACCTCAACTGACTGGTTAGTGTGCTTATTCTGACCCAAAAGGACATCGGAAACGGAAGGAGAGGATTTGCAAATGCATCAGACTATTTAGAGACCTGGGATGACTCGGACAGCATAACGGCTGTAATTGCTCAAAAAGATTTGAGACATCATGCAAAAATGGTGGCATAACCACTCAACAACATCATAACAGGATTCTGAGATCAACAGTTATCATACAAAAATAGTAGGAACCGAACTGGGGATTAAAACCAACAATCTTATAAGTCTATGGATTAGTAACACGTCATCCTAATAGATAGATGAGAGGCCTAGTTCTTAAACCCCGTAGAAGAGAAGAGGATGACTCAGATCAGAAGGCCATGAGGTATAAGGAGTAAAAAGAGCCTTACGTTCCCTTCCACAATCAATTCCCCTACATAGCTAAAGCATTTCTAGACTCAACTTCGACCAGTTTGGCTTGGTAATCCTACAGACAGTCAGGCTCTGATACCAACGCTGTCAGGACCCCGATCCTAAGTCACACCAATCTAGCATGTAACACATCATATCACCTTGCGGCCTCACGCACGGTATTCCCACGGGTGTCGCCTTACCATGGCCCGGGACCGTTTGCGTCTTTTGGCTCACGGATATGATAGTGTCGCTAGCATCCATGTGACAAAGAACCCGGGCCGACATGGCTAGTCGTGAACCCAAAGCGGCGCTAACCTATGGGGACAGGCATACATGAATCACATCGAGCATGTCGGTCATCAACGATGTATTCGGCTGTAGCACTGGCTAACAGGACTCCGGTATCCCGGCTGCAGCAGAGCTAGGCAGGACTCAATAACACCGCGTGACATTTCCCGAAGGGACAGACATAGGAACGAAGTGAAACACATGCCGCCAGTCAAGTGTCCAAGCAGAGTCTGGGCTAGCAGGACTCGTGAACCGGGCAGAAGCGGACTACTATCGCCGAGGCACGAGACTACATTTCCCCATATGAGAGGCTGCCAAGGATAAACAACTAGTTTGTCGGATCCCACACATACCAAGCATTTCAAACATACACACAATATGCTCAATATGTGTAAATACGACGTGGCATCACAACATAACTCTACGACTCAGATATAATACATTAGGCTCAAGAGCGAGATATTACAAACATGGGTCTCATGACCCAACACTCGAAGCATACAAGTCAAAGCACAAGCGGAAGCTAATCATGTCCGAGTACGCATAACTATAAATGAAAAAGGCTGAGGAGCCCGACTATCTACGAGATCCGCCGAGGCACAAGATCGTAGCTGAGGTAACAAGCTAAACGTCAAGTCCACGTGGAACTACTAGCGAGACCGACGTCTCTCGCAAAACATAAAATAAGCAAACGTGAGTACAATTGTACTCAGCAAGACTTACATCAGATCTAACTACATATGCATCATTATCAAAAGGGGTGGTGGAGTTTGACCGCAGCAAGCCAGCTTTGACTCGGTGGCTATCCCGAACTACGATCGCAAGTAACTCTTTGAGGTGGCGCACGAGTCCACATATTCACCATGGCAATACACCACTATGGACCCGCTCCGCCTCCCTCACGAGAACGCCATCCATAGCACTCACGCTTATCTTGCGATTTTAGAGTATCCACTTTCACTTGTCTATGAACCGATATAGGCAACCCGAAGTCCTTCTCCGTGGACACGGCTATTCAATAGATCATATTTAACCCTGCAGGGTGTACTTCTTCACACACGCTCACCACTTATAAATCGCTATTTACGACATGTACTCGGCAACCTTCAAGCGGAAGCCCAACGTGGGTGTCGGCCACGGCCTACCTAAACACTCAAGTCCCTAGTCCAGGTTTATCGCCTATTCGGGTTCCATCCGCAGGAGTCCGCCGAGGTTTCCCATACAGCCCCGAACGATGTGTGCAGGGTTCCCGAGATACCAAACGGGCACTCGGTACACCGGCCACAGTGCCTACCGCAACACAACCCACCCCTAAGGTCAGCGCTATGCGTCGCCCCAAAGATGCTACAAACACGTAAACTACTTGCAACTCCCTGACCGAGGACAAGGGTGGTCAAGAAGCCGAGAGGGTCCATTGGTTTGGGCCCAATGCGTGGTAGTAATCTGTATCATGGATCACAAACACGTAACTCAGTTCTCGAGGACGGCTGCAATGAGACAACCCACCATGTACTCCTACATGGCCTCTCACCGCTACCTTTACCAAATCGTGTTCACACACTTGGCTCACACACAATAGGACATGTTCATAACAATTCCAATTCATTCCCGATGAATCAGACCCGACTCAACTCTAAGCAAGAGCAAGCATGACAACAAGCATAAATGAGTAGGCACAACATGGCTCAAACAATTCCTACTCATGCTAGTGGGTTTCATCTAATTCTATGTGGAATGACAGTCATGCAAAGGATCAAGGGGTTCAGCTACCGCAGCAAGTAACACATGAGTCGTTGTTGTCCTAATGCAATAAAATAGAGCAGGAGCGAGAGAGTGGGATTATATCGAATGAACAAGGGGTTTTGCTTGCCCGGCACTTCAAGATAATAGTTCTTCATCGGTGTCATCGAATAATCATCGCTCGGTACATCGCTCACCGGAGGGACAATTACCGGCAAACAAGAGAGAACACAATCAATGCAATGCACATATATGATGCATGATCATGTTAAGGTACTGAATTCACCTAATGCAATAATAATCCAAGTTAGTTGAAGTGGAATTCAAGCAAGGTTGAATTCCAACTCAAAATGTTGTTTCCTAAGTTACCCTAATCATGATTCATCCTATTCAGTGATGTTAACTTGTTCAAACATGCATGATCATGGCATAAACAGATTCTTCACATTTTTCTGATCATTTTTCATATATAAATTATTTCCATCCGAGTTACGGTTGAATTTATATGATTTTTAGAAGTTTGGGGTATTTTCTGGAATTTACTGAATTAAATTAAATCTAGAAAAGGGGTATTACTGCGTCAGCCTGACGTCAGTGTGACGTCAGCGGGTCAACTGGGTCGCTGTCCAGGTCAAACCTGACGCTGGGACCCACTGGTCAGCGTCTAACTAACTAACCTAACCTAGTTAATACTAACCTAACTTAGTTAGACGGCGGGCCCGCATGTCGCTGGGGAGAGAGGGAGGTCAAACCGGCAAGGTCAACCCACGCCCGGTCGCGTCGTGGCGCGGGCGTTAGCCGCCGGCGACGCTGGCGCGGCGCAAGTGCAATCTGCCATTCCGCCACCAAAAGGGCCGGGAGGGTACCCACGGGAGCCGGGATGAGCCGAGGCTCTTGGTGGGATAGCGGGGGTCGGGCGGCGGGATTGACGCCGCGACGAGGTTGGCGGCGGCGGAGCTCGGTAAGTGCGGGGTTGGCGCCACGATGCACGGGAGGGCAAGTGGATGTGCGCGTTAGGCTCTGGGGTCTCTCGAGCACGTTGACACGCCCGACGCGAAAGCGGGCAGGGGTGGCTGCACAAGGGCGCCATGGCCGGGCGGTGAGGAGCTGTCGGCCGAGTGGAGACGGTGGTTAGGGGGAGACGAGTCGGGAAGAGGGGAATGACTCGGGGCTCACCGTGGGTGCGAGGAGGCCGCCGGTGAGCTCGGGTGGGCACCGGAGCAGCGCGAATTTGGCGACGGCGACGGCGGGGTCGAAGAGGGGAAAACAGTGGGGCGGCGCCTCGGGGTGCTCCGCGCCGGGGACTTGGTGAGGAGGGAGGAGAGGGCTAGGCGGAGGCCATGGACACGCCGGGCGAGGCGAGGGAGGGCCTGTGGCCGTGACTACGGCGAGCGGTGCGGACGGGCAGCCTCGGTCGCGTGAGGGAGAGAGAGCAGAGGAAGGGGGAGGCGTTCGAGGGAGAGAGTGAGAGGGCGGGGTCGGGAGGCGCGTGGCATCGCAAGGAGGTCGGGAGGCCAGGCAGTGGTGGAGGTGGGTGGCTGGGCGGGCGACATCGCCAGTGTCCCTCCTCCGCCATGGCAAGGAGGTAGGCGACGAGCGGTGCGGGCGCTGGTGGGCTGGGCAGTAACAGGGCGGTGGGTGGGCTAGACAGTGGGCGAGGTAAATGGCCAGGGCCTCTTCTCTCTCTCTTTAATATTGTTTCTGTTTTCTATTTTGCAGTTTGTTTTGATCCAGTTTTAAAACCGTAATCAATTTTATAAATCCTGGAAATATTCACGGGCACTTTCTGAATTATTTCTATGGCCCAAATACTTCCAACATTATTTGAGCATTTAAATTATTTATAATGTTTAAATGCCCAAAGTCAAATGGTTTAAGATTTAATTCAAAAATCCAGGAATGACCTATAAGATATGTTCATCATTTTTGGAAGGGGCTTTCACCTTTATCCATTAACCATGAACATATTCACAGGGCATTTTGGGATTATTGAAAATGATTTTATTTGAACCTATTAGGATTCAATTGGTGCTAGGGTTTCAACAATCCCCATTTCAACTTTTATGGAAATTAACATGATGACATGAATGCCTTAATGCAACTAATGTCAAGCAATTCTAGGGCTGTGACAGGGGTGTCCGGATAGCCGGACTATCGTCACGGCCGGACTCCAAGACTATGAAGATACAAGATTGAAGACTTCGTCCCGTGTTCGGATGGGACTTTCTTTGGCGTGGAAGGCAAGCTTGGCAATACGGATATGTAGATCTCCTACCATTGTAACCGACTTTGTGTAACCCTAACCTATCCGGTGTCTATATAAACCGGAGGGTTTTAGTCCGTCGGACGAACAACAATCAAACCATAGGCTAGCTTCTAGGGTTTAGCCTCCTTGATCTCGTGGTAGATCTACTCTTGTACTACCCATATCATCAATATTAATCAAGAAGGAGTAGGGTATTACCTCCATCGAGAGGGCACGAACCTGGGTAAAAACATCGTGCCCCTTGTCTCCTGTTACCATCCGCCTAGACGCACAGTTCGGGACCCCTACCCGAGATCCGCCGGTTTTGACACCGACATTGGTGCTTTCATTGAGAGTTCCTCTGTGTCGTCGCCGTCAGGTAGGATGCCTCACCTCGCCTTTTAAAGACGATACCATCACCAAAGAAGCCTTGGCCATCGGGTCGACTCTTCGCTAGGCGGTTTTTCATGACCGCTAGTTCGCCGCTACCGACGATGACCGCCGAGTCATCGAAACAAATCTCCATGTTAGTTCGGAACTTGACGAACAGTTAGATCCGATCGAGCTCTCCTCCGTAAACGAGCTCTTGGATCGCATCGCCGCCCTGGGAGTCGCCACAGATTACGATCGGATCGGGCCTAAAACCGATCTGAGAGAGATCAACTCTCCCCAGGCTACCCTTCATGTTGCTTTGAGAGAGGAGCAATGCGGCGACTCTTCTCCTATCTTAAGGACTAGCTACGTCCGGATCCCCGATCCCTCCATGCCGGATTCCTGCGGAGGGACGGATGTCGATCGAGCCCTGAACTTAAAGTCAAGCGGCGGGTCGGACTCACTGGATAGCACTCAAAAATCCAAACTTCCGAGTTTGGAAACTTCCCGGCCCTTGAGTCCTAAATTGGACGGGGTTCCGGATTTAGTGCCACCCGCCCACCCAAAAATTAGCGATCTCTCTCGAATTCGGCAAGAGCCCGACGAAACAGTACATCATTACTGGGCCAGATTCCTCCTGGTTATGAAAAGGATAAAGGACTGCCGAGAGGAGGACGCAATTCCAATCTTCTGCAATAATTGCACGGACAAGGGAATCCTAAATGCCATAAGTCGTCGCGAAATTACACGCTTTGCTGACTTGGTGACCATAGTACAAAAGTACTCTGCGATGGAGAGCGCTCGAAAACCAAAAGTAATTTTGGGATAATCCGCCCCAATACATCCCTAGTCCGAACAAAAGGGTGCATCATTATCAAGCACCGGGTTGAATACCAAAAACCAAAACCCCTAAAGGGTACGGAACCGTCATCGAGGGTTGGCTAAACGGACCTCGCAAAATTCATAGCACGTAGGGCGCCACTCCAACTCATAGCCTTCGAGCATGTTGGATACTCGGCAGGTGGCCAAAAGTGGCTAAGAGCTTCTAGCTTCAGAATCCCAGCCCAGCAATACCAGTACGGTGTTAACAGTCTTCGAGACTTTCGCATCAAATAACATGCGAAAACGACAACTCCGCAACCTTTCCGAAGTCTACCAAGTAGCAACAATAAATCCATGGAGTGGCACGGCTATTACCTTCAATGCCAGTGATGAACCTAAATTCCGAACTGCCTGGGCACCAGCCGCATTGGTCCTCAGCCCGATAGTAGACGGCTTTCGCCTTACTAAGGTACTCATGGATGGCGGCAGCGGACTAAACCTCATCTACGAGGAAACCCTCCGAAAAATGGAAATAGACTGGAACCGCATTGAGCGAAGCAGCACAACCTTTAGAGGAATAATCCCCAGCCGGGAAGCATGCAGCACAGGAAAAATCACGCTGGACGTAGTGTTCGGCTCGCCGGACAATTACAGGTCTGAGGAGGTCACATTTCAAGTGGCCCCGTTCAACAGCGGATATCATGCTTTATTAGGACGAGAGGCATTCACAATTTTTCAAGCTATGCCCCATTACGGGGGCATGAAGCTTAAAATGCCCGGTCCCAACGGAATCATCACTCTCGCTAGTGATCCGAACATAGCAGTCCGCGCCGAAAATAAGACAGCCGCACTAGCCCTCGAGGCACTATCCGAAGCCCTAGCGGCTGAGGAACTCACCGCGATGTGCTCCACGGTAAACAGGGACGATGTGATACTTGATAAAAGATCCAAGTCCACCTCTTTTAAACCAGCGGACGAAATAGTCAAATTCCAAGTCCACCCAACGGACCCTGCAAAGACGGCCTCCATCGGGGCACAATTAAACCCCGATGTAGACGCCAGACTACGAGAATTTCTATAAGAAAATCGACATCTTTGCTCGGCACCCTTCGGACATGCCAGAATCCCACGCCGGTGGCCGAGCACAGCCTAAACATCCTAAAAGGATTCAAGCGAGTCAAACAGGCTCTTCGGCGCTTTTCCGAACCGAAGAGACAGGCCATGGGAGAGGAGCTAGCCAAACTTTTGGAGGCCGGATTCATCAGAGATATAAAACATCCGGGCTGGCTAGCGAACCTGGTGATGGTACCAAAGAAGGATAAATCCTGGCGCCTATGTGTTGATTTCAAAGACCTTAATAAGGCTTGCCCAAAGGATCCCTTCCCCTCCCTCGAATTGATCAAATCATCGACGCTACAGCAGGACACGACTCATTGTGCCTCCTCGACGCGCATCCGCTACCACCAAATCAAGATGGCGGAGCTGCACCAAGCTGCAACAGCATTCATCACTCCATACGCCCGCTTTGCTTCAACACAATGCCCTTTGGGCTCAAAAATGCCGCGCAACATATCAATGCATGATTCGACATATGTCCGCAAACCAGATCGGCAAAACGGTGGAAGCATATGTAGATGACGTGGTCGTCAAAACCAAGCACGTCGAAACTCTAGTAGACGACTTGAGGCTCACATTCGACAATTTTCGAAAATATGACATCAAGCTCAATCCGGAAAAATGCGTCTTCGGCGTTCCAGCTGGAAAGCTCCTGGGCTTCATTGTGTCCGGTAGAGGAATTGAAGACCTCAAACAAATACAAAAATTGACGGGATGCATAGCGGCTCTTAGCCGCTTTATCTCCCGCTTAGGAGAAAAGGCATTACCTCTTTACCGCCTCCTCCGCCGCACCGAACACTTCGAATGGACGGATGCCGCCACGGCCGGACTCGAAGAAATAAAGGCCATTTTGGCAACAAATACGGCCGCGCCCAACATGGGCGAACCAATGCTATTATACATCGCCGCAACACATCAAGTTGTCAGCGCGGTGCTCGTTGTCGAACGAGAAACGGATGCACACCGGTTCCCTATTCAAAAACCGGTTTATTATGTGTCCACCGTCCTAACTCCATGCAAGTCCCGTACCCACACTATTAAAAGATAGCATACGCGTGTTCATGGCATCCCGAAGCTGCGACACTACTTTCAAGAGTGTTCGATAACGGTAGCCTCCGAAGTACCTCTTAATGACATTATAAACAACCGCGACGCGACGGGCCGGATTGCTAAATGGGCCATAGAGCTCCTCCCATTCGACATAACTTATAAGCCACGACGAGCTATTAAGTCGCAGGTTTTGGCCGACTTCCTGGCCGAATGGACTGAAGCCGAACTACCTAAAGAGTACGGCGCATACTCCAATTGGATCATGCACTTTGACGGCTCCAAAATGTTGGCTGGCCTGGGGGCTGGCGTCGTCTTGACGTCCCCAACCGGGGACACAGTCCAATACGTCCTTCAGATAATGTATAAGGACTCCAACAATGCAGCCAATACGAGGCCCTTCGCACGCCTCCGGATGGCGATCTCCATGGGCATTCAACGCCTAGAGGTGCGCGATTCAACCTTGCAATATCTCAAATAAACGGAGACTTTGACGCCAAAGATCCGAAAATGGCAGCATACCGCAATGCGGTCCTAAAATGTCAAGACGGTTCAAGGGCTCAATTTCATCACATAGCCGGGACAGCAACCAGGCAGTGGATATATTGGAGCGCATCGGTGCAAAACGCGATGCCGTCCCACCCAATATCTTTCTGGAACGGCTGTTCAAGCCATCCGCATTATGGGAAGGGAGTCCGCCATATCAATCCGGACCCAACCGCACCGCCGACGCCAACACTGACACAACCGGAGGCTCGCCCCGAGATAACACCTCCGCCACTTAAATAATGGCGGTTATCGCTGCGGGGCGGAACCATTCCTAGCCTACCTAACTAGGCAGGAACTCCCCAAGACCAAAACGAGGCTCGCTACATAGTACGGCGATCTAAGGCCTATAAAGTCCATGAGGGAGAGCTTTATAAGAAAAGCACTACCGAGTCCTTCAAAGGTGTATCTCCAAGAGGAAGGGCGAAACCTCTGGCTGAAATTCATGCCGGACTGGGTGGGCACCACGCCGCAGCCCGGCCCTTGTAGGCAAGGCCTTCCGACAGGATTTTATTGGCCGACGGCCCGGCAGATGCGCATGACTTAGTCCAACGATGCGTCGGTTGCCAGCTTTTGCTAACCAAAGCCACATGCCACCCACCGCCTCAAAACTATACCCATCACCGGCCGCTCACGGTCCTGGGGCTTGACATGGTTGGACCTCTCAAGGAGGAACCCACAAGCAAAAAATACCTATTGGTCATGGTGGATAAATTCACCAAATGGATAGAGGCCAAGCTCGTTAAAACGGCGAATCCGGACCAGTGATAGACTTCATATCGGGGTAGTGCACCGTTACGGTCTCCCCACAAGATCATCACCGATAATGGCACCAACTTCACGGCCGATGAGGTCAAATCATGGTGCAAAAACATGGGCATCAAGCTCGATTACGCCTCGTTTATCACCCTCAAACCAACGGCAAAGTCGAACGGGCAAATGGTCTAATAATGAGCGGCATTAAACCTGCACTAGTGCGGTCCTCAAGGAATCTAACACGACCGGGTTGAGGAGCTCGACCAGACTGGGGCTGCGGACCACGCCGAATCGACTACCGGATTCACACCATTCTTCATGGTGTACGGCGCAGAGGCAGTCTTGCCTCGCGACATAATACATGACTCACCTCGAAAAGCATGTACGAAGAAAGAGAAGCCGAGCTTGATCGACAGACAGTTTGGACGATTGGAGGAGGAGCACGACGTGGCAAAAGCTCGTTCCGCATTCTATCAACAGCAGGCTCGCAGATATCAAAGCAAGGAAGTATGGGCCAAAGCTTATAACGTTGGCGAACTAGTTCTACGCCTGCCGGACAAGAATAAGGACAAACTCAAGCCCAAATGGGAAGGTCCCTTCATCATCGACCAGGTCCTGACCGGCGGGGCATACCGTCTGCGAAACGCATCGGATAACCGACTCGATCCAAACCCATGGAACGCAGCCCGCCCACGAAGATTCTACGCCTAAGTGCCGGACTCCAAGTTCGCCTCCTTCCTCCGCTCGCATTTTTTATTTTTGCTTTTGCTATCTTTTATTTCTCTCCTTCCTCCTTCTTCTTCTTGTAGCCTCTAGAGGCTCGCTTTGCGCTTTTATCGCGACACACTTGACGCGCTGTCCGCCATTATACTCGGGGCTTCTCTAATGTAAGCTTATTCATACGGGCTTATGCCCAACACATGCGTTAAACTTCCGCATGTACCTTTTATTCACCATTATATGCATCGATATGACTTAAGTTTTGGCCAAGATGGGTTGCTCGGCTCTGTGTTTACCCCACGCTCCAGATTGTTCGCTAGGTGGTAAAGGAGCACCTCTGCGATTGTTATCGCCTGTGTCACCGGATGTGTACCTCGATCGGTGAAGCCGAAAGCTACCGTTCTTAAGCGAATATTCGGTCGGTGAACTGAAAGATGATTTTTAACTATTTACCCATCTGCCCCAGATGATTTTCTGCTTTTATAGCAGCTTTGACATGCACTTTAGGGCATGCAACCCAGCGAAAGGAACCCTTAACGGAACTATTCTCCCTGGAAGATGTTTCTTACTACCCATGTAATATAACATAACTAGTTGGGCACTTGTCTGATACAGCAACAATGACCCCTACGCCTGGTCTCCATGCATACCACGGTTCTTATATAACCACGGAAGAGTTCGGACACACCGGACTATTGGGTCCAGAGGTCGGGTTAAAAGGTCCGCTATGACAAACGATCTACAATCCGGCTAGAAGACATTCTTTCATGTCATATTTTTACATAGTCAACTCGACTCATTGTATTCCTCCTCAATGCCATCTAATAGGCTATCTAATTTACAATCTTGCTGGGAATACTTGGCGCCAATTCTACTTGGTCAGACACTGCTTACAGGATCTCCATCCCATCCGCCCCACAGTCCGCCTCGCCATGTGGTTTGGGTCAGCAACCGTGTACCGTGATCTTTACCATGGCCCAGTGCTCCTGGCGCCTTGACGGCAGGCCGATATCTTCCATAGCTGGAAGCGCCGCCGTGCTCCTTGAAGCCGCCCGCCAGCTCCCCAATGCCTTCGGCAGGGAGATAGATGGCCACAAGGCCTGGCCGATGCCTTTCATCACCGCCGGACTCGTTTTGCAGTAGCCGACGCAGTTCGGGAAGAAGATCACCAAAAATTGGGCATCTCCTCCTCGGGACGACCTATGAGCAAATCTACATACATGTTTATGTTAGTCGCCTTCCTCGCCGAACTCTTTCAAAGTTCGCCAAGCACTTATCGAAAATGCCGCGACGAAGCCGCCGATTCTCCTTACGGAGTCGCTAACCGGGCACAAACGCCCTTAGTTCCTCACCCAGCTTGGTGTTGGCGTCTTGAGGTTATTCTTCTCCGCCGCACCCTCGTAAGCATGCTCGCCGCCTTTAATCGGCGAAGAGCTGTTGCTTATCCGGATCTAGTCCGCGCCATCGCAACGTTTTTGTCGATTTACACACCCGCCGCACTTCATAAATTATTTATCTTCAAGCGATATTACCAAAGGGGTCTCGTGGCTCCCTCAGAAGCGGCTAGTGCGGCCTCAAGTTGGGCCCCGTGACTCTTCCAGCTCCTGGGACAGTCGGGTATTCTTTCTCAGAAGATCTCAGATAATAAAATGATCCTTAAATCAGTTATTCTAACTATTTTAAGTCTCGGGGCCACTTGGCATATATAATCACAAATTTCCTTACCAGATGTCCTTCACATACTGCCCGTGGCTCGCTAGACCATCTTGAGCGGCACGGAGGTGCGCATCTCCCGAATCAAAGGCATTCAAGGCCTCAAAGGCATTCAAGGCCTCTTGGGAGAAACACGCGTCACGAAGAACTGTCCGGCGGCGCCTATGATTCAAGGCGCCTCCACCTCGGAGTTGGTGGCGACAACCTGTCGGCATCCTCGTAGGAGGAGCATCCGACGACGCCTCGTGCTCGCTTTCAGCCTCCGGACCCGCTTTGAAGCTTGTCCGTGAAGGTTCGATCGGCAACCCTCCGGACTCAGTCCGCGAGCGCTTCTTCCGAAAAGAGCATCGCGTTAGTACGCCGCCCAGAATCAATGCTAGGAGTATGGTAACATGCCATACCGCGGCAGAGTTTCGATCCGACCAAGACTACTTTTTAGCTTGCGGGCCGCGACCGCCTTTGATGGCCGCCGCTGGCTCGCTTCCTACCTCAAGGTACCCCCGCTAAGCACCATTGGTATACGGTGATCAAAAATAAGCATGGATGGGTCGTTATCGTGGTTTTGGGATTTCGGTCTCATTTACCCGTGAGGCTGGAAGTATTATGGGTAATCACCGAATGGCAACCAACGCATTGTCGATGCTAAGTTGGTAGAATACCCTGTCGATCAACTCCACCTTTATATCCGGATCCTCTTCGGAGGTCGGATCGAGGGACCGTTCCGGATCCTCGGGTTGTGGGGGCGGGCTGTGTATCTTCTCCACAGTCCGGCGCAGTTCTCTCGCAGTAAACCACGGAATGAGATATTTAACCATGGGAACATGGATCGGACAGGTCACAAAGATGTTTGCTCACCCAGCTTCGAGGATTATTCAAAGAAAACTCCTTCAGTGGATTGACACAGAGGAAATCGTCCTCCTCCCCTTTGTACATGGCAGACAAGATCTTCACCAGTTCGGGACCGATCCCGCCCTTTAAGGCCATGGCGGTGGCATCGCCTCCCGCTGAAGTCCCACATGGGTGGCCCCTCAGATGGAGCGGCTGCACTCCCCTCATAATGCAGATTGCCACGACTCTTGTCATGGTCAATCCAGCATGAGCCAAGAATCTTATTCGCTCATCAAATAACGGACATCCCGGTCATCTTCTCTCCGGCTCCGAGGGCGCCACTTAGGCGCTTCTTCAGAGGAGCATTGCTGAACTCCTAAGGCCAATCCGAACAGGATCCGCAGCGGACGCCCTCCATGTAAAACCATTCCAAGGCCAGTCTTGGACGCTTCTTTGGGCTTCCGGATAGGTATCCGTCCCGCGATGCGCCATAGCTTGGCTCCGCCCACTTGATATATTGACCCCTCATGAGAACGGGGTACTAGGCAGAATATTCTCTTCCACAGCCCAAATGAGCCTCGACGCCCAGAACAGTTCACAAAGGGCCACGAAGCCCGCGATGTGCAAGATGGAGGCAGGAGTAAGATGGTGCAATTGAGGCAGAGAACTCCAAGAGCCCTCGGAGAAACGGATGGATTGAAATCCGAGTCCTCTTACTAGATAAGAGATGAAGAACACCCGCCTCCTTTAGAGGGATCGGGACGCCTCCGCTTGCTTTCCGCCTTGTAGGTGGCAAGTCCGCTCGAACTGAACCATGAAGGCCGGAGGGAGAAATCCCTTGGCTTGAGTATAACTAGCTCGCTATGCGGGATCGAGCATCTCTCCCACTCCCTGGCTGGGGCTGGAGCGCGAGAGGAGGAGCCAGTCGACCGTCCATGATGGAATGGGCTTTGGTCGAGGTGCTCCATGAAAGCTCGCAAAGGGGGATGGTGTGACTCAGATCTAGATCCTGCCCTTTTATAAGCTGCTCATTTATGCGGCTAGGGGGTAATTGTAAAATACCCCGGCTTTTCGATTCATTCAAACACGTGGAAGATGGCCATTATTGGGCGCAGGCCGAGGTGCGCAGCATTTATCATGTTTCGGACACTATTCGACAAGTATATGGAATTTGGAGAAGAACCCGCCTCGAATGTCAAGACAATCAACGCTACGGACTCATCGTCATTGAAGCCTGGTTCGAGGGCTACCGAGGAGTCCTGACTAGGGTGTCCGGATAGCCGGACTATCGCCGCGCCGACTCCAAGACTATGAAGATACAAGATTGAAGACTTCGCCCGTGTCCGGATGGGACTTTCTTTGGCGGAAGGCAAGCTTGGCAACACGGATATGTAGATCTCCTACCATTGTAACCGACTCTGTAACCCTAACCTATCCGTGTCTATATAAACCAGAGGGTTTTAGTCCGTGAGGACTAACAACAATCATACCATAGGCTAGCTTCTAGGTTTAGCCTCCTTGATCTCGTGGTAGATCTACTCTTGTACTACCCATATCATCAATATTAATCAAGCAGGAGTAGGGTATTACCTCCATCGAGAGGGCCGAAACTGGGTAAAACATCGTGCCCTTGTCTCCGTTACCATCCGCTTAGACGATAGTTCGGGACCCCCACCCGAGATCCGCCGGTTTTGACACCGACAGCCGCTCCTCTCAGCCGCGCCGCCACCTCTCGCTACGTTCTGCGGAGGTGCACGGCGGTCAAGACCGCCACCGGGCGACGTCAGGTGGAGACGCACGGCGGTCAGCTTTCTCCCACGGTACGCACATTCTAGATCGAGGCCCCGCTCATGTCGGTGTAGCGTTGAATGTTAGCCGATAGACGCCGTTAATCTCACCGCTTGTCAAGTAGTTTATTGTCAATATGCTCTGCTTAAGAAGCTTCCTTGCCTTGTTCTCCACTCAATCTGCTTAGCTGAGATGGCATGCCAAGGCCGATTAGTTGCTAAAATATCCTGCCATATATTTATTATGACGTAGATTGCCATGGTCTAGTAGCCAATCTGTTAGGTGAAATGGCTCTACACCGTTTTATACTCGATCTTTGTTGCTGCGATGGCCTTCGATAGTTCGATGGTTGTGTGCTCGGCCTCATTGACTGCTGAAATAGCGTGCCATAATTTAGCACTCAAATCTGTTTGCTGAATTAGCTTTACATATATTTCGTTACTTAGATCTGCTCGTCCAAATATCTTGCCATAGCTTTAGACATCGACCTAGGTATTTTTTTCTGGACTTCATAAAAAAGAAGATATGTTTTTCCTGTAATATCTAGTAGAAGAACTAATTTGTATGTCTAATAGATGGACAGGACTTGATAACTTCTGCTCAAGATTCTCCGCTGCATATGTCGAGGGGTTGAAAACTTCATGAACTTTATCGAGCTGAGTATGGTGGTCCAAATCAGATGTGCTCGCCTGTAGCAGCTTGTATGAATTCAGTTACAAGACCCAACCAACTGTGCAAAATCATCTACACTTGTATGGGATGTCGGCCACATATACTAGGTGGGTTCATCATGGTGAAGCTGTGAACGCCAATGTTATTGACTACGTGGAAGCAGCAGATCACCATCTTGATCCGCCTGATGCCTGTGTGGAAGAGGAGGAGGAGGTGGTGGTGGCGGAGCCAGTGAGTTTGACCAACATTGAAACAATGCTACGAAATGCTCGTGCATTCCGTGAACTTTCACCGCAGAGAAAAACGGTGGGCCCGCATGTTGGAACAATGCAACGTTGTTGTCACCCCGTGAAATAAGCTGTCAAGATTCTCAGCTATGGTCACCTTTCTTCGTGAAGACATCTGAGCGGATGACCAACAAATCATTCGATGCGATGTTGGCTGCTTTCCGCAAATCTTTCCCAGACAAGGCTCGAGCTGCCACACACCTACAAAGAAATGAAGAATTTCCTTCAGGCAGTTGGAATTGGATATGATATGATCCATGTTTGTAAGAATAATTGTGTTCTGTTCCTAAGGATTATGCCAACTTAAGTGAATGCCCAAATGCAAATCATCAAGATGGAAAGATGGCGATGCTGTGAAGAGGGTTCCTCATAATGTTCGAGACATTTTCCAATTACACCAAGATTGCAGAGGTTGTTTCATGATGTGAAACAAGAGAGGATGTACTGTGGCATTCTAGGAACCAGGAGTACATAGATCGAATGTAATGAGCCATCCATCTCATGGTAGTGAGTGGAAAAGCTTCAATGATAAACACAAAGAGTTTGTCTGACCCGAGAAACATTAGACTTGGCTTAGCTTCGATGGATTTAACCCATTTGGCCACCAGAGCGCCACATATAGCATGTGGCCAGTTCTTGTTATCCTTACAACATGCCTCCAAATGTCCGCACTAAAGAATCAAACTACATGATGGCCTTGCTCATCCCAGGTCCAAAAAGTCCTGGAAAGGATTTTGATTTGTTCATGGAGCCTCTTGTGGAGGAACTTCAACAACTATGGAAGGGTGTTCTCACCGAGACCTATATAGCAGCCCACCAGCTGATTTCTTTCAAAGGTGTTGTAATTTGGTGCATCCATGATTATCCGGCTTTGGGCACTATGTCGTATTAACGACACATGGTTACAATGCATGTGTTCGCAGTGACAGAATCCGCTGTCATACGCAATACTTAGCAAGATCTGTTACATTGACACCGCCGCTTCTTGCCAAGGACAAGCCGCATCCTAGAAAATACCAAGACATGTGTTCAATGCAAAGCATGAAAACCGTGATGCACCAAAGAGGCTCACCGCCGATGAGTTGCAAGTGGAATTAGAGAAGGTCGGGTATATTACACCGTGAAACCATCCCGGTAATGGTAGCGGAAAAGGAAGCGTGGCACGGTAGAAGAGAGATTATTGTTTACCCGCAGGTCCACTTTGTGGGACTTGGAGTATTGGAAAGATTTGGATCTCGGCATAATCTTGATGTGATGCACATCGAGAAAAATATATGTGACAACATTATCGCACACTTCTTAACATTGAAGGCAAGACGAAAGATACCTTAAAATCTAGGATTGATTTGACACACCTGGTATCGTAAAGGATTTGCAGTGCAAGATGAAGGTAAACCACGGATATGGCACCAGCTGTGTACGCCTTGGACAAGGTAAAAGAAAAGAATTCTGCGAGGTCCTGTCACGTGTGAGATTTCCACATGGATTTGCTTCCAACCCTGAAAGGAGAGTCAGTGCAGATGGAAACAAGGTACAAGGGTTGAAAACTCATGACTGCCACGCCCTACTTCAAAGGGTTTTACCTGTTATCCTTAGAGGATTGGGCCGCCTGACTTATACAGAGCAGCTTGCAGAGTTGGGACAATTCTTCGTGGAACTCAAGAGAAATATCAGGATAGATGCTTTGGAGCGCTTAGAGACAAGATACCAACTATCCTATGCGACCTTGAGAAGATATATCCTCCAGCCTTCTTTGATGTGATGGTGCATTTGGCTGTTCATCTACCCGATGAGGCACTACTTAGAGGTCCAAGACAAGATGGCTGGATGTACCCTATTGAAAGGCGGCTAGGCACTTTCAAGGGCTATGTTAGGAACAGAGCTAGACCCGAGGGTTCCATTGCAGAGGCCTACATTGCTACGTGAAGTTGCTGACATTCTCGCTCAAAATACATTGAAACAAATTGATCAGCTTAGCAAAGAGGTGGGTGAAGACAATCCCGGCTCAATGTTTTTGATTATTCTGCTCGAATTACAGGAAGAGTCGACAAGAGGACAAACCTAAAGATTTGGACAAAATGGTTTGGTATGTGTTGAATAACTGTCCCGAGATACTACCTTATATCAAGTAAGTGCAAGATCGCAGCTTATACATCGTAATCTACTAAACTTGCAGCACATTCTTATATATTTAGATGTTTGACGTGATCACTATGTTGTGCAGCATCTACAAAGAGGAGTTATCGCCGAAAATCCAAGAAACATTGACAAACTGGTTATGGCAGGATTTGTAAATGGTTCAAGAACCATGTAAGCTTTTGAAGTGCATCGTAGTTTTTTAATATATTGAGTACATAAGATGATCAGCTTGTCTATTTTCTAACCATAGGTTAAGAAGATGTGGGAGGATGGGCAGGCAGTTGATGATGCCCTTTACTCACTAGCAATGGGTCCTGATACTCGGGTAAGACATTATGAATCTTGCGTTGTTGGAGATGTGCGCCACAACACCCTTTGCACGAGACGAAGGCAGAAGACACAAAACAGTGCCATCATGAGCACGGATACGATGACAAAGAGACAATGAAATGTATGCTAACATAATGTACATTGTTCAGCTTGCAGATATCTCCAATTTCGAGGATCATCGTGTGTGGTTCACAGTCAGTTGCTGGTATAACCTGTTTTCCAGATCGCAAAACCCAGAGCTGATGATTATTTCAAATCCATCAATGTCAAGGCGGCGCACTGCACCAACGAGCCTTTTATTTTGGCAAATCAAGCAACACAGATATTTTTCTTGGAAGACACATTTGCACGTAGCGATGACCGGAGAGTATTGCAAAGGTTTGAGCAGAGGAATTCGCTTAATGAAGTTGCACAACAAGATGATGCTTACACTTCTCCTCGATGTACAAGATAACACGATGTTCCTAATATCTTTGAGAACCATCACGCCAATGACCTTGGCGTAAAAGATTGCCTGTCGGCTGTGGACATACAAGAGTTGATCAAGAAGAAGCCAACGCTCGAGGACGTTGAGGACGAAGAAGAAGATGACACCGTGGGGAATTACGATTCAGACTTATACACATGGCGAAGATGTTGACGCTGCTGCATGGATGATGATTACATTGCTTTTGTCGATTTGCCTCGCCGTAAGATTTTTTATCTACTATGTGAAATTGTGTTTGCTATGACAACTGAAACCTGATGAACATGTTGTTTAGTATTTTGCTGTGAGAACATCACTTGTTATGTATGCTGATTTGTGTTTGGTGATTGCATGACAACTAAAACATGATGACATTGTTGTTTAGTTGTACTCATATTCGGCTGTGAAACTTGAATTTGATGACATAGTTTGCTATTGGACTGCAATTTGCTCGATGTCTTCTAATGAGAACAAAGCTGACCCGACATGGCCTCTTCTATTTATTTATTTATATGAGCAAAAGGGGATACCCCCTGATTTCCGTTAATAGAAATCATTAGATGTTCACAACACTACGCCCAGCCTACTACACAGGTTTCATTCATTACTAGTTTCAGCAAAGTGCTCATGTCGTAGTCACTGAATACATCACGAGTGCTACATACACTTCAAATAAAGAGACAATCATCCTATACAGCACATCAATTTTTCCATTATCTTCACAAGCTCTTTCATCTCCTCATTGCTATCAAGGCCGTTCAACAGCTCTTGCTTGGCCATGATCGAGGAACTACATCTTTAACCTTCGCTCGTGATCTTCCTCTTCTCGCCGCTCCTTCGCCATTTGTCCAACACCCCAACCTGCTGGTATTGGGATTCCTCGCTAACCAAATAATCAGATAGTTGCATTCCCCACATCAAGAACTTCCCATAAATACAAATCACACAAATCTTCCCTTTTCGCAAGAATCAAATTGGAAGATCATCAACCAAACTATTAAAAAATCAGCAACCGAAAAGCAGAACAACACTTAAACATATTATTACCCCATGATTCGGCATTTGTAGAAGACTCGCCAGGTTGCGGATTGTGGTTGAGACGCGACGGATGACTCTGCGTGATTTGCAAGAAGTGGCACCACACCAACGACAGCTGGTTGCGATGAGCAATCAATCTGCGCAGCATGCGGCCGGCGGGGTGTGATGAGACCCACAGCGATGGTACGGGTGGCGATTTGGCGATATCTCGTTGTTGCTCGTCAAGAGCAGGTGGACGAGCAGCCAGCGGACATGGTTGCTGCGGCGAGCTTCCGATGCTAGGCAGAGTAAGTAGAGAAGAGGAGAAGCTTAACGTTGGATATGTCGGGGCCATTACTTGCAGAGTAGCATAGCACCATATATAGTCATAGTCTAGGTTTGATTCGAACCAGCTATGGAGCACGCCTTTCTTTTTTCTAAAACTCGCAACGCCTCTTTATTGGTACACTAGCTTGTTTCAGACGCCTTCCCAAGTCTTTGATTTTCTTTCCTTTTTTGCAAGGAAGGAAGGAGGACAAAATTGAGAGTTCCTCGGACTCAAACCCAAGACCTCTCGGTTGAAAACCAAGGGTGCTAGTCACTTATGTGGCTTAACGCTCCTCGTGGAGGAGGACGGCAGACGAACGCATTTTCCTCGCAGTTTTCTTCCTATATATAAAAAGTATGCTACTTGGTGTCCGCTTAGTCAAAAACGATTGTGCCAACCTTGACCGCCGATTGACATTCAACGTCTGTCGCTTTCTTCATCTCTTCTTCCTCGAGCCGCCAAAGCTAAACCAGCGCCGGCGGGACCGCCGCTCCCGCCTCCCACGGCTGGGTTGTGATCTTCCCTGCCTGCTCGCTCCCGCCCGAGGCCTCACCATCGCCCTCCGCCTTGGTTCGCTTCACTGTGGCGCTTCTCCGTGTTGTCAACATGGTCAACAACCGAGAGGAATAAGGAGATGACTGTACATGGTGAGGATGACAAGAGGGACCCAAAGAGCCAAGCAGTAATTTTGTTTTTTCGGGACGGAGAAGGGTATCAATCTGGTTAAAGGGACCCGTGGGTCTGCCTAGCCCGGCTTTTATTTCATATGTTTAGCACATGACCAGCCTAGTTTTTTTTTTGCGTAATAACCAACATAGGCCTACTTGTTTTCTACGCTCGCCGGGCCGAAATCTTTCAAGACGAGGAGGATGCATTTTGCCCGTAAAATGGGCTATAAGTAATAAGAAATGGGCTATAAGTAATAAGAAATGGGCTATAAGTAATAATAAATGGGCTGTAAATGAAAAAATACAGCAAACAGCAATTAGTTCCCAAATACTGTTTTCTTTCGATTTTGATATTTTAAATTTCATTGTTTTGTGCGGTAAAATTTCATTGAATTTAAATTAAGGTATATTTAGATTTAAAATTAATTTGAATCGCTAGAAATTTCGGGCTGTATGCTGTTTGGGACAGATTTGGAGGCTGACTTGTGGGTCTACTAGGTTGACGGTACTTTGGCTTTGTCAACTTAGTCCACAACGATTCTAGTAAAGCAAAGGACCGCTGGATGTTAATCCAACGGCCTTGTTGCTTCTTCAATATCTGATCTTCTTGCTCCAAATTACCAAACCAGCTCCGTGGGACTGCTCGCCCCGCCCCCTGGTGGCGGGCTATGTTGCCGCACAGCCGCACCGCCCCACCCTACTTCATTGCTCGATGTGCCATTCCTCTACTCACCCACACCTCCCGTTATTTTCCGGCGACGGCAGCCGGACCAGTTAACCTCAGACTCCCCACCGCAGGGCAACCATTGCCGAAGTCTTCCCGCCCGTGTCGCTCCCTTCCTAGGCCTCGCCGCCGTCCACCGCCATGGTGCTCTCGGCGCTGCATGGTCAACGTGGTCAACGAACGACATCCATCGGCCGTGGACTGACAAGCAAAATAATGATTCCTCCACCGACAGCTGGGACCCACCGAAGGGCCTCAGATTTCATGAAAAAACGCTCCCTCACGACATGTCGGACCCACCAGCTATATCTTCGCGCAAGCAAGTGCCTCCTTATTACGCACAAAAATGAATACCCACCTCGCTAGATGGGACCCACCATAGTGGAGGATGACTTAGGGCCAACTAAGTTGACGGGACGGAGGAATTTGTCAACTTAGTCAATATGAACGATTCTAGCTCCAAAGGACCGCACGATGTCCATCCAACGGCCATAGTGCTTCTTCAACTCTGGTCTTCTTCCTCCAGCCGCCCAAAGCAGACCGGTCGTGCATGTGTTCTCGCCTCGTGTCCGGTTTGTGATGCCACTGAGGCCTCACACCCCCCTACTACTCCCACCGCTGGCCCAGGTATCCCTCTACTCACCCACACCCTCGTTATTCTCATGGCGGACGACGCCTCTTGTCGAGCCGAACCAGTTGAACCTCAGACTTCTCTCCGCGGGCTACCACTGCTGCTTCCTCGGCTCCGCCGTCTCCCTTCCTTGGCCTCGCTGTTGCATGCACACCGCCCTAGTGCTCTCAGCGGCGTGGTCAACATGGTCAATGACCGACTTCCATCTAAGAGTATCAGTACGGAGAGGCCGATACCGGGTCCAAAGCGGCCGCAAGGAAGTGCCTCTTATTACAAGCAAAATAATTATTCCTCCACTGACAGCAGGGACCCACCGGACGGGCCACCTTATTTCGCTGAAAAAACGCTTTCCCTTATCGCTGGGACCCACCAGACGGGCCAGCGATTTCATAAAAAAAAACATTCCTCAAGGCTGTCACTCGACCCACCCGAAGTGCCTCCTTATTACGCACAAAAAATGAATACTCCCTTGTTAGCTGGGACCCACCATGGTGGGAGGCCGACTTAGGGCCTACTAAGTTGATCGACGGGGCCTTTGCCAACTTTAATCAATATGAACGATTCTAACTCCAAAGGACTGATGATGTCCATCCAACGGCCGTAGTGCTTCTTCAACCTCTGGTCTTCTTGCTCCACCGCTAAAAGCAGCCGGCCGTGCCGCATGCTCCTGCTCTCCTCAAGGCTGGCCATCAGGCCGCCATGGAGGCCTCACCGCCACTACTATTCCCACCATCGCCAAAGCCATGCGGCAACGGCAGCCTCACACCACAGCCGAACATGGTCAATGACCGACTTCCATCGGAAGAGTACTGTACGTGGAGAGGCTGACATCTGGGTCCATGGCCGCAGCAAGGAAGTGCCTCCTTATTACGCGGAAAATAATGATTCCTCCACCTGACAGCTGGGACCCATCGGACGGGCCACCGATTTCGCAAAAAACGCTTCCTCGACCGGACCCACCAGCTACATCTTCGCACGCAAGGAAGTGCTCCGCAAAAACAAAACGATTCGCTTCGACCGCTGGGACCCACCAATGACACCTTCGCACGCAAAGAAGTGCATCCGCAAAAATAACGATTCGCCTCGACCGGGGGACCCACTAGCTACATCTTCGCACGCAAGAAAGTGCATCCGGCAAAAAAGATTCGCCCCGATCGCCGGGACCCACCAGCTACATCTTCGCTGTGCAAGGAAGTGCCTAACAGTCCAGACCCACCTGGTCAAGCATACGTAGCGTTGTCATTCTGGTCGCGAACGCAGTACGTACATATACCGTCGCTGTAGAGGCGCGCACGCGTCGTAGTAGAGGCGCCGCACATAGCACGATATACGCACGCATAACAGCGAGGGTGCAAGAAAGAAAATACGGCCACGCACGTACATACGGGCAGGGTCTCGAACGCCTACCGCCAATACGCACATGGCTGGGTCGGAACGGAGAAACAGCGCCGCTGCGTGTTCATGGGGAGGCAACAAACGCGCCATGTTCATGGGGAGGCAACGGAATGCGTGTGTTCATCGGGAGGCAACGGAACGCTGGAGCCAACCGCTGGGTCGGAAATGGCATGCGTGGTCGTGTTCATCGTGGTCGGATTTTGGGTTCCGGCGGCACTTTGAGATTCAACACCGGGTGCACGCGGAGATCCAACCTCCACCGCCTCGCACTCGCCAATCGCTGGGACCTAAACTACTAAACAGTAACAACACAAGAGACACAAGATTTATATCGTTCAGGCCACCATTGTGGTGTAATACCCTAAGTGTGTGGTGTGGTAGATTGCCTCTTGGGCTGGTGAGGAACACAAGGAAGAACAGCCTCATGAGGGTCTGTTTTGGCGGGTGCGATGAACTGCTGGTGGGGTTCACATTTAGCTACCGGGTTTCTTGATGAGGGTTCGGTCTCTGGCTTTTCTCTCGATTCCGTGACGCCTCTTCCGAGATGCCCCTAGCTCGAGTGTGGCTACTCCTATTTATAGGCGAAGGCCCCGGCCTCTTCCCAAATATTGAGCGGAAGGGCGCCAACAATTACGCCATGCCTCAAAGCGCGGCGGCCGCCACTGTGGTTTTCTTCCTTGTACGCGCACGCTGGCGGCTCAAGGAGGCGACGCCGGCGCCACGAGCGGCGCGCTGGCCCGACGTCAAGCGGTCACGGAAGGTGTGCTTCTTCCCCGAGTCCACGCCGAGGCTCCCGCCGGGAGTTCGTGCTTGCGGCCGCCACGCCCTAAGTCTTGGATTCGTTCTTCCTTCTTTCTTCGCCTGCGTGTCGCGTGGGGGAACCCCTAGGACTGGCTGCAAAGACGCCGGCGGCACCTCGCGACCGGGCAGAGGTCGTGGTAGCTGCCCCGGGCGAGGTCTTCATGACTGAGGCTGGGGCGAGGTCGCCTGGGTCTACAGGACGAGGGCGCCTCACGATCCACCCGGAGTACGATGGTGCTTCGTGGTGTCCTTCAAGGTCTTCGACGTGGAGGGTCGCCGACCGAGTGCTGCCCGGGAGAGGTGGTCGGGTCCCGCCAGCGGTGAGACAGAGGCCGACCGACCACTCCTTTGGCAGCTCCTCAGCACGGGCGCCGGAGGATCCAGCCGACTACCGAGCTCTTCGCGACGGCGAGACGAGCGACGACAGCCACGAGCCTCCTAGCTGGCGCCTGCCCCTTGAGTATAGGGGCTTGGCACAGTCGCCGCCTCGATCTGGATGGGGTTGGCGCTGACCGGGTGGCCCACCGCTGATGATGGCGCCCGCAAGTGGTCCCCCGGGGAGGTAGGACTCCTTAGGATTCGCAAGCTTTTGTTCCTGCGAGGAGCCAAGAAATGCTGGGGCTTGTAAGATGTTTGTAGCTTCGCTTGTCAATATGATCCTTATTGTGAGGCAAAGGCGAGATGCTCATTCCATTCTAGCTCGCTTCTCCTTTCAGCCCACACGAGGGCCTCGATGCTCATGCGCCAAGTGTCCTGGGCCCCAAGGCGGCTTCAGCCGTCATTGGTATGCTGTGTCGCGATGCCGTGGTCAAGGCCAGGAGGTGAGCGGCCTGAGGTACGGTAAGAGCCTCTGAGTCGCGGATGCTCAAGGGGTCCCCTTGGCGCCAAGCAGCCGCCATTCGGTGAGAAAGGAGAGCGACGCTATAAAACGGGGTTGCATTGATTGTGGGGGATGGTGTTGCGATAACTAGTGTGTCCGGAGGTTTACTTATCTCGAGGGTCGTGACAATGCATCCCGGTGCGGCGCTTAGGTCCATGCCTTGGCCGTGAGAGATTATGCGTGGCAGGTCGCTTGCGTTCCTTGGAGGGACCCCGCAGGTTCACCACAAAGGAACAAGAGCTCGCTGCGGGCATCGTTAGTCCTGCCATTAGTTGCTTTGGAGAGGCGTGAGAGGCCTCATGAGGTGTGTTGGGGCACCTGTGAACCAGCCGCAGGGCTCACGGGCCCTACCTCAAGGCGGTTGCGCTGGCTCGGGCCTTATCTTCGAGTGTGTTCCTGCAAATTTGGCCGATGCCGGTTTCACGCCTTCGGTCCCGGCTCTCGGTTGGTCTCAGCCTGTCACGGGCAAGCCTGGTCGCCATGCCATGGACAAGACCAGAGGGTGAGGGCCGAGAGCCGGTTGAGCCCTGAGTCGCGATGCTCGTGCACCCCCTTTAATGCAAGTCGGGTTAGATGACAAATTCACGCCCCGGTCCCGCTCGGGCTGGTCTCAGCCTCGCCGGCAAGCTGTGTCGCGATGCCATGGACAAGACCAGAGCATGAGGGCCGAGAGCCGTAGGAGCCCCGAGTCACGATGCTCAGCACCCCCTTTAACGTGCAAGATTCCGCTACCCAGAAAAGGCACCAAATAACAAGCATGGTGGAGTGAGAGCATAATCCTAAGGAAAACGAGGATACGTGTCGCTGGGACAGCCCGAGCGGCTTGGGGATGATGCAGCCCGAGGGGCGCCCAACAGATAGGCTAATGACATGAAATAAAAGGGATACATGCCGCAGGATGACCCACGCGCCCGGGAATAATGCGCCTCAAGGCGCCCCACCAAACGAAACTTAAAGATATCACCCGTGATGTTGGGGACAAAGGGGTGTTAGTGTAGCAGACTCGGTGAGCTGCGGAGCCGACCACGAGCCCCTGTGCCTGTGGGTCTCTGGAGGATCCGAGGCCGGGCGGCTCCTCACGGCCATCTCCATCTCCGCCTGTGGCTGCGTGTGCTTGACCTCTTGAGCCTCCAGATGGCCTCATGAGATTTGGGCGCAGCGCTGCTTTGGCAGGCCATAAGGCATGCGACGAGCGTGTGGGCGGACCTCGCAACGCCCCACTCATGAGGGCCAGAGGCGCTTTGAGACGCTGCTCGGTTGAGCCCTGGTATGTCGATGCAGACGCTGTGAGCCCCCATCTCGCCTCGGATGGGGGCCACAGCTGGTAGGCGGCGGCTGCCCTCATGACCCTTTGACTCTGTGAGCCCTCGAATGGCCTTGCCGACTAACTCCTAATGGTTCGCCCTCCTTCCCTTGCTCCCGCTATGGAAATGTGCTTCAAGCACGCCCACGGTGCCCAAGCACCTCCTCGTGATCTTGGCGAGGTCGGTGGCCCTCCAGGAGAGCCCCGAGCCCGCGCTCAGGAGGGCACCGGGCGCGCTTCCTATGCGATGGAAGGAGGCTCCCTGCCCCTGCTGGCCCCGAGGGGCCTGCCTTGAGGAGCCGGGCCGACGATGTCTTTTCTGGTGCGGCCTCGGAGGCCTCCCTGCTGCCGTGGTCCTGGTCTTCTAGCGATGCGGCTCAAAGGCTCGCCTGTGGAGCACATCGCGTCTCTTCTTCACAGGCACCGTGATGACCCCGCCGCTTCGGCATCTTGAGGACGCTAGCCGTGGTAGGGTTACGGCCATGAATTTCGCCAACGCTGGTACCCGAGGATGGCGTAATGGCAAGCAAATGTGGGCGACGCCAAGTCGATGAGCCGGTGCAGTAGTTGTCGCGAGCCCCAAGGTGACAGGAAGGCGGACCTGCCCGATCGGGACCGTGGAGCCGCTCTGGACTCGGGAGAAAGGCTTGGCTGGCTGAAGCTGATCAGAAGGCACTTGAAGATTGTTGAATGTCTCCCACGGACAGACGTTGAGCCCTGCCCTCCGGCCGATGAGGGTCTTGGTGACTAGCACATTGCTGATGATTGGGGAACAAAGCATCGGGAGAACTCCGGCTGTGGATGCGCACTTGAGCTCGTCTGCTGAGCTGAACGTGATGGCGCACGCCGACCACCTGAGAGGGCGCATGGCCTCGAGCTTGGGGAGGACTGCATTCACTTCACGGGCGAACTGCTTGAAGATGCGCTGAGAGCCTAGGGCTTGAGCTCCGCCCAGGATGCAGGCGATCGCACGCGGTTCCTGGAAGCCCCCAGCCCCCTCGTCCTGATGACGGTCTTCAATTCTCCTTGGCGGCGGTGGCAGCGGAGGGAGGCATGCCCTCATGGGCGATCTCGCGAGGCTGATCCTCCAGCCTCGCGAGGCGGGTCTTGCCAGCGCCTCGCGAGGTTGGTCGCGCCACCTTGGCGCTGGCCGCGGTCTTCCCAGCCCCGCATTCCTTCCTCCTCTCGGCATAACTCCCTGCAAGGCCATGCCCGCCACCCTTCCTTCTGGGTAATGCAAGGAGCTCTTGGCATTCATTGGTGTTAGGTGTGGAGGTCGTGGTACACACAAGACTCGACGCCTTTGAGGACTCGGGCTGATCTCCGCCTCGCTTGGTTTCTGGTTCGGCCGCGAGCACGGCAGCCTTGGCGCTTCACGCCCTGGCCTTGGACTTTTCTTTGGGATCCGCGGCAGGTAGCTCGAGGAGGAGAGGCGCCTCTACTCAGGCCCCGGGCGCACTTGGTCGCCAAGTTGAACAGCCCAAGGAGGTGCACAGATCTTCATGCATCGCCAGCTCCTCCTTTATCTTGATGTCGCGCACGACGCCCGGAGAAGGCAGCAGATGATGGCCTCCTCCGCTACTCCGGGGATCTTGAGGCGTGGTTGTTGAAGCGCCGATGTACTTTTGCAGGGTTTCCGCTGCCGCTTGATTCGGTGCATGTCGCCACAGCGGTGGCCGGGTCGCGAAAGTACCCTAGAAGTTGGCGATGAAGCGGGTACGATCTCGCCCAGAAGAGATCGTGGCTGGGCCGATTCAGAGCCAAAAGCGGTCTGGCCCTGAGCGCCATGGGAAACCAGTTCACCATGACCTTTTCATCCCCGTGAGGCAGCTCGATGCCCAGCTCAGAGAGCTGGAGGAACCCAGAGGGTCAGCCGTGGTCGCCATAGCGAGGAGGCAGGTCTGGCTTGAACTTGGCCGGGCCACGCGACGCCAAGCGCAGCTCGGAGGTGAAGGCGCTGCAGCCCGCCGTGGCTGCTGGGGCCTTGACGACGAGAGCTTTGTCTTATGGCTCCTCAGGCCGGGCTGGGGGGCAGCGCAGGTCTTGACGGGCTGGAGCGGGAGCGCCGAGCTTCTTGTGGGCGAGGAACTTCTTGACAGTTTCGCTTGTTGCTGGCGGGCGCTCGGGCGGAGCGGGTTCCGCCAAAGGGCCGCGCTTTGGGGCTGTGGCGCTTGAGGAGGAGGCGGCTGAGGCGCCCGGAGTTTACCGCCAGCTGGGCGGTGCGGGGCAGCGAGACGGACGGTGCGGGCGCCTCCAGCAGCGCCGACGAAGCTCAGCGATTTTGGCCGAGCCATTTCTTCGAGACGCTGCCGACGGGCGGAAGCGCAGAGCTCGTTTGCCGCTGGATGAGTGCAGCTCGCATCCATGGCCGTAAGCGGGCGCGCGGACGTAAAACCAGCGGGTGAGCAAAAGCGCGGCGGTGCGGCCGCCCCGCCATGGACGGGTGCTGGGACGATGTTGCTGCTCGTTTCGCAAGGCCGGTGGCGGTGTTGACGACGGTGACGGGAACGACGAGGGCGCCCGCCGACGGGAGCTGTTCTGGGCGATATAGGAGGCGAGGGCGGTCTTGGGCTGGGCGCTGACCGACGGGCGCCGACATTGTTGCGGTGGTCGAGGAAGAACGAGGCGAGGAAAGGCAGATCCAACAGACGACTCTACTCGGGCGTGCTAAATGTCGATTTCGAAGTTCCGCAGACCTTGAGGTTCAACACCGGGTGCGCGGAGATCCAACCCTCCACCGCCTCGCACCGCCAATCGCTGGGACCTAAACTACTAAATGTAACAACACAAGAGACACAAGATTTATATCGTTCGTGGCCACCATTGTGGTGTAATACCCTACCCAAAGGTGTGGTGTGGTAGATTGCCTCTTGGGCCAGGAGGAACAATACAAGGAAGAACAGCCTCGCGAGGCTCTGTTCTTGGCGGTGCGGCGAACTATCTGGTGGGGTTCACCGCCTAGCTATCGGTTTCTTGATGAGGGTTCGGTCTCGCCTTCTCTCTCGATTCTAGACGCCTCTTCCAGATGCCCCCTAGCCCCGAGTGTGGCTACCCTATTTATAGGCGAAGGCCCCGGCCTCTTCCCAAATATTGAGCGGGAAGGGCGCCAACAATTGGCCATGTTGAAGGGGAACAGCTGGGTACACTTATCCTCGACTATCGCTGGTCCTCGCCGCCAAAGGCTCGGGTGATGACGCTCTTGGGCTCCACGATGATTTCCTTCCAGCCGCTATTGGCTTTGGTCTTGTTGCACCAAATGGATGTCTTTGCTTGATACTGCTCTCAAGCGCTTCCTTTGCACGAAGAGGAAAGGAGGACATCATATGGGTCGGCGCTCGATCGGGCGCCTTGGTCGCCATGGCTTGCGCTATGAGCACCTCGCAAGGTACCCTCGCTTGAACTCTCCGGCCTCATGAGCCAGCCACGACGAGGCTCAGGCTCGAGGAAGCCCTTGTCGTCCCGCTTTATGCAGGCTTGGCCCGCGCAGGGTCTTGAGCTTTGTGAGATGAAGATGGGCCGGCCGGGCCTCCTTTGAGCCACACCGCAGCCGCAGCAGTGCAAGTCCGGGGACCCCAGCTCCTGCAACGCCGACACATCGAGGGCTTGGACGGAATAGGCGATGGAAACGAGGTCTCGGGCGTATACGCACAACGGTGGAAACGGCCTTGTGTTCGACCGCCACGCCAAACGTGATCCTCGTTCATCGGGAGGGGTCTAGCGTATCGCAAAACGGAGGAAACAGACTCCCACGGCCAAACGGGGTCCCGTTGATCGGGAGGTGTGGCGATCGCAAAACTTAGGAAATGCACTCCCACGGTCGTAAACGGGGTCCCGTTGATCGGGAGGGTGTGGCGCATCGCAAAAACGGTAAACGGCCCCGTGTTGGAGCGCCACGGCCGAACGGGGTCCCTGTTTCATCGAGGGTGTGGCGATCGCAAAAACGGACTCCACGGATATCGTTTCACCTCCACCGCCGACCTCCTCCACCTCCACTTGCCATCACAACCTCCTCCACCTCCACGGCCCTGCTCATCTAGCCTCCACCGCTGCTACTCCACCGCCATCGCTCAACCACCCTCCACGGCACACCCTCCACCGCCTCATCGCTCATCCAGCCCTCCACACCACGGGTCCCGCTCAACCACCCTCCACGGCCACCCTCCACCGCCATCGCTCATCTAGCCTCCACACCACGGGTCCTCTTCATCCGCAGAGGCAACGCCACCGCCACAGTCATTCCACCTTCAAACGCCACCGCTTATCCAATCGATCGGCTCAGCAAGAAAAGCAGAGCAAAGGAATCGCCCATCGGATTCGCTAACAACCATCGATCGATCGCCGGGTTCAAGAACGTAGAGTCTGCAGCAGGCAATCACCGTTCGCCAGCGAGCCCAACGCCGCCGGTTCAAGAAGAGATAACGCACGCACGCTTTCACGATTGAACGCTGTGACGCTTCGCCTCCGACTCCCACCGTGAATCGCAACTCCTCAAATTTTCCTCC
Organism: Aegilops longissima; assembly: GCA_021605205.1. NCBI lineage: Eukaryota > Viridiplantae > Streptophyta > Magnoliopsida > Poales > Poaceae > Aegilops > Aegilops longissima. The sequence goes on along the minus strand of CM038678.1, from coordinate 145,338,744 downwards.
TCGCTTCTACCACGGTTTTTTCCATCATGGACGGCCCAAGGAATGTCATGCAGCCGCGCTCTCCGCCCACCCAAGACGAAAAGCCCATTTTCTATCATGATTTTTTGTCATAGAAGTAGGAGCCCACACATCTATGATGATACCGGGTTTTGTCACAATTATCGTCATAGAAGTGTCATATGTATGACAGAAAAAAATTTCGTTCGGCCCAAGATGTCATGGATGTGTCTTTTTTTTTTGTAGTGCCACCTGCGCCACGCCTAGCCGCCAGCCTCAGCCCTCGAGCCCACACCGCCATAGCTCGCCTCCGCGTGCTCACATGCCGCCGCCTCGCCCGGCCCGCCGCCTCTACCACGCTGCGGGCCTCGCCTCCTCAGCCAAGACTGCGGTCTGCTTGGCGCCTGGTGCCGTGGCGACGCACCACTTACTGTTGCGCTCAAGATCTGCTTGGCCCTATGGGCCAATGACAACCGTGCCCCACCCTTGTAAACGAAAAACGTTTTTTAAAAGAAAATTGAAATTAAAAATATATTAATTAATTAATTAATTAGTGACATAATTAACTTAATTAATCATAATTAACTAAATTAATTAAAGTTAGTTAACTTAATTAAGTAACTAAATGATTTAGCTCTGTTTAGATAAAACTTACAGTAGGGCCCCACCTCTAATTAGACTGTTTTAAACTTTTTGTTAAAACACATGTGACATCGACATATGGGGCCCCATTGACCTGCTGATCGGTCAACTTTGGACCAAGTCAATGCCGATCTGTGATCACGATCGACTTTGACCGCCCCACATGTCATTGATTGTATTGGCCTACAGGTTTAAAAGGTATTTATCATATTTTCAATTAAATAAATTCCACAAAATTAGAAAATCTTTTAAATCTTTGAAAATCATAGTAAATAATCCAGAACTCGGATGAAAATACTTTATACATGAAAGTTGCTCAGAACGACGAGACGTATCCGAATACGCGGCCCGTTCGTCTGCCACACATCCCTAGCATAGAAAACACACAAGTTTCCCCCTTCAATGGCATGACTCAGGCGGAGGACTTCCCCAATCCATCTAGGCGGGAGCGAGTGTGCTTCGTCCCTCATTTGCTAAGAGGCGTCGGATTTCCAATCCATCCGCTCCTCCGAGGGCTTCTGAAATATTACGGCTCCACCGCATAACTTCACTCCCGCTTATCCTCGCACATAGCAGTGTTACGCCGCTTATGCGAAGTTACTTCGGTGTTGAAGCCCATTTTGAATCGTGGAGAAAATTGTTCGCTTTTGTCCCGCATAACCACGAGGGTCAATATTTGAAGTGGGGCGAGCCGGTGGCGTGGCGACGCCGATACCGGATACCTGTCTAAAGACACCAAGGAGGGCACCCAAAGAATGGCCCTCCTAATGGTTCTACATCGAGGACGTTGTACTTCCCGACCCGGTTCGAAAGGGTCTCCCAGAATTTGCAAGCATTCCACTAAAGAAACGCCATAGTTGGCGTCCCCTGAGCCTTGAGGAGGATGACATTGCGGAGGTTCGTCACCTCATGGGCAAGATAAAGACGCTCGCCCCGTCCGGATTAACAATGGTTGAGGTAATGGCGATCTCCATAGTGCAAGGGGTTCAGCCGCTTCAATATAGTGGGCTCCCAATGTGGCACTACAACGGGGAGGACGACGCCTCCCGCCTGTGGTCGAAGGTCCGTGACACCCCGCCTCTAGCCAAGATACTGGCCGAGCTGTTCAAAGGGGAGGAAGAGGAATTTCTTCGCATCAATTGGAGAGATGGATATTCTATTTATTATCCTCCCAGTTGGGTACGCCCCAATCCTTCTGCTTTACTCATTCTGCTTCCCGGATTACCTTTGATAAATTTCTAATCCGCTTATGACAGCATTCGTGAAAAATCACCGAGGGGTTTTACAGCCCCGCCCCATAGCCTGAGAACCACAACCGGGAGCTGGATCCTGGGTTTGAAGACGACCCGGATATATTCGTGGTACTCGCAGAATGGGTGTTTTACCAGGGGAGCTACGATGGCAAGGAAGTGGCCATTATTGCCGATTAACCTGGTCTTCTTCCTGCTTCCCACGTAAGTTATTAAGAAAAAGTCTCGCTCGAAAGAGCTTCCTCGCGCTGCCTCACCCATCGCGCTGCATCGTGCTCCACAGGGAGGCGCTTTACGCTGCCACGCCACTCGGGCGGCTCCAAAGAGGGATGCTCCGCCGAAAGCAAGGCTCTCTAAAAGGAAGGTCATGAAGACATGACCCCCTCGCCAAAGAGGTAAGGATTTGAAGGTATACTTTAGTAGTCGATCCAATCAAGAACTTATACGCTTGTTTGGTACCAAGAAAAAGGTTCACCGGTCTATGTCCGAGGGTCCGGCCAGCCGTACTCCCAGTGCCTAGGATTTAGACACCGTTAGAGAGACGGGAGCAGATATGGGAATAATGCCGGACTGTCCTTCGGCCGAGGGTTCGGAGAATATGTCTGTTACCAACTCGGAAGTGGAGAGCGCCATGAATCGTCGGTCCCGCAAGGCTATTTTACGAGACAATGAGTTCTCGGAAGAGGCATTCAATGCCTTCACTCTGGTCGATGGCTACATCCGAGCTGCTCGAAACGGGCTTAGTAGAGCCACAAAGTAGCATTTAACTGATGTGCAGGTTAGTTCTCTTTGTCCAAATAGGATGGCCATATGCCAAGAGTCTCTGGACTGAAAAGCAGTTGGTATAATAGATTGAAGTACCATTGTATGACCAAGGTTCTTGCAGTAGAAGAACGACCTTGCCAACCCAAGAGCTCGAACAATGTTGAACGCAGCTAAATGCCGCCACCGAACTGAAAAATTGCAAGAAGGCGCCACCGTAATATTCCTCCATCGAGAAAATATAATTATATGCCATTAATGTTAACAAACCCCGCCTATGCCATGACGTAATTATCGAGGAACTCAAGGAGGCGCCGAAGTCGCAAAAGCGTAATGAACAAGAGGCCAAAAGGCTACGCACAGGCGGGCGAACGTAGCTCAAGCAGGCCATTATTGAGAAAACCAGCTCTGTGGATTGCAAAACCCAGCTAGGCTAAGAGCTGAAGGATGTGCGGCCCAGCTAGCCGATTCCGTGAAGGAGAACAAGAAGCTATGGGCGGCATGCTCAAGATGTGTCTGAACTATTGTTAAATTAGTTCGGAGCCAGATGGAACTGATATATTCATGAATGCAGGTATATTGACGGGCCATCCTGAAGAGGAGGTGTCCGGATCATCGAGTGATCTGCTGCAAAGGCTGTCACAAGTGCACGAACAGGCGCGACTGGCGATGCGGAGTGTTGCCAAGGCCCTATGGCCATCCGCCTTCCCTCCAACTCCCCTCCAGGAAGTATGGAGGGGCTTGTAGAGCTGTTTAAAGGAGCACGGCGGCGTATCCGACTATGGAAGATATCGGCCTGTCGACAGGGTGCGTGAGAAGCATGGGCCATGGTGAAAACTCGGTATACCAAGATTGATCCTAATCGCATGGCTCGGGTCGGACCGCTAGGGTCGAATGGGGAAGAAATTCCTGTTAGTTTAGTGTATGACCCAGTAGAGGTGGCCGCCAAATATTCCCAACAGGATTGTATAGACCGCCTGTTGGACGGTATAGAGGAGGAAGTGTTTGAGTCCAAGTGACTATGTACTTTCCTTACCCTATGTAATTCTCGCTGAATTGTATAGCATTTGTCAGGGCAGACCTTTTCACTTCAACCTTCGGACTCGATGGTGCGGAGTGTTTCCGAATACCCTCGCGGCCGAATAGACCAGGGTATGCCTAGAAAACTAGGTGTAGGGGTCATAGTTGCTTGGACAGACAAGTTGTATTCTTATGTTATATTACATTCAAATAGTAAGAAACATCTATCAGAGTGAATAGTTCCGTTAAGGGTTCCTTTCCCTGGGTGTGCATGTAGTAGTGTACATGTCCGAATTGTGATGTGAAAACCACAACGTATATAGCTTCTGGGGGTTCGCAATGGAATAAGTACAAAATATGTCTTTAATTCATCAACCGAATATTCCCTTAAGAATGCTAGCTTTCGGCTTCACCCAGTCTGAGGTACACATCCGGATGACCCGGCAGTAACAATCGCAGAGGTGCTCCCTTTATGCCCTAGCCGAACTAACGGGAGCCAGGCAACCCAGCTTGGCCAAAACTTAAGTCATATCGATGCATATAGTGGCGAAGAAAAGGTACATATGGAAATACCCATATGTGAAGAGCGTGATGCTCAGTGAATAACAAAAAGCTTCTATACAAGAAGCCCCCAGGCATAATGGGCGTACATATGTAAAGATGTGTACGTCAGAAGTGTTCAGTCAAGCCGTATGAGAGCTTTAAAGCGGAAAAAGGTGTAAAAGAGAGAATAGTAATGGAAAATACAGGGGAGAAGGAGACTAACAAGGAGTTCGGCGCTAGGCATAGAACCTTCGGAGTCTGGCCGCGTTCCAGGGGTTCGGCTCTAGGCGATTGTCTGATGCATCACGAAGACGGTATACTCCTCCGGTAAGAACTACGTCAATTATGAAGGGACCCTCCCATTTGGGCTCGAGTTTGTCCTCTTTCTTCTCTGGCAAGCGTAGGACGAGTTTGCCAACATTGTAAGTCTTGGTCCGTACTTCTCTACTTTAATATCTTCGAGCCTGCTGTTGATAAAATGTTGAACGGGCTTTGGCGACGTCGCGCTCCTCCTCCAGGGCATCTAGGCTATCCTGCCGATCCAACTCGTCCTCTTTCTCTTCGTACATGCGCACCTGAGGTGAGTCATGTATAATATCGCAGGGTAATACATCTTCTGCACCGTACACCATGAAGAAAGGTGTATATCCGGTAGTACGGTTGGGCGTGGTCCGCAGCCCTCGGAGTACGGAGTCGAGCTCCTCGCCCCAAAGGCTTGTCCGATTCTTCAAAGACCGCGACTAGCTCGGGTTTGACGCCATAATGAGACCATTGGCTTGTTCGACTTGACCGCTTGTTTATGGTGATAGACAGAGGCGACGAGCTTAATGCCCAGATTAGCACACCAGGTTTTCACCTCATCAACTATGAAATTGTAATCATGGTCGGTGATGATGTTAAAGGGACATCATAACGGTGCACCACATCGGATATAAATGCAATCACCGGTCCGGACTCGCCGCTTTGATCGGTCTAGCCTCTATCCACTTTGTGAATTTGTCCACCATGACCAGCAGATATTTTTCTTATGGCTTCCCTTAAGGGGTCCAACCATGTCCAAGCCCTGCACCGCAAAGGGCCATGTAATGGGGATTGTTTGTAGGGCGGTTGGGGGCATATGGCTTTGGTTGGCTAAGAGTTGGCATCGAACTCAGCTACTGAACGAGGTCCCGTAGTCGCTTTCAGGCCGTAGGCCAATAAAATCCTGTACGGAAGGCCTTTTCTGACAAGTGCCCGGGCTGCGGCATGGTGCCCACCAAGACCGGTGTGAATTTCTGCCAAAAGTTGCCGCCCCTCCACCTCGGAGATACACCTTTGGAGGACTCCGGTAGTGCTTTTCTTGTAGAGCTCTCCTTCATGAACTTTATAGGCTTTCGAACGCTGGACAATGCGGCGAGCCTCGTTCTGATCTTCTGGGAGCTTCTTCCTATTAAGGTACGCCAAGAATGGTTCGGTCCACGGGGCAATGACTGCCATGATGAGATGGGTTGATGGTGTTATTTCAGTGGCTGAGCCTCCGATGATATCGGCGTGTTCGCTATCTTTGTTTGTGTTCTGAACGGACTGCTCGCTGTTGTCTCCCCTCGCACACCATTTAATGGCTTAAATATCTTTTCGAGGAAGATGTTAGGTGGGACGGGGTCGCTCTTAGTGCCGATGCGAGCAATCACGCTTCATCGCCTGATTACTTTCAAGCGATGTGATGAAATTCGAGCCCTCGAATCGAAAGCCGACATCTTTAGGATGGCATTGCGATAAGTTGCCATCTTGGATCTTTGCATCAAAGTATCCATTAATTTGGGATATTGCGAGGTTCGATTCACAAGACTTCCGTGCATTGTATGCCCATTGATATGGCCATCCAAGGCCATGTAGCAAGGCCTCGATTCAGCTGCGTTGTTGAGTCTGTATAATATTTGGAGTACGATCGGACGATATCTCCCGTGGGGGACGCACACGACGCCTCTAGCCCTGCCAACATTTTGGAGCCATCAAATGCATAACCTAGTTGGAATACGCTACGCATTTTTTAGGGAGTTCGGCCTCTGTCCATTCAGCGATGAAGTCAGCCAGTACTTGGGATTTGATGGCTCGACGTGGTTTGTACGTGATGTCGAATGGAAGGAGCTCAATGGCCCATTTGGCAATCCGGCCCGTGGTGTCCCAGTTGTTTGTTATATCATTGAGGGGCATTTCAGAAGCCACCGTGATTGAACACTCCTGAAAGTAGTGTCGCAACTTTCGAGATGCCATGAAGACTGCATATGCTATCTTTTGATAGTGAGGGTACCGGATTTGTATGGTGTCGACGGTGGATACGTAGTATACCGCTTTTGAGCGGAAATTTGTGTCCGCCCGTTCTCGCCGACGACGAAGTACGCGCCGCCACCGGTGTGTTGCCGATATATAGGAGCATCGGTTCGCCGACGCTTGGCGCGCTAAGATTGAGTTGCTTGCCGTAAGGGCTTTTATTTCTTCCAGTCCGTTGTCGCCAATGCTTGTCCACTTGAAGTTATCGGTGCATACCAGAGAAGGCGATAAAGGGGTAGCGCCTTTTCCCCCAACCTCGAGATAAAGCGGCTTAAAGCTGCCACGCACCCAGCGAGTTTTTGGACCTGTTTAAGTTCGGTTGGCGTAGCCAATTGTATCAGAGCTCAGATTTTGGCTAGATTTGATTCAATTCCTCTATTAGAACGATGAAGCCCAGTAGTTTTCCGGCGGGGACGCCGAAGACGCACTTTTTCGGGTTAAGTTTGATGTCATATGTATGGAGGTTGTCGAATGTGAGACACAAATCGTCTATTAGTGTTTCGACGTGTCTAGTTTTGATGACGACGTCGTCCACGTAGGCCTCCACCGTCTTGCCGATCTGTTTCTCGAGGCATGTTTGGATCATGAGCTGGTAGGTGGCGCTGTCGTTCTTGAGCCCGAAAGGCATGTTGTTGAAGTAAAACCTCCCATATGGTGTAATGAATGCTGTTGCGGCTTGATCCGACGCCTTCATTTTGATTTGATGGTATCCGGAATATGCATCAAGGAAGCACAATAGTCGAACCAAGCGGTAGCGCCAATGATTTGTACAATGCGAGGAAGGGGAAAGGATCCTTAGGGCAAGCCTTGTTAAGGTCTTTGAAATCGACGATAGGCACCAGGATTTATCCTTCTTGGTACCATTACCAAGTTTGCCGCCTAGTCGATGTTTAATATCTCCGATGAATCCGCCCGAGGAGTTTTGCCAGTTCTTCCCCATAGCTTGTCGCTTGGGTTCGGAGAAGCGCCGAGTGTTTGTTTGACCGGTTTGTATCCCTTCAAGATGTTGAGGTTGTGTTGGCCAACTCAAGGGATTCCCCTGCATATCCGAGGGGTGCCAAAGTAATATATCCTGGGCCATGAGAAGTCTCAGAGTGCGGAGTCGATCAGGGCTGAGTTGCACCGATAGATGTTGTCTTCTTCGTCTGCTTGGATGGACCTGAAATTTGACTATTTCTTCCGCTGGCTTGAAGGAAGTGGACTTGGTCGCTTTGTCCAGATCACATCGCCCCTATCGACAAGTGGATCGTAAAAAGTTAATTCTTCGCCGCTTAGGGCCTCTCGATAATGCCTCGAGGGCTAGGGATGCGGTTTTGTTCTCGCCATGAGTGCTATATCCGGATCACGACAGGGTGATTATTCCGTTAGGCCCGTGCATTTTTAGCTTCATATACCCATAGTGAGGTACAGCTTGAAAGCGCATGAAGGCTTCTCGCCAGAATAGGGCGTGATATCCACTATTCAAAGGGGCCACCTGGAAATTTATTTGTTCGATCGAGCAATTATTCGCGTCAATACCACATCAAGTGTAATTTTTCCCCGACACCGTGCTTCCCGACCGGGAATCATACTCAAAGGTTGTGCTGCTTTTATCGATGCTGCTCCTCGTCTATTTCATCTTGTGGAGCGTGTCTCGTGAAATGAGGTTTAGTCCATCGCCGCCGTCCATGAGGACTTTTGTAAGTCGAAAACCATCCACGATGGGACCGAGGACTAATGCCGGGCGCCGGATTGTTCTCAGATTTAGGTTCGCCATCGGGCGTTAAAGGTTATGGCCGTAGTCGCTCCAGGGTCAATTGCAGGCGACCCAGCGACTTCGGCGAGATCGCTGCAGCGCCCTTTTTACGCTTACTATTTGAGGCGAATGTCTCGAAGACCGTCAATACTCTTGTGTCGTTGCTCGAGGGTGTTGTTCTTGGGTGTCCTTGATGAGGATGTCCTCACCGCTATTGGCTACCCGCCAAGTATCCAACATGCTCTAAGGTCAGGTTGCCACGTATCCGGCGCCATGTGTATTTTGTATTGGCCATTGAGCCATCCCTCCGTAACGCTGTCGTGTCGCAGAATGGGTTTATCTTTTTTGACTGTTGGGATGGTGCGTCCTTTTCGCCAGTAGGGGGAGTTGGGTTGGGATGACGGTTCCCAAAGAAGCTGCCCGAGTTTTCCAGCGCTTCCATCGCTACAGTACTTTTGTACGATAGTTGCTAAGTCAGCTAACTTTGGTATGCGGTGGTGACCGATGGCGTATGATACCTTCGTCGCAATAGCTTGTTGCGAATGCTGCTATCGTGTCTTCGTCGCTGCAGTCTTTTAACTTATCTTTGACAAGGAGGAATCTGGCCCAGAAGTGGTGGAACGTTTCCTGAGACTGTTGTTTGATGCTCATGATAGCGTCTATGTCCGGGTGGGTGGGTGGAATTAAATCTGAACCCTGACCCGATTTATTTGGATCCAGAGTTTGGAGATCTACCGGCCTGACAGTTTGGGCTCCGGGATATCGACTAATTTTTTAGGCTCGTTGTCTGACTCTATGTTCAGAGGACGAGACATGCCTTTCTGCCGGAGAATATCCGGCCCCTCCAGATCAGAGATCGGAACATAGTTCGCCTTCAATATAGCGTAGGAGTTGTCCCGCCTGACTATCGCTATCCGTGGGTGATCGCCGAGTTTTAATTTCTCTTGTCGGGTTTAAGCCCAATCCGATCAGAGTCTGTGGCGCACACCTCAAGGCGCCATGCGATCCAGGAGTTCGTTCAATCTACAATAACTCCGCCGGATCCATCCGGCGGAGTTTTCGGATTAACGCGAGGCGATTTTCGGCGACTTGAGAGGTCATCGCTGGCTTAAGAGCGGAACTGGGCGGTCATGACGGTCAGCCGAGATTTGAGGGTTTGGCCTGGGGCTGGTTCTCCGAGATGGTATTATCCTTGACAACAAGGCGAGCCATCAACCCTCTTGGTGACGGCACATTGGAACTCTCAATAAAAGCACCAATGTCGGTGTCAAAACCGGCGGATCTCGCGTAGGGGGTCCCGAACTGTGCATCTAGGATCGATGGTAACAGGAGACGGGGGACAGGATGTTCATCCAGGTTTGGGCCCTCTCTATGGAGGTAATACCCTACTTCCTACTTGATTGATCTTGATGAATATGAGTGTTACAAGAGAGTATCTACCACGATATCGTAATGGCTAAACCCTAGAAGTCTAGCCTGTATGACTATGGTAATGTGTCTCTGCCTATCCGGACTATGCTCTCCGGTTTATATAGACATCGGATAGATCTAGGGTTACATGGAGTCGGTTACATAAGAAGGAATCTACATAGTCGGTTTCCTAGCTTGCCTTCCACGCCAAGTAGAGTCCAATCCAGACATAGGTACAATCTTCGGTCTTCATGTCTTCGCAGCCCATCGGTCGGGCACATAGATAACAGGTCGGATGCCAGAGGACCCCTTAGTCCAGGACTCCCTCAAGCACCCTCCTCAGGATGAGATCACCCACCTTGAGCATCCTGGAGCGGACGCTGCGACAGTTACACCGTCATAGCACCTGCTGGTATCTTGACGCCTGGAGCGAGGCTTGACGGCGGCGCTCGTCCCCCAACATGAGTTCCATCCCCCGCATGGCATCTTGACGTGCCTCGTCAAACGCCAGGACCCACGCGGAGCGATGCTTGACCTCGTGAGGGAGGACTGCTTCGGCTCCGTAGACGAGGAAGAATGCGGTCTCGTCTGTTGGCTTGGTGGCGGTGGCGCGGGGGGACCACAACACGGACTGGAGCTCGTCGTGCCAGCCTCTACCGCAGGCCTTGAGATTCTTCTTTAAGGTCCTTGTCTTGAGGCCTCTCAGGACCTTTGCGTTGGCATGCTCGGCCTGGCCATTGCTCCTGGGGCGTGCCACTGAGGCGTAGCATATCTGCGTTCGAAGGTTAGCACAATATGTGTTCAAGAGATTGCTAGTGAACCGCGAGCCGTTGTCGGTGATGATGCAGTTAGGGACCCCAAACCGGCTCACGAGGCCCTTGATGAACTTAACTTTAGACCCGGCTGGGATGGTGCGGACGGCCTCCACCTCTGCCCATTTGGTGAACTTGTCGATGGCGACGTAGAGGTAGCGGTAGCCCCGAGGCACTCGAGGGAACGGACCCAGGATATCCAACCCCCAGACCACGAACGGACACGAGAGCAAGATAGTCTGGAGGCCCTGGGCCGACTGGTGGATTTGCTTGGCATGGAACTGGCAGGCTTTGTAGGATCATACCAGCTCGGTTGCGTCGTTGAGAGTCGTGGGCTAGTAGAACCCGCTGCGGAATACCTTGCCAACCAGGGTGCGTGACGATGAGTGATACCCGCAATCTCCGCCATGTATGTCAGCTAGCAGCTAGCTCCCCCTGTTTCCTGAAGATGCATCACAAGTAAACATCATTCGCCGCTTCTCAGATAGCTCACCATCCCGATGCAGATGTCAGAGCCCGCCGAGCCACGCTCAGGTCCTCTTTCTCCGGCAGCATTCCTTGCACCAGGTAAGCCCTGAACTCCTCAGTCCAGCACCCCTCCTGAGGTTCGAGCGCCAGGAGCAGGCGCTTCTGAGGTCAGGCCACAGGCGGGGGCTCCCGAGGCTGGTGATTGGGGAAGTTCCTCCTGAGGCGGTGCAGGCTCCACGACCGAGGGGGCCGCCGAGGGCTTGAAGAGTCGCTCTTCGAAGACACCAGGCTCTTGGGGCTGACACCTTGACGCCCTCTTGGCAATCTCATCGGCTTCCTTGTTAGTGTCGCGTGGTGCATGTTGTAGTTCCAGGCCCAAGAATTGCTTCTCCATTTTGCGTACCTCCGCGAGGTATGCCTCCATGTGCTCGTCCCTTGGCTCATACACCTTGTTGGAGAAGTTTACGAGGAGCTAAGAGTCGCCCTTGATGGTGAGGCGCTTCACTCCCAATGCTGCCGCCCCCTTGCGGCCGGCGATCAACCCCTTGTACTCCGCGATGTTGTTGGAGACCTTCTCGCCCCACTAAAAGCAGAGCTGCATGGTGTAGTATAGCTTGTCTTGGGTTGGAGAGATGAGTACGGCTCTAGCCCCCGCGCCTTGACATGCGAAGGCACCGTCGAAGTACATGACCCAGCCGTCGGGCGCTTCACTCCCCGGCGAGAGGGATCGGCTCTCGCCTGCTTCGGGCTCCGGAGCGTCGGTCCATTCGGCCACGAAGTCGACGAGGGCAGCTCCCTTGATGACCCTGGTTGTGGTGAACTCTAGCTGAAATGCTTGTAGCATGATGTTCCACTCAGCGACTGTTCCCACAGCGTTGGGGCTCCGGAGCACCCTCTCCAGTGGGTAGGCTGAGACGACCTTAATTGGGTGGCCTTGGAAGTAATGGTGCAGCTTCCGCGAGGCCACTAGGAGTGCGAGCAAAAGCTTCTGTGGCATGGGGTATCGTGCCCTTGTGTCCCGTAACACTGTGCTGACGAAGTACACCGGGTGCTCGATGAGGGCGGGAGCATCGATGGAGCCTGCGGCTTCCGGAGGTTGTGGCACCTCCTGAGGTGGGGGGACCTCAGGAGCTTGGTCACCCACCGGGGCCTCCGCTGGCCCAGGAACACCGTCTTGCAGGGCCTGATCATCTGCGGGCGTTGTTGTGGCTTTAGCGGCGCCGTCTTGGTGTCGCACCGCTCTGGCTGAAAGGGCGGCATTACGTAGCATGTTCTTAGCCTGGTGCTCCTCCCGGACAGCCACCAGTGCCGCGCTGGCAGAGTGGGTGTGGCAGCCAGGTAGAGCACCAGGGGCTCGAGGGGACGAGGCGCTACCATCACTGGCGGGCTGGTCAAGTATCTCTTGAGGTCTTGAAATTCCAGGTCGGCCTCTGGGGTCCACTCGAACGGGCCCTTCTTCTTCATCAGCTTGAAGAACGGCAGGGCACGCTCCCCATATTGGAGATGAAGCGCCCTAGTGAGGTCACGCAGCCCGCGAGCTTCTGCATTTCCTTGAGAGTCTGCGGCGGGCTCTTGTCTCCTGTTGCTTTAACCTTCTCCGGGTTGGCCTCAATCCCTGTGTGCGACACGAGGAAGCCCAGTAGCTTGTCGGAGGGGACACCGAACACGCACTTCTCCAGATTGAGCCGCAAGTCCACCTGGCGCAGGCTGACGAAGGTCTCCTCCAGGTCCTGAATGAGAGTCCTCGCCTCCCGAGATTTTACCACAATGTCGTTGACGTAGGCCTCTGCGTTCCTCCCGAGCTACTGGCCCAGGGTGATGTGCATCATCCGCTGGAAGGTTGCCCCAGCGTTGCGTAGTCCGAACGGCATGTAGGTGTAGCATTATACCCCACACGGGGTCAAGAAGGCCGTCTCCTCGACGTCCTCCACCGCCATCTTGATCTGGTGGTAACCCGAGAAAGCATCCAAGAAGCACAGTAGGTCGCACTCGGTGGTGGAGTCGATGATCTGGTCGATGCACGGAAGCAGAAACGGGTCCTGAGGGTAGGCTTTGTTGAGGTTGGTGAAGTCGATGCGCATGCGCTCCTTTCCGCCTTTCTTGGGCACGACGACAGGGTTCGCCAGCCACTCGGGGTACCGGACCTCGCGGATGATGGCCGCCGCTTGCAACTTGCAGGTCTCCTGGATGATGAAGGACTCCTTCTTTGTGGATTGTCGCCGCGCCTTCTGCTTCACGAGGCGCATGTTGGGGCACACCCTTAAGTGATGCTTGATTACCCACCTAGGGACCCCTACGAGCTGCTTGGGCTCCCAGGCGAATACCTCCTTGTTCGCGCGCAGGAACTTCACCAATGCCTCCTCTTGGTTCGGGTCGAGGTTGGTGCCTATGGTGAAGGTGGCTCCCGAGGCTCCGTCCTCCTCGACCGACACTTGCTTCGTTTCAGCTCGATGCTGAGTGAACAACTCCTTCTTTTTCACCAGCACGGCCCCCTTAGCCCCCGGGGCGGCTTCATTGGCTGGGCGTGCCGCCGCGGCGGCCTTGAAGGCGAGCTTGAGAGCCGTCAGAGCCTCCTTGGTATCCCTAGCCATGATGAAGACGCCGCTGCTCCCCGGCATCATCATGAGGTTGTAGGCCGGATGGGTCACTGCCATGAACTGACCCAGGCAGGGTACCCGAGGATGGCATTGTATGGGAGGCCGATGCAGGCGATGTCGAAGTCGATCAGCTCGGTGCGGTAGTTGTCCCGGGTACCGAAGGTGACCGGGAGGCGTATTTGCCCCAGGGGGCTGGTGGATCCGCTACCAACTCCGGAGAAAGGCTTGGTGGGGCGGAGCCGGCCGTGCGACACGTGCAGCAAGCCGAAAGCTTCCACGGTGAGCACATTGAGGCCGGCTCTTGCGTCAATGAGGGTCTTGGTCATGGCGACGTTGCAGATGGTGGGCGTGTAGAGCATCGGGAGCACGCCCGAGCCAGTGGTGGTTGCGGGGTGGTCCTCTGAGTCGAAGGTGAGGTCAGCCTTGGGCGCCACCCATCCTGGAGGGGCTCGCTGTTGCACAGAGGTGGCGCCGATCTGGCTGAAGAACTGCTTGACATGGTTGTCTGAGAATGGTGCCTGCGAGCCGCCGAGGAAGGCCGCGATGGCGGCAGGCGCTGGTGCCGCGAAGTGTGTGATGAAAAGGCCACACAACTCCTCCCAAGAAGCCACAGAGGATCCTTGCAGGTTGAGCAGCCAGGCGTGCGACACACCAGCGAGGGTCATGGGGAACCCGTTGGCCATGACCTTGTCGTCACCCCCATCCTCCAGAACGGCCTCCTCGTATGCCAGCAGGAAGGTCGACGGATCCGCCGCGCCGTCATAGCAGGGTGGCATCTCCGTCCTAAACTTGGGTGGCCACTACACCCGCCGTAAGGTGGGGGTGAGGGCCCTAAGCCCCATGGTGCTGTCGCGGGCGTCCGTCGATCCAGTCGGAGGAGCGGCGTCGACCATGGGAACCGAACGGAGAGGTGGAGCCGGTGAAGCGTGGATCGACAAGGGGAAAGCTTCGGCGCACACCTACCTTGCGCGCCAAATGACGGATTGTGGGTTCTGGCAAACCCTTGAGGTTCGAACACTGGGGTTCACACGAAGATCTCTCCCTCTCTATCTCACTCGCACAACGATCTCAAGGCCTAGCTCGCCAAACCCAAAGAACAAGAGAGCAAGAGTTTATACTGGTTTGGGTCACCGTTGTGGTGTAATACCCTACTCCAGTGTGGTGAGGTGGATTGCCTTGTAGGCTGGGGATGAACAAGTACAAGTGATAAACAGCCTCCTGAGGAGAGGTGTTCTTATGCTCGATGAGCTTGTGTGTGTGAGGATGGTCCGAATGATCCGTCCTCCCCTATGGTGGTGGCTAGTCCTCTTTATAGAGGCCCTGGTCCTCTTCCCAAATGTAGGCGGGAAGGGATACCACAACGGACAATTTTGAATGGAGACAACTAGTACAAGTTATCCTGACTAAAGGTGGTCTTCGCTTGTCAAAGGCTCTGGTGGTGATGTAGCTCTGGGCTCCGCAGTGACCTCCATCCTGCCGTCCTACTGGTCTTGGTCTTGTTGCACCGATATGGAAACCTTTGCCTGATGCCTCGGGACTCCTCGCCTGCCCCTGCCTCTTTAGCACCTAAGAGGAAACTCATACTCTGCGCCTGCTGGCGCCCGCCTGGCTTCAGTCGTCATGGCTCACGTAACGCGAACCTCGCGAGGTGCCCCCTGCCTTGATATCTCCACTCCTCGCGAGCCAACCGAGTGGGGCTGCCCCTGAGGAGGTCTTGTGTCGTCCCCCTTGCGAGGCTTGGCCCCTCGTGAGGGTCTTGAGTGGTTGCTGATGAAGGTGGGCCATACCAGGCCGCTGGCAGAGCCATGCCGTGGGCCGCGGGCAGGCAAGTCTGGGGACCCCCGTTCCCAGGACGCCGACAGTAGCCCACGGGCCCAAGGTGCGCTCGCACTTGGCTTCGAGGCGAAGCCAAAGGGCAAGTGCGGAGTTCCGCGTGCCCCAACGTAGCCTCGGCAACTGCCCAACTTGACGAGTCCCTGGGTCATGCAGAAAAACCATCATTACCTGTGATCGTGGAGGTCGATTGTTGGCCTCCTCCTGGCTATAAATGAAGAGGGGGGCGAAGCCCCCGTCGCTCATCTCTTCCTCCATTCCGCCTGCTTCTTCGTATTCCTCCTCGCTTCACTGCCTTGCTGCGACACCCATGGCGCTGACGAAGAGGTTCTCGACCGCAGAGAAGGGAAAGGCTCGCCAGGAGGGGCCCGGCACACCTCCGCCTAAGAGGGGGCGTGGCCGCCCCTGCAAGCATGCCGCCACCCCCACTGTGGTCCCTCGTGGGCACGGACGAACTTCTTCGAGGCTCGGCGCCGTTCCTGGCGGTCGCGGTGGCGCCTCCTCGCACGGCGGGAGCCGACCGAGACGTGGCAGTCCTGTCAACGAAGGGAGGAGCGCCATGGTCGCCCGGCTTCCCTGGCCGCACTTCCACTCGGTGGAGGTGCTGCCGGAGTTCGTCCTGTGCTCAGAGAACCCGGCTGGCACCTAGCTTCAGCTTCTGCGCTCCTTTGCCGGTGAGTTGCCGTCCGCAGGGCCTGGAAGCCTCTGGCTGCAGGACGACGGCTGCTGCAGCAAGACCTCATGGGTCGCGGCGGAGGTCTCCGTCGCGGGCAATGTAGCCCTGGCCTGCGACTCGCAAACGTTTGCCCGCGCGCGCGGTCTGAGCAGGCGGTGCACCCTCCACTTCAAGTACGACGGTGCCGCGACCCTCTTCGTGCGGGTGTTCAGGGAAGACGGTCGCCGCGCCGGGTGCTGCCCTGAAGACAGCGATGGTGACAAAGTGCTCGGCCTTGGCGATGGCCGTGGCTCGTCCGACAGCGGCAGCTCTTCCTCCGGGGAAAGCTCCAGCAGCAACGGCTATGACCAGCCGCCACGCCGTCGGGCTCGCTTCGAGGACGATGGCGGGTCATCCCGTCGCCTCACCCCAGTGAAGCACGAGGAGGGCCCCGGCTGAGTCTCAGGGGGCGCTGGGAGCTGATCCTCATGAGCAGTTGCGAGCGTAGGAGCAACTTTTGCATGTCTTTTCCTGTCTTACTGTATTACAAAAACAAGTATGGGGCTCTGCGAGGGCGTGTAATGCTTATGCTGCTTTATGCTTATGTCTACTGTTTGCGGGCTGTGTTGCGGCATCTGTGCTTTATGTAGGTGTAAGGGGATAACTTAGCTTGGTACATCCGAGGTAGTTTCCGCTTGGTGTGGGCGCGCGCCTCCAAGCCCCTAGTGAGGCCTCCCTGCTGCCGACTTGGGGGACAACGAGAAATTGCAAAAATTCATTAGGGAATCCTTATCCCTTGTAGCGCAGGGCCTCGGGCATGGTACGACCATGGCCTAGCGCACCTACCATACGACTATGAGCTCAATCGAGGGCATCTTGCGGAGATTAGGGGAGCGCACACGCACGCACCTGTCCAACCTCCTCGCGAGGCGTGTGAGGGAGAGCGTCGGGCAACTGCCACCCTCCCTGACAGAAAGCAAAGAACTGAGGGGAGAAATAGAGAGAAGAGGAAATACAACCAAGCCAACGAGTAATGCCATAACTTCAAATTCCATTAAAAGGGGTGCAAGCCAACTACAGAAAGCAAATGAACAGCCATGTCCGGCACCTAGTCTAGTCTTCTCACCAGCGCGGAGCTAAGTGCTGCCACTAGGACGTGGGAGGGAGCCCCCAAGGCCCGAGGGCGGCACTCCGGAGACTCCGGGGCGTGTACAGCCCCACTCATTATTACGTGAGAGTGTCTTGAGCGGAGACCTTCACAGGCACCGGGCCTTGCTTCATGGGTAGAACTTCCGGAGGTGCTGGATGTTACAGGCGTTCTGGATGGGGATCTCATCCTGCGTCTCCAGGCGCACGGTGCCAGGCCTGGAGAAGTGGGAAATCCTAAACGGGCTCTCCCACATGGGTGAGAGCTTATGCAGCCCTTCCCTAGAGAGCACCCGCCTCAGGACGAGATCGCCCACCTCGAGCGTCCTGGAGCGGACACTGCGGTAGTGATACCATCGCAGCGCTTGCTAGTATCTTGCCGCCCGAAGCGAGGATTGACGGTGGCGCTCCTCCCCCAGCACGAGGTCCATCCCCTACATGGCGTCCTGACGTGCCTCGTCAAACGCCAGGACCCGCACGGAGCGATGCTTGACCTCGTGAGGGAGGACTGCTTCGGCTCCTTAGACAAGGAAGAATGGGGTCTCGCCTATTGGCTTGGTGGCAGTGGTGCGGAGGGACCACAACACGGACTGGAGCTCGTCGTGCCATCCCCTACCGCAGGCCTCGAGCTTCTTCTTGAAGGTCCTGCTCCTGAGGCCTCTCAGGACCTCTGCATTGGCGTGCTCGGCCTGGCCATTGCTCCTGGGGTGTGCCACTGAGGCGTAGCATATCTGCGTTCCAAGGTTAGCACAATATGTCTTGAAGAGATTGCTAGTGAACTGCGAGCCATTGTCGGTGATGATTCGGTTAGGAACCCCAAACAGGATCACGAGTCCCTTGATGTACTTAACATTGGACTCGGCTGGGATGGTCCGGACGGCCTCCACCTCTGCCCATTTGGTGAACTTGTCGATGGCGACGTAGAGGTAGCGGTAGCCCCCAGGCACTCGTGGGAACGGACCCAGGATATCCAGCCCCCAGACCGCGAACGACCACGAGAGCGGGATAGTATGGAGGCCCTGGGCCGGCTGGTGGATTTGCTTGGCATGGAACCGGCAGGCTTCACAGGATCTTACCAACTCGGTTGCGTCGTTGAGTGCCGTGGGCCAGTAGAACCCTCTACGGAATGCCTTGCCAACTAGGGTGCATGACGACGAGTGTTTCCTGCAATCTCCGCCGTGTATGTCATCTAGCAGCTCGCTCCCCTGCTTCCTGGAGATGAATCGCAAGGAAACATCATTCAGCCATTTCCTGTATAGCTCACCATCCTAATTGCAGTATGCCGTAGCCTGCCGGGCCACGCGCGCCGCGTCCTCCTCTTTCTCTGGTAGCATTCCTTGCACTAGGTAAGCCCTGAAGTCCTCTGTCCAGCACCCCTCCTGAGGTTCGAGCACCAGGAGCAGGCGTGCTTCTAATGTCGGGCCACAGGCGGGGGCACTCGAGGCTGTTTGCTGGGAAGTTCCTCCTGAGGCGATGTAGGCTCCGCGACCGAGGGGGCCGCCGAGGGCTTGAAGGGTCGCTCTTCAAAGACACCAGGCTCTTGGGTCTAACGCCTTGAAGCCTTCTTGGCGATCTCATCGGCTTCCTTGTTAGTGTCGCATGGCACATGCTGTAGTTCCAGGCCCAAGAATTGCTTCTCCATTTTGCGTACCTCCGCGAGGTATGCCTCCGTGTGCTCGTCCCTCGGCTCGTACACCTTGTTGGATAAGGTGACGAGGAGCTGACAGTCGCCTTTGATGGTGAGGCACTTCACTCCCAAGGCTGCCGCCGCCTTGAGGCCGGCGATCAACCCCTCGTATTCTGCGATGTTGTTGGAGACCTTCTCGCCCCACTAAAAGCAGAGCTGCACAGCGTAGTGTAGCTTGTCTTGGGCGGAATAATGCATGTTTGATGACGAACCCACGGTTGCTTCCCCGTGTGGCCATTGATTTTTTTTCTATTGTTAACATGCACCAATACGACTGTCAAGTTAAAATTTGGAATTTTTCAGTGGGCATTTGACCTTTTTAAGACATTTACGTTATTTTCTAGCCATTTAATGCCCATAATTCAAATTTGAACTACATGTACATGCACCAACAAACCATCATGGGTTGGGAAAATCATTTATGTATTACATTACATTTTTACAATAATATCATGGTAACACTAATTAAGCATTCATGCCTTACATTTGGAAAGAAAATATAAATATTTGGCAAGGCAACCAGGCCGCACACGATTGAAATTATATTTCAAGCCTCGAGGCTTGGAAGGTGAGTGACACGGATTATTAATCAGACACGGTTGTAAATTGGAAACTGTCAGCGATCCATTTCACACTGGCTATTCCTACGGGAATCATGTGTAATTCAAGCTGCAGTAATCGTAAATTCCTGCGATCGACGCGTGTACTGCTCCGCCGATCTAAATTCCGGCCATCGATAATACTACCCTGCCCACGTCATCCCACCTGCATTCTAATATACATAATCTCCTCGCTTGCCCCTATCTCTCTCACAAGAACTATGCCATGGCGCCATCGATCTGCCCACACGCCAAGGAGGAGGCACCACGCCTCGAGGACGTCCAGGCGCATAGTAGCGACGAGGAGGACCCCTACATGCCACGAGACGAGGTTGCGCCAGACCCTCCAACTTTGGAGTGGTTTTGGGGCTAGTACAATCTTTGTCTGTGGAAGGCCCTGCCGCTAGCTGAGAAATTCAGGCAAGTGTCGTTCAAGGAGATGGCGGAGGAGGAAGCTAGGCACTGATACGTCCATTTTTCTTCATGCTTTTATATTGATATTTATTGCATTATGGGTTGTTATTACACATTATATTACAATCACTACAAAAAAAACACATCCATGACATTTTGGGCCGAACGAATTTTTTTTCTTTCATGCTTATGACACTTCTATGACGATAATTGTGACAAAACCCGGTATCATCATAGATGTGGTGGACTCCTACTTCTATGACAAAAAATCATGATAGAAAATGGGCTTTTCGTCCTGGGCGGGTTGGAGTCGTAGCTGCATGACATTCTTTGGGCATTCCATGACGGAAAAAACCGTGGTAGAAGCGAGGGCGAAGAAAATATCAGGGAGTTCCCAGTTAAGGTGGGTGGTCGGGAGCCGAGCGATGAACGTTTCTCTCGTACACATACGCGTGTGGGTGAGAGGCGTTGGGCTCTACCTGAACCCAAGCGAGGCGTTCGCCTACTGAACCCAAGCGATTGCACTGCAGGCTACGCGTTACTGAACTCGAGCGATCGATCGATCCCTGGTTGTTAACTGAGCCCGATCGAGCGATCTCTTTGCTACTGCTGCTAACTAAAGTCGATTGAACCTGCTGCCTCTTGATGAACAATGAATGTTGTTGGGGGGCTTGGATGAACAATTCCCAGTGGGGGGGTTGGATGGACAGGACCTCGTGGTAGTAGAGGCCGTTGCCGCTGGATGAACAGGACCCCGATTGATCGAGCCGGTCGGGGGTGGATGAACAGGACCCCGTGGAGGGCTGGTTGAACAGTAGCCGGTTGAGGGCTTTATGAACAGTAGCCCGTGAAGGGTGGTTGAACAGGGCCCCGTGGAGAGGGCTAGTTGAAGAGTAGCCAGTGGAGGAGCGGTGGAGGCTGGATGAACAGGAGCACGGGGATGAATAGTCATAGGTGGAGGCTGGAGGAGGTCGACGGTGGATGAACAGTAGCCCGTGGAGGGTGGAGGAGGTCGACGGTGGAGATGAACCATATCTCATGGAGTCCCGTTTTGCGGTACGCCACACCCCTCCCGATGAACAGGACCTCCGTTTCGACCGTAGCGCTCCAACACAAGTCTGTTTCCTCCGTTTTGCGGTACGCCACGCCGCTCCCAATCAACAGGACCCTGTTTCGACCGTAGGAGGTCCAAGAGAAGCCTGTTTCCTCCATTTTGCGGCACGCCAGACCCCTCCCGATGAACAGGACCCCATTTCGACCATGGCCTGTCGAAGACAAGGCTGTTTCCTCCGTTCTGCGGTACGCCAGGCCTCGTTCCGATCGGCTGTTCCGTCGAAGCTGGTTGGTTCCCGATGAACACAATGCATTCTGACCCATTTGGTTGGCTCCCGATGAACAGGACGTTGTTTCTCCATTCAGTCCCATCCAGTTTGCTGCCCGATGAACAGGACGCCATTGCTGCCATCTGTTGCCTCTCCGTGCACACAAGCCCTAGCCGTCCGTATATATGCGCGAGTACGCGCTCGAGACCCCACCCATATGTACGTACGTGGTCGTATTTTTTGCCCTGTGGTTGTACGTACGTGTACATGACTTAGATGGGACTGCGTGAACTGCTATACCGGTGTTCTACAACGACACATGCCGCTACTTACTCGGCCACGGTTCATACTTGTAGAGAGACCGATCGACCAGTATGTACATACAAGCGACCAGACAGACAACGCTATGTACTCTTTGACCGGGTGGGTCCCAGCGGTCAGGGAGGATAAGGACGCACTTCCTTGCGTGCGAAGATGCAGCTGCTCGGTCCTAGCTGTCAGGGGAAGGAATCATTTTTATTTTGTGAGTAATAAGGAGGCACTTCCTTGTGTTCGAAGATGTTGCTAGTGGGTCCAGCTGTCAGCCTCACCGCCTAAAGTCCTCTTCCTATGGCTGTCCTTTGTTGACCACGTTGACCACGCCGCGCTGAGAGCACCAAGGCGGTGGACGATGGCGAGGCCTAGGAAGGGAACGACGCGGAGTCGGGGAAGACGCGGCAGTGGATGCCCACGCGGAGGGGAGTACGTGGGTTGACTGCTTTGATTGCGGTGTGAGGCTGTCGTCGCCGAAGAATAATAGGAGGTGTGGGAGTATAGACGGATGGCATGGCCAGTGGTGGCAGCATAGCCGGACACGAGAGGCAGGAGCAGGCGGCACGGCCGACGCTGGTTTGGGCGGCTGGAGCAAGAAGACCAGAGGTTGAAGAAGCACGACGGCCGTTGGATGGACATCGTACGTTCACTGCAGCTAGAATCGTTTATATTGACTAAGTTGACAAAGCCCTTGGTACGCATCAACTTAGTAGGCCCACAGGTCAGCCTCTGAAACAGTGTGCCCTAGATGTCAGGGGGAGAAATCATTTTTTGGGTGGCTGAAGCTAGAATATCCGAGATTGAAGAAGAAGCACGACATCCGTTGGATGGACATCCAACAGCCACTGTTGCTAGAATCGTGTGTTGACTATAAGTTGACAAAGCCTTGCATACGCGTCAAGTTACTTTTTTAGCGGACGCGTCAACTTCGTAGGCCCACAAGTGTGTGGCAGAGAACATATAGCCCATTTGCGATTTGTAAGAATGTACAACCCATTTTTGAATTCTAATGGAATTTACTACAACCCATTTTCTAGCTAGGACAATGATTAATAATTTCAACCAACCGCTCAAAACAGAATTCAATAAAATTTCCCACATTTTGATGGGACCCGAAATATTTTTATCCCAAAATTTCTAGTCAGATTAAATACAATTTCAATATAAATTTGTATTACGTAAAAATCCAACGAAATATTGCGCGCACAACAATTAATGAAATTAAAATTTTCAAAATCCAAAAATAATATTTTATAAACTAATTACTTGTTTGGTGCATTTTTTTAATAGTTACATCCCAGTTTTTATAATTACATCCCATTTATTATTTCTTAAAGCCCATTTTCTTGTTAAGCCTAATGCATCCCTCCTAGGAAAGATTTGCAGCCCAGCGGGGCGGAGAATAACAAGTTGACCTTGCCTGGGTATTCATCAAAAAAAAGTATAGCTGGGCTAGCCATTTTCAGCTTGAAAAAAATTAATATTTGGGCTGGATATCTGGCCTGTACTAGACGGGCAGCAGCTTGCCCAGTCAATACCCTGCTCTCTCTGAACAACACCGGAAACATCGCTCAAGAAAAACTCCGAAGTGCTCACACCTCAAAAACACAAATACTGCCCGAGGTGCTTGGTCCCAGCTGTCGTCCGCTCCTAGTGCAATTCTCTCGTTTATTGACTACATAGGTTGACAATGGTGTGGGACCATGATGTCAGGACACCAGGAGGAAGCAAAAAAATTATAGTTGTATATAATAAGGAGGAACTTGCGTACGTGCGGCTATAGCCCTGGTCGGTCCCCACTATCATCCTCTCCAAGTAAAGCCATCTCCTCATTCGTCATCTCCGTTGACCATGTTGACAATGCGAGACGGTGGCGCCATGGCGAGCACAACAACTCGGAGGACGACGGAGAGGGCCTCGCGGGCCCTACGGATTGTCTGATACAACGCCCACTGCTCATTCAGGATGCCAGGATCATAGGGCCACATGTCCGCGACGACATTGTTGTTCGCTTGTTCACCGGTGCTCGTTGAGGAGACGGAGGTTGCAGCACAGGTCCTCCTGCGCTGGTAGCTCTTCCACCATTAGGGCGTCGAAGTGCGGCCGCACCTGCTCTATGGTGAACACGACATGAACCAGCTTGGACAGTGGCGCCGGCTCCTGGTCGAAAGCTACGTCTATCATCTTATTGTCGTCGCTCAGCTCGGCGTGCTCGCTAGCGAGCCAGCATGTCCGGCTGCTGGACCGACCCGCTGCCAAGCACGAGTCTGACTGCCCTGGCCCACCCAGACTATCTCCGTCGCCCGCGCGTGCTTTCCGCCCGAAACGGTCAGCGCCGCTCACCCCGCTTCCCGGTGCAGGCGATTGCTCCGCCTTCAAACGACACAAGTGTCGTCCGTCCGTCCGTCTGCCACCCACATTAATGATACGCGGTTGCCGAGGCGGCTACTCCGGCACCACATGTCCATCCCTCCACCGCTCACCATTGCTATATAAACTGTTGCACCGGCCATAGCCGCAGTCATCCGCCTCCGTTCCCTTTCTCCTCCACACCACTACTGCCCACCATGGCTTCCTCGCACTCCAGCGCTCTTCAGGACAGGCGGACGACGGACCACAAGGAGATGGCAGCCATTGCTGCCAACTGGCTGGCCGACAAGCAGCTGGAGGACGACGACATCCCAATGGAGAACATGGTAGTCAATGATCCGACGCCAACCCCTCCTCCATGCCATCATCGCCAATGCATTGCACCATGACAATCGGCAAGGCCCGTGCCCAATACATGGACACGGTGAGGCAGAAGCGTTAGGAGCAGTTCCGGGAGGTGCAGACAGATGCCGCCTACAACCACCATTTCCTCCAGGAGCACCTGCAGGCGAAGGAGCAGATCACCGCGGAGCGGGCGGAGCAGGAGGTGATGCTCGACTCGTACCGCTCCGCCCGCGAGGGCCGCCTTGAGCGCTGGCGGCACCACATGCGGGTGGCGGAGGCTACGGCCACCTACAAAGAGGGCGATGAAGAGGGCGAGGCGCTGTTTGGCGAGACTGAGGAAGAGGCAGAGGACAATGCCGGCTCCGACGAGTCCCCTCTCTACTGGCATCGATGAGGCCATGCTCCACCGAGGCCCCGCGATGCTAACAACAAGGTAGAGGATACCGCCGACTCCGCTGATGCCCCTCCCCACCGGAACGGAGGCGAAGGATTTCGCCGGCTTCGGCGAGGCCCTTCTCCACCGAGGACCCGCCGCACCAACAACGAGGCAGAGGACATCGCCGGCTCCACCGAGGCCCCGCCCTGCCGTCACCGAGGCAGAGGACCTTGCCGGATTCGGCAAGGCCCTACTCCGCCAAGGCCCAGCCTCGCCAACAACGAGGCAGAGGACATCGTCGGCTCAGCCGAGGCCCCACCCTGCCGACAACGAGGTGGAGGATTTCCCCCGCTCCACCGAGGCGCCGCCCCGCCAGCAATGAGACAAAGGACATCACCGGCTCCGTCGAGGCCCCGCCCCGCTGCCAACGAGGACGCGCCACACAGAAAACGAGGAAGCGTAGAACATGGTAGGTCGTCGTAGCTCGGGTCCAAGTAAGGCCACCACTGCTACCCTCCGGTTGAAGCCAAGCTAGGCGGGTTGGCCATGGACGACTGATTAGCTTCTTGGCGGCGACGTGGAGTCGGAGAGCTATGTTGGAGAAAGACGCTGCTTCATTTACCTAACTGCTGGTTGAAAGTGCAACTATCCCTAGGTGGTTTTGGTAATTCCTAACAACATATAGCTCATTGAGCTAACATTACTCCAAGATAAATATTTCAGGAAAAGCTCAATGAATGGCATGGCATGGATGACGAAAGTGGACCCCTCAAAATACTAAGGATAAAAGGATTGGCTCAAGCTCAAAGCTCAAGACTCTACATTTTATATTTTAGTGATCCAAGATCACATTGAGTCTATAGGAAAAGCCAATATTATCAAGGATGGATGAGGTGTTGCTTAATGAGGTTCTTGCTTCATAGTGCTTAGTGATATGCTCGAAAACCCTCAACTACTTTCTCATATCCACATATGACCTAAACCAAAAGTCAAACTCGGCCCCACCGATTCTTTCTATCCGGCGCCACCGAGTTCAGATGTCATAGCCACTGCCACAAACCCTAGGCAAATCGGTCTCACCGATAGGGATCTCGGTCGCACTGAGATGGGATTGTAATCTCTCTGTTTCCCTTCGTAACGTTTCGGTCCCACCGAGATGAGCGATCGGTCCCACCAATATTGCAATGTAAACTCTCTGTTTCCTTTTCGTAACATTTTGGTACCACCGGAATGAGCGGACCGGTCCCACCGAGTTTACCTGACCAACTCTCTGGTTAGCTTATTACCAAAATCGGTCCCACCGAGTTTGTGTAATCAGTCTTACCGATATTACGTTATGCCCTAGCCCTAACCATATCGGTCCTACCAAGTTGCATGTCGGTCCCACCGAAAATCCTAACAGTCACTAGATTTGCTGAATCGGTCCGACCGAGTTTAACAATTCGGTCCCACCGAGTTTGGCAAGTTGTGTGTAACAGTTAGATTTTGTGTGGAGGCTATATATACCCCTCCACCCACTCTTCATTCGTGGAGAGAGCCATCAGAACGAACCTACACTTCCAATACACATTTTCAGAGAGAGAACCACCTACCCTTGTGTTGAGACCAAGATATTCCATTCCTACCATATGAATCTTGATCTCTAGCCTTCCCCAAGTTGCTTTCCACTCAAATCTTCTTTCCACCAAATCCAAATCCTGTGAGAGAGAGTTGAGTGTTGGGAGACTATCATTTGAAGCACAAGAGCAAGGAGTTCATCATCAACACACCATTTGTTACTTCTTGGAGAGTGGTGTCTCCTAGATTGGCTAGGCGTCACTTGGGAGCCTCCGACAAGATTGTGGAGTTGAACCAAGGAGTTTGTAAGGGCAAGGAGATCGCCTACTTCGTGAAGATCTACCGCTAGTGAGGCAAGTCCTTAGTGGGCGACGGCCATGGTGGGATAGACAAGGTTGCTTCTTCGTGGACCCTTCGTGGGTGGAGCCCTCCGTGGACTCGCGCAACCGTTACCCTTCGTGGGTTGAAGTCTCCATCAATTTGGATGTACGATAGCACCACCTATCGGAACCACGACAAAAATATCTGTGTCTCCTATTGCGTTTGAATTCTCCAAACCCTTCCCCTTTATATTCTTGCAAGTTGCATGCTTTACTTTCCGCTGCTCATATACTCTTTGCATGCTTGCTTGAATTGTGTTAAGATTGCTTGACTTGTGCTAAGTTAGCTAAAATATGCCAAATACTAAAATTGGGAAAAGGATAAGCTTTTATTTGGTCAAGTAGTCTAATCCCCCCTCCTCTAGACATACTTTCTACCCTACAAGTGGTATCAGAGCTTTGGTCCCCATTTGCTTTGATTTCCATAGATTTTGGTGGTCATAGCCTTGGTTTCACAACCTAGGAGAGTATGGCGTCTAGCGAGGGAAATTATCACCGTAGAGGTCCTTACTTTGATGATACTAATTTTGCTAGTTGGAAGCATAAGATGAAAATGCATATTCTTGGACATAACCCCGCCGTTTGGGCTATTGTGTGTATTGGCTTGCAAGGTGAATTCTTTGATGGGAGAGAACCGAACCGTGAAGCTACTGCGGAAGAGTTGAAGATGTTGTAATACAACACTCAAGCTTGTGATATCCTCTTCAACAGATTGTGCCCCGAAGAATTCAAAAAAATCAGCCGCCTTGAGAATGCAAAGGAAATTTGGGATACTTTGATTGATATGCATGAGGGTACTGACTCCGTCATGGAATCCAAGTTGGATGTGCTTCAAAGTCAACTTGACAAGTTCAAAATGAAGGATGGTGAAGGTGTCGCTGAAATGTACTCTAGGCTTGCTCTTATCACAAATGAGATTGCCGGCTTAGGAAGTGAAGAGATGACCGACGGATTCATCATTAAGAAGATCCTAAGAGCCTTGGATGGAAAATATGATACCGTGTGCACATTGATCCAAATGATGCCCAATTACAAAGATCTCAAGCCAATGGAAGTCAATGGAACACTTGTTGCTCATGAGATGTCACACAAGGATAAGGAGGAACTTCACAACAAATCAAGTGGTGCTTACAAAGCGTCATGTGAAGCCCCCACATCATCAAGTGAGAAACAAACCTTCAATGAAGAATTAAGCTTAATGGTGAAGAACTTCAACAAATTCTACAAGAGTGGAAGCAAAGAGAGAAGCTCCAAGTCAAGGTCCTACAATGACAAAAGATCTTCTAGTCGAGAGCGTAATTGCTACAATTGTGAAAGACCTGGACACTATTCCAATGAGTGTACGGCACCCTACAAAAGAAGAGAAGATTCTCCAAAAAGAAGAAGTAGAAGAGAAGAATCACCACCAAGAGAGAGAAGGAGTAGAGATGATCGTTATGAACGAAGACCCTCACGGAGAAGCAAGGATCCGGAAGGAAGGACAAGTCATCAAGGATCTACACAAAAACAAGGCACCAAGCTCATGTTGGTGAATGGGTATCCGGCTTCGACTCCGAAAATCACTCCGAGAGAAGCTATCACTCCGACTCCGAATATACTCAAGATGAAGGTGTTGCCGGTCTAGCACTTGTGTCAACAAACTCCTACGACATATTTGATTCACCAAACGAAGGAAATTGAAGATGCTTCATGGCCAAAGGTCCAAAGGTAACACACCCCAAGTATGTTGATTTCAATAGTGATGAAGATGACTTGTTAGGTGATGATGATTTACTTGTTGACAACTCTAGTAATGAATACTATGATGAAATGTCAATTAATCATGCTAATCAAGATTAAACGAATGACAATGATAAGGAGAAGATTGAGCTTCTAACTAAAGAACTAAACACTCTTAAGTTAGCTCATGAAACTATCTTAGGAGATCATCGAGAACTTTTAAGGACTCATGAGAAGTTACGCTTTGAAAAGCTCAACCTTGAGCAAGAGCATGAGTTATTAAAGGCAATCAATGATGATCTTTGCAAGAAAAGTTCTCTTACATTGCCAAGTGTTTACTATTATCTACTTAAATGCCTCAAGTCAAGTCTAGTAACAAGAACAAGAAGGATTCTTCCTCTAGTAGTAACAATAATCATGCTAAATCCAATGTTGTTGCTTCTAGTAGTTCTCTTGATTCCACTAATGATTCTCTTAGCCAAGTTACACTTGAGAAAGAAAATAGCTTATTGAAGGGAATTATAGAGAAAGGTGTTTACAAGAGCCTTGCCGGGAGTAAGCAATTTGAGGAAATTGTACGCAAGCAAGGAAGGCACCGGAAGAATCAAGGCTGGTTTTGAATAAAAGTCCAGTGCCAATGGAGTTGAGTGGGAAGAAGATCAATACCCCAAGACGAAGTTTGTTCCTCAACAAGAGAAGTATGATCCTACTTCTTTCAAAGGGACACAAGCCCAAGATGATCTTCCACCACAAGACCACAAGCAAAAAGGCAAGGACAAGCTTCAAGAAGAAATTGATGCATTTGAAGAAGCTCCTAAGGCCTTGGTCAAGTGGGTTACCAAGACTACATCAAGTTCCACTTCATCAAGTACGACTACAACTCCGAGGATTCCCATCAAGATGATGTGGATCCCGAAGAAGAAGAACTAGAGAGTTCTTGAGGGTGACTCCGCCAACATATTTCACTCATATCATTTTGGCAAGAACAAGTGCAATCAACTTCCACATATTGCACTAGTTCAAGGAGTCACAAACCCTCTTGTTGGTAAGACAAGGGACAAGGTAACCTAATGTTCTCATAGGCATCATCTTGTGTGAGCATCACTCTATGTCTATGGATATCCTTGTTTGTTCCTTGTGGGACTAACCCGTGTAGGTATTTAAAGTGCAAATCACTCCAAAGGATTGCTCCAAATGATCAACATCAAAATTGAGCATCCACATCTTCAACACCTACATGAAGTCATCATCGACAAAACCCAAGGTTAGTTCTTCCCTATAAGGGGGGATCTCACATCTAGGGGGAGCTTTACTCTAAGAATTGAGCTAAAGCAACTCTAATGGTGTGAATACAACAATGCATTATGTAAAAGTGGTAACCCCACTTGAGCTTTAACGATGAGTATGACCTATGATCAAATGTTCTCGTTTGACTCCTAAGTCAATATACTCATATATAGATGACCTAGTCATCGCCAATTGCTTGATAGATGCTAGAATTGGTTGTGCATGCTTCGCCACATATTTCATTTGCCATGTTATTGTGTGAGCATGTTGGTTGCATATTTTACTCATTCGAGGACATCCACTTGTTGTTTTGATTGATTGTTTTCTTTTTTCTTTTGCCAAGTGGATGGACAAGAATGCCTATGAACCTTCTCTAGTTATCTATGCTTTTCTTGTCTCAAACTCTATTCATGCTACATCACAAAATTTGATCAAGTCAGATTCGAACCACTCTGTGTGAGGAGCACTCGGAGTCCCCGATTCGTCATAGACTTAAACTTCCAAAACTTCTTTGTGCGTTTCGGTCTGACTGATTCATCCATTTTGGTCATACCGAGATTATTAAGTCAATCTAGGTTTTCAATCTCGTTGCAACCGATTTGAACTTTTCGGTCACACCGAGTTGCTGTAACTGCTTGTAGTTATGCATCTCGGTGTCACCGAGTTGTTCCACTCGGTCACACCGACAGGGTCGGGCTATATATACCCACGGGCAAAATTTTGGAAATTTTCTCCGAACTCTTTCGGCCGCGCTCAGCCCGCTCTGCCTCCAGGGTCTCCGGATCGTCCTCCTCGTTGCCAGCTGCCTCCTGCCGCTGGTCTCCGCCGCCGTCAATGGGAATCATCCCCATCGTTGCCGCTGTTGCGAGTTCATCGCTGAAATAGGGTATGAACTCGATCACTGTGCTATCCCTATCTGATTCCTAGCACATTGTGTTCGCCATGAATCTTGCCACGATTGAAACTATCCTATTAATGCCTACTACACAACCTCCTTCTTGTAGACGTTGTGGGCCTGCAAGTGTACAGGTTTGTAGGACAGTAGCAAATTTCCCTCAAGTGGATGACCTAAGGTTTATCAATCCGTGGGAGGCGTAGGATGAAGATGGTCTCTCTCAAGCAACCCTGCAACCAAATAACAAAGAGTCTCTTGTGTCGCCAACACACCCAATACAATGGTAAATTGTATAGGTGCACTAGTTCGGCGAAGAGATGGTGATACAAGTGCAATATGGATGGTAGATAAAGGTTTTTGTAATCTGAAAATATAAAAACAGCAAGGTAACTAATGATAAAAGTGAGCGTAAACGGTATTGCAATTCTAGGAAACAAGGCCTAGGGTTCATACTTTCACTAGTGCAAGTTCTCTCAACAATAATAACATAGATAGATCATATAACAATCCCTCAACATGCAACAAAGAGTCACTCCAAAGCCACTAATAGCGGAGAACAAACGTAGAGATTATGGTAGGGTACGAAACCACCTTAAAGTTATTCTTTCGGATCAATCTATTAAAGAGTTCGTACTAGAATAACACCTTAAGACACAAATCAACCAAAACCCTAATGTCACCTGGATACTCCATTGTCACTTCAAGTATCCGTGGGCATGATTATACGATATGCATCGCATAATCTCAGATTCATCCAATCAACACAAAGTACTTCAAAGAGTGCCCCAAAGTTTCTACCGGAGAGTCAAGAAAACATGTGCTTACCCCTATGCATAGGTTCATCGGCGGAACCCGCAAGTTGGTCACCAAAACATACATCAAGTGGCACGTGATATCCCATTTTCACCACAGATAAACACGGCAAGACATACATCAAGTGTTATCAAATCAAAGACTCAATCCGATAAGATAACTTCAAAGGGGAAACTCAATTCATCACAAGAGAGTAGAGGGGGAGAAACATCATAAGATCCAACTATAATAGCAAAGCTCGCGATACATCAAGATCGTGCCATAGAGAGAACACGAGAGAGAGAGATCAAACACATAGCTACTGGTACATACCCTCGGCCCCGAGGGTGAACTACTCCCTCCTCGTCATGGAGAGCGTCGGGATGATGAAGATGGCCACCGGTGATGGGTTCCCCTCCGGCAGGGTGCCGGAACGGACTCCCGAGAGGTTTTTGGTGGCTACAGAAGCTTGCGGCGGCGGAACTCCCGATCTATCTTGATACTCGATGTTTTTAGGGTACGTAGGCTTATATAGGCGAAAGAAGTCGGTCGGGAGGTGCTCGAGGGCCCCACGAGACAGGGGGCGCACCCTACAGGGGGGGGGGGCGCGGCCTCCTATCTCGTGGCCTCCTCGAAGATCTTCTGACGTGGACTCCAAGTCTCCAGGATCATATTCTTCCAAAAAATCATGATGTCGAAGGTTTCATTCCATTTGGACTCCGTTTGATATTCCTTTTCCTCAAAATACTGAAACAGGCAATCAAACAGCAATATGGGTTGGGCCTACGGTTAATAGGTTAGTCCCAAAAGTAATATAAAAGTGTATAATAAAGCCCATAATCATTCGAAACAGGTAATATAATAGCATGGAACAATAAAAAATTATAGATACGCTGGAGACGTATCAAGCATCCCCAAGCTTAATTCCTGCTCGTCCTCGAGTAGGTAAATGATAAAAAGATATTTTTTTTATGTGGAATGCTACTTGGCATAGTTTCAATGTAATTCTTCTTAATTGTGGTATGAATATTCAGATCCGAAAGATTCAAGACAAAAGTTTAATATTGACATAAAAATAATAATACTTCAAGCATACTAACAAAGCAATCATGTCTTCTTAAAATAACATGGCCAAAGAAAGTTATCCCTACAAAATCATATTGTCTGGCTATGCTCTATCTTCACCACACAAAGTATTTAAATCATGCACAACCCCGATGACAAGCCAAGCAATTGTTTCATACTTTTGACATTCTCAAACTTTTTCAATCTTCACGGAATACATGAGCGTGAGCCATGGATATAGCACTATGGGTGGAATAGAAGGGTGGTTGTGGAGAATACAAAAAGGGAGATGATAGTCTCACATCAACTAGGCGTATCAACGGGATATGGAGATGCCCATTAATAGATATCAATGTGAGTGAGTAGGGATTGCCATGCAACAGATGCACTAGAGCTATAAATATATGAAAGCTCAACAAAAGAAACTAAGTGGGGTGCATCCAACTTGCTTGCTCACGAAGACCTAGGGCACTTTTGGAAGCCCATCATTGGAATATACAAGCCAAGTTCTATAATGAAAATTTTCCCACTAGTAAATGAAAGTAACAACATATGAGACTCTCTAACATGACGATCATGGTGCTATTTTGAAGCACAAATGTGGTAAGAGGATAGTAGAATTGTCCCTTCTCTCTTTTTCTCTCATTTTTTTTATTTTTTTATTTTTTTATTTGGGCCTTTTCTCTTTTTTTTTTCTTTTTTTTCTTTCTTTTGTAAAGTCCGAAGTCTCATCCCGACTTGTGGGGGAATCATAGCCTTCATCATCCTTTCCTCACTGGGACAATGCTCTAAAAAATGATGATCATCACACTTTTATTTTCTTACAACTCAAAATTTACAACTCGATTCTTAGAACAAAATATGACTCTATATGAATGCCTCCGGCGGTGTACCGGGATATGCAATGACTCATGAGTGACATGTATGAAAGAATTATGAACGGTGGCTTTGCCACAAATACGATGCCAACTACATGATCATGCAAAGCAATATGACAATGATGGAGCGTGTCATAATAAACGGAACGGTGGAAAGTTGCATGGCAATATATCTCGGAATGGCTATGCAAATGCCATGATAGGTAGGTATGATGGCTGTTTTTGAGGAAGATATATGGTGGGTGTATGATACCGGCGAAAAGTGCGCGGTATTAGAGAGGCTAGCAATAGTGGAAAGGTGAGAGTGTGTATAATCCATGGACTCAACATTAGTCATAAAGAACTCATATACTTATAGCAAAAATCTACAAGTTATCAAAGCAAAGTATTACGCACATGATCATAGGGGGATAGATTGGTAGGAAAAGACCATCGCTCGTCCCCGACCGCCACTCATAAGGAAGATAATCAATAAATAAATCATGCTCCGATTTCATCACATACCGGTTCACCATACGTGCATGCTACGGGAATCACAAACTTTAACACAAGTATTTCTCAAATTCATAACTACCCAACTAGCATGACTCTAATATCACCATCTTCATATCTCAAAACAATTATCAAGCATCAAACTTTTCTTAGTATTCAACACACTCATAAGAAAGTTTTTACTATTTTTGGATACCTAGCATATTAATATTATTTAAGAAAATTACCATGCTATTTAAGAATCTCAAAATAATATAAGTGAATCATGATAGTTCATCTACTTATTCAAAATAAAACCACCACCGTGCTCTAAAAGATATAAGTGAAGTACTAGAGCAAATGACAAACTACTCCGAAAGATATAAGTGAAGATCAATGAGTAGTCGAATAATTATACAACTATGAGAAGACTCTCCCATTTAATAATTTCAGATCTTGGTATTTTATTCAAATAGCAAGCAAAGCTAAAGAAAATGACATGACGCTCGAAGAAAAACACATATCATGTGGTGAATAAAAATATAGCTCCAAGTAAAGTTACCGATGAACGAAGACGAAAGAGGGGATGCTTCCGGGGCATCCCCAAGCTTAGGCTCTTGGTTATCCTTGAACATTAACTTGGGGTGCCTTGGGCATCCCCAAGATTAGGCTCTTGCCACTCCTTATTCCATAGTCCATCGAATCTTTACCCAAAACTTGTAAACTTCACAACACAAAACTTAACAGAAAACTCGTGAGCTCCGTTAGCGAAAGAAAACAAAACACCACTTCAAGGTACTGCAATGAACTCATTATTTATTTATATTGGTGTTAAACCTACTGTATTCAAACTTCTCTATGGTTTATAAACTATTTTACTAGCCATAGAGTCATCAAAATAAGCAAACAACACACGAGAAACAGAATCTGTCAAAAACAGAACAGTCCGTAGTAATCTGTAACTAACGCAAACCTTATGGATCTCCAAAACTTCCAAAATAAATTTATGGACCTGAGTAATTTGACTAGTAATAATCTGAAAAAATAATCAACTAAATAGCACTCTCTAGTAAAAATTTGTAGCTAATCTCGTGAACGCTAAAGTTTTTGTTTGTGCAGCATGATCATAAAGACTTCACCCAAGTCTTCCCAAAGGTTCTACCGGGCACAAACACTAATTAAAACATAAAACCACATCTAAACAGAAGATAGATGGATTATTTATTCAAAACCAAAAACCATGAAACTAAAATAAAATTGGGTTGCCTCCCAACAAGCGCTATCGTTTAAAGCCCGTAGCTAGGCATGATGATTTCAGTGATGATCACATAAGAGATAAGAATTGAAACATAAAGAGAGCATCATGAAGAATATGACTAGCACATTTAAGTCTAACCCACTTCATATGCATAGGGATTTTGTGAGAAAACAACTTATGGGAACAATAATCAACAAGCATAGGAAGACAAAACAAGCATAACTTCAAAAATTTAAGCACATAGAGAGGAAACTTGATATTATTGCAATTCCTACAAGCATATGTTCCTCCCTCATAATAACTTTCAGTAGAATCATGAATGAATTAAACAATATAACCAGCACCTAAAGCATTATTTTCATGATCTACAAGCATAGAAAATTTACTACTCTCCACATAAGCAAAAATTTTCTCATTCGAAATAGTGGGAGTATCATAAGAGACTTGAACACTAAAAATTGTTTCCACATTAAAAGAGTAATGTTCAGAAAAAGGGTAATCATAATCATGACAAGATTTGCAAATATAATCATCACTACTTTTTATAGCATAAGTTTCATCACAATAATCATCATAAGTAGCAACTTTGTTCTCATCATAATCAATTGAAACCTCTTCCGAAATAGTGGATACATCACTAAATAAAGTCATGACCTCTCCAAATCCACTTTCATAAATTTTATAAGATTCAACATCCTCCAAAATAGTGGGATCATTACTTCCTAAAGTTGACACTCTTCCAAACCCACTTTCATCAATATAATCATCATAGGTAGAAGGCATGCTATCATCATAATAAATTTGCTCATCAAAACTTGGGGTGCTAGAAATATCATCTTCATTAAACATAGCATCCCCAAGCTTGGGACAAACATTAATTTCAGCAAATATATTCTCAAATATTTCATCCTCATCAAACATAGCTTCCCCAAGCTTGGGCTCTTTCATATCATAAGCATAATCATTCTCATCATTAAAAATATGGATAGCACCAATAGTATAGCAATTATCATCATCACAATGAGTAATAGGAGCAATATCATTTGGGAGGGATACCTTTCTACCTTTGTTGATCCTTCTTTTCTTTTTCTTCTTCACATTATGTGTGGGTTCAACCTTCCTCTTTGAGCTCCTTATTGATGAGATTGGTCGAATAGAAAGCTCCTCCTCGTTGCCTGATTCATCATAAGAAATCATAGGAGGAGATTGGGAAGTCTCTTCCCTTTCATTAGTGTTCTCATCGTCTTCTATTTGCTTTCTTTTATTTAGGTCATTGGCAATATAAGGATTTTCAATGCAATTCACCGCACAAAACATATAAATCTTTTCTAGATCGATATCAAGAAAATGCTTAAGATTAAATTCTGGAATAGGCTTAGTTAAACGTTTCAACTCTTCACAACCCAAAAGCAATCTAAGTTCATTGTAATGAGAAAGGGAGATCAAATCATCACAATTTTTGGACACGATCCGATCAGGAAACAATTTGCATTGGAGATGTAAATGATCTTGTTTATTGCAAAATTCACAACGGGAAAGATATCTTAAATTCTCCGCACTCTTATCTAGCCTTTCTTGCAACTTCTTAGTTTCTAAATACTTATGCCTCTTGCAATATATATCTTATTTATTTGGTGTGTAAATGCAAACATGCACTCCACAAAAGTTGACATGCTTATGAGAGATATTTTCATCATGAGAAAAAGGGTTTCCCCCCGCTTTATATTATAAAGCAAATCTCCGATACATCCAGCACGCTGGGGCCGCAGCACAGATAAGACCAAAAGAAAACAAAAGAAAATGATAGAGAAATGAATGCCGACACCGGCAGATCAACGGCGAAATGAAGACCGGCAACCGCTCCACCCTCCGACGAAGTGCCTCCGCGCTCCCAGCATCTCGAAGCGCCTCGCACCAAGCAACACCTTCGAGAAGTAATGCGACGACGCCGCCGCTGTTGCCCGAACAAGTTCTAGGGTTTCCCCCGGTACCCGAGGGATGGTGGGGAAGAGATATATCCGACGCCCCTCAGGAGGGTCCAATGGCGCCCGCAAGCGTCACCTCGTCGGTGCCGGACAAGCCGACAAGGATTTTCCCGATCCACAACCACCACCATCACCCGAGGCACTTCAAGATGCACCACCAAAACAGCCGCCCACCAGCCTGTGCCACCACGGTTACCGGACACCCCCGCCGCCTCTCTGGAGCTGCCAACACGAGGCCCAGCTCAGGCAAGGAGACCCTGGCCACGGGAGCGAGCACAACTCGGATGGGGGGAGGGGACAACCTCCACCGCCGCAGCGGAGCCGACCGGACGCGGCGACGAGGACTTGCCGGGCCTCGACGGCCTGACCGGCCCACTTGGACCCAGACAATCCTGCCGCCACGCTGCAGCTCGCCGACCGACGAAATCCTCACCATCCGAGACCGCTGCCACCAAGCCATCACCAGGAAATGACGCCGCGGAACACCGAGCCCCCGGCCCACCCAAACCCAGATGGGGCCCAAAAGGGCCCAGATCTGGGCTGGGCGGGCACCGCCAGCCACCAGCGCCACCGCGCCGCCCCACGGACAACGGCCGCACCGCCGCGTCGAGCACCACCGTGGCACGCGGCATCACCGCCAACGGGCCACACCGACGCCGCCGAGGAGCACCGCCGCCATCCCCACCGGCCGGGCATGGGGGCAGCGCGACGGGGAAGGCAGCCGCCAAAGACCACGCTGGCCGAGGGCCGGGCGGCGCACGCCAAGGGCGGCGGGAGGAAGGAGATGCGAGGAGAGAGCCTGGAGGGAGCAGCGGAAGGGTTTTCACCGCCTCGCCCGGGAGGCGACGCTGGGGGTACAGGGAAGGGGAAGGGGCGGGGGAGAGGAGAGGCGCTGGCGACGGCGGGCTCGGCCCATGGCCATGGCTCCACATGGGAGCTGCAGCGGTGGCGCAGGAACCCTAGGCAGAGGAGGGAGCTCGGGGACCGGTGTCCAAGTCCCGGCAGTTATTTTCATCATGACTAGAGCAATCATCATTAGTACTATGGATATTCAAGGAGTTTATACTAACAACATTGCAATCATGCTCATCATTCAAAGATTTAGTACCAAGCATTTTAAAGCATTCTTCTTCTAGCACTTGAGCACAATTTTCCTTTCCATCAAACTCACGAAAGATATTAAAAAGACAAAGCGTATGAGACAAACTTAACTCCATTTTTTGTAATTTTTTTAATAAACTAAACTAGTGATAAAACAAGAAACAAAAAGATTCGATTGCAAGATCTAAAGATATACCTTCAAGCACTCACCTCCCCGGCAACGGCGCCAGAAAAGAGCTTAGTTGACGGGGTGTTAGTGAGTGCCGCTTACCTAGCCTCCCCGGCAACGGCGCCAGAAAAGATCTTGATGTCTACTACGCAACATTCTTCTTGTAGACATTGTTGGGCCTGCAAGTACACAGGTTGTAGGACAGTAGCAAATTTCCCTCAAGTGGATGACCAAAGGTTTATCAATCCGTGGGAGGCATAGGATGAAGATGGTCTCTTTCAAGCAACCCTGCAACCAAATAACAAAGAGTCTCTTGTGTCCCCAACACACCCAATACAATGGTAAATTGTATAGGTGCACTAGTTCAGCGAAGAGATGGTGATACAAGTGCAATATGGATGGTAGATAAAGGTTTTTGTAATCTGAAAATATAAAAACAGCAAGGTAACTAATGATAAAAGTGAGCGTAAACGGTATTGCAATGCTAGGAAACAAGGCCTAGGGTTCGTACTTTCACTAGTGCAAGTTCTCTCACCAATAATAACATAGATAGATCATTAACAATCCCTCAACATGCAACAAAGAGTCACTCCAAAGCCACTAATAGCGGAGAACAAACGTAGAGATTATGGTAGGGTATGAAACCACCTCAAAGTTATTCTTTCGGATCGATCTATTAAAGAGTTCGTACTAGAATAACACCTTAAGACACAAATCAACCAAAACCCTAATGTCACCTAGATACTCCATTGTCACTTCAAGTATCCGTGGGCATGATTATACGATATGCCTCACACAATCTCAGATTCATCCAACCAACACAAAGTACTTCATGGTTCATGGGCGGAACCCGCAAGTTGGTCACCAAAACATACATCAAGTGGCACGTGATATCCCATTGTCACCACAGATAAACACGGCAAGACATACATCAAGTGTTCTCAAATCAAAGACTCAATCCGATAAGATAACTTCAAAGGGGAAACTCAATTCATCACAAGAGAGTAGAGGGGGAGAAGCATCATAAGATCCAACTATAATAGCAAAGCTTGCAATACATCAAGATCATGCCATAGAGAGAACACGAGAGAGAGAGAGAGAGAGAGAGAGAGAGATCAAACACATAGCTACTGGTACATACCCTCAGCCCCGAGGGTGAACTACTCCCTCCTCGTCATGGAGAGCGCCGGGATGATGAAGAGGGCCACCGATGATGGGTTCCCCCTCCGGCAGGGTGCCGGAACGGACTCCCGAGAGGTTTTTGGTGGCTATAGAGGCTTGTGGCAGCGGAACTCCCGATCTATCTTGATATTCGATGTTTTTAGGGTACGTAGGCTTATATAGGCGAAAGAAGTCGGTCGGGAGGTGCTCGAGGGGCCCACGAGACAGAGGGGCGCGCCCTACGGGGGGGCCTCCTATCTCATGGCCTCCTCGAAGATCTTCTGACGTGGACTCCAAGTCTCCAGGATCATATTCTTCCAAAAAATCACGTTGCCGAAGGTTTCATTCCGTTTGGACTCCGTTTGATATTCCTTTTCCTCAAAATACTGAAACAGGCAATAAAACAGCAATATGGGCTGGGCCTCCCGTTAATAGGTTAGTCCGAAAAGTAGTATAAAAGTGTATAATAAAGCCCATAATCATTCAAAACAGGTAATATAATAGCATGGAACAATCAAAAATTATAGATACATTGGAGACGTATCACCTATCCAGTCAAAACACTCCATAGATTAGAGATGAATTGAAAATTTAGGGTTAGGTTTCCGCCGAAACCATCTCGGACCAACCGAGTTGTAGAAATCGGTACCACCGATTCGGCTAAGGCCATTGCACATGTAACTCTCGGTCTGACCGAGAACTGCAAATCGGTGTGACCGAGTTCAGGACTTTGTGAAACCCTAGCAGTCTCGGTGCCACCGAACTGTGACTCGGTTTGACCGAGTTCACAAGTTTAGGTTCCAAAAGCTGCTTCAGTATCACCAAGTTTACAAATCGGTAGATCCGAAATGCTTTCTGTGGAAAACTAAAACTAAGTTTTTGACTCATTCTTTTGCAAAAACCTCTGTATTTTGTGATGCTCATCCACTCTATCTCATCTATATCTACTCACAGGGTCTGTTTTCAGTGTTTGCAATATGTATGATCAAAGTGATAGCCAGAACAGGGAAGAGGAGCAGGTTCACATGAGTGAGGGCACTAGTCCCTCTAGCAGCTATGATGAGGGCAGCAGGAGCACCCCAAGCAACCTACCCAAAGCTGGCACCAGGGCCAGAAAGAAAAGAACCTCAGAATCTGAGGATGAAGACTATGTGGCTGTTGAGGATGAGGCCACTTCCAAGAAGAAGGTTCTCAAGAAATAATATGGCTTAGCTGCAGCAACTAAGCCAGGTCTGAAGACCAAAAGGCCAGCAGGAAGACAGCCCATGTCTAAAGTCAGAGCCTCCACTCAAGCATCTTTGTAAGCTGAACCCAAAGAGGCTGCTGCAGAAGGGAAGAAGAGGAAGGAAAGGGTCAAGAAGAACATGGCCAGAGTAATTGGAAAGCCTTCCATGATGGAAGAGGAGGAAGAAGAAGAGGATGCTGCACCAGCACCCAAAGCTCAGAAGCTTATGGGCGATGCCATTAGGTCAGGGGCTGCTTCATCAAAGCCCAAAGTAGCACCCAAGGCTGCCACCAAACCCAAGACTGCACCCAAGAGGAGTACTAGGAACATTCCAGCTGCTGAGAAGAACAAGGCCCCAGTCCCTAAAACTGTTGCTGAAGAAGAAGATGATGGGTCACATGTTTTGAGAAAATTGAAGCCTAAATTCCAGATCATAATGATGCACATCCTGTAGTTGAGAACATAAAGATCAGGAAGGAATCAGGATTGAGTCTATGGAGAGAGTCAGATCCATATGCCACCAGAAGGAGAACTGCTGTAGACTACATGTTCCACACAAAGGAACAGCAGGACTTCTATGAGATAATTCTGCTGGACAAGAAGCCAATAGTGTGTGACATGAGATGGGTCAACTGGGAATACATCAAGGAGAATGAAGAACACTATCCTGGTGTGTATGACAGCTTCAGTGCTTGTGGAGTGGAAGACTTTGTTGGGCAGAAGTTCACAAAGTGGAATGATGAGCTAATAATGCAATACTACTCCACAGCACACTTCTATCCAGATGGCAGGATAGTATGTATGTCTGAAGGTACTAGGTACCAATCATTGTCAGCGTTCTGGGAACGGGGGTCCCCAGACTTGCCTGCCTGCGGCCTGCGGCGTGGCTCAAAGGAGGCCCAGGACAGCCCATCTTCATCAACACAAGCTCAAGACCCTCGCGAGGGGCCAAGCCTCGCGGGGTGGACGACCAGGAGCTTCCTCAGGCACAGCCTCGTCAGGTTGGCTCATGAGGAGG
The DNA here is from genome assembly GCA_021605205.1 of Aegilops longissima. Lineage (NCBI taxonomy): Eukaryota > Viridiplantae > Streptophyta > Magnoliopsida > Poales > Poaceae > Aegilops > Aegilops longissima. The sequence goes on along the minus strand of CM038678.1, from coordinate 145,297,178 downwards.
CGGAGAGTTCAACGCAGGGTACCTCGCGAGGTGCCCATGACGCAAGCCATGACGACCAAGGGCGCCAGTCGGGCGCCAGTCGGGCGCCAGCCCACGCAGCGTAATCCTTTCCTCTTTGGTGCAAAGGGAGCAAGCGCAGGCGAGAGCATCAAGCAAAGGCACCCGTTTCAGTGCAACAAGACCAAGACCAGCCCCAACGGCTGGAAGGGAGTCATCGTGGAGCCCAAGCAGGTGTCATCACCAGAGCCTTTGGCAGGCGAGGACCAACTTTAGTCAGGATAAGTGTACCCGTTGTTCCCCTTCAAAATGGCCAATTGTTGGCGCCCTTCCCGCTCAATATTTGGGAAGAGGCCCAGGGCCTTCGCCTATAAATAGGAGTGGCCACACTCAGAGTAGGAGGGGGACGATCCGCATCCAGATCTGGGAGAGACTAAGAGAGATCAGAATCCTCATCGAGGAACCAGTAGCTAGAGCAACGGAAAACCACCCAGCAGTTCATCACACCCACCAAGAACGGACCCTCGCAAGGCTGTTCTTCCCTGTACTGTTCCTCATCAGCCCAAGAGGCAATCCACCACACCACAAACTAGAGTAGGGTATTACACCACAACGGTGGCCCGAACTAGTATAAATCTCATGTCTCTTGTGTTGTTCTGTTTAGTAGTTTAGGTCCCTGCGATTCGGCGAAGTGCGAGACGGTGGAGGGTTGGATCTCCGCGCGCACCCCAGTGTTCGAACCTCAAGGGTCTGCTGAACCCGAATCCGACATTTGCGCGCCTGTAGGGTGCGCTGAATCTGCCTTCCGTCGCCGCATTCTTCCCCGACTACCGCAACCATGTCTGACGCCCGTCGGGCCCGCGCCGAGCGCCGAGCCGCCCTCGCCTCCCATGTCACCCAGACGGCTCCCGTCGGCGGGCGCCCTCGTCGTTCCCCATCACCTGCCGTCAACGCCGCCACCGCCCAGCGGGAACGAGCATTGCGCCGCCCCAGCACCCGCCCATGAGGCGGACGGCCGCACCGCCATGCCTTCGCCACCCCGCTGGTTCGCCACGCACGCTTCGCTGCCATGGAGGCCCGAGCTGCACTCATCGCGCTAACGAGCTCTGCGCTACGCGCCCGTCGACGACGTTTACGAAGAATGGCTCGACCGAAGTCGCCGAGCTCGTCCGCGCTGCAAGAGGCGACGCCGCCGTCTGTCTTCGCAGACCGCACCGCCTTCGCTGGCGGTGAAGCTCCGGGCGCCAGCCGCCTCCTCCTCAAGACGGCGCCCTGGCCCCAAGGCGCGCGACCCCTGGGCGGAACCCGTTCCACCAGGCGCCGGTGCGGCAAGAGCAGAGCTGTCAAGAAGTTCCTCGCCCGCAAGAAGCTGCCCGAGCGCTCCCTGCTCCAGCACGTCAAGACCCTGCGCTGCCCACAAGACCAAGCTCTCTGCCGTCCGAGGCCCCCCGCGGCCACGGCGGGCTGCCACGCCTTCACCTCCGAGGCGCAGCGCCGCGGGCCCGCCAAGTTCAAGCCAGACCTGCCTCCTCGCCACGACGGCACGGCTGACCCTCCGGAGTTCCTCCAGCTCTACGAGCTGGGCATCAAGGCTGCCAACGGGGATGAAAAGGTCATGGCGAACTGGTTTCCCATGGCGCTCAAGGATGGAGCCCGCACCTGGCTCCTGAATCTGGCCCCAGGCACGATCTCTTCTTGGTCCGAGATGCGCACCCGCTTCATCGCCAACTTCCAGGGTACTCGCGACCGGCCACCCGCCTTGAGCGACATGCGCCGAATCAAGCAGCAGCCAGGGGAAACCCTGCAAAAGTACATCTAGCGCTTCAACAACGCGTGCCTCAAGATCCCCAGGGTGACGGAGGAGGCCATCATCTCCGCCTTCTCCGACGGCGTGCGCGACGTCAAGACGAAGGAGGAGCTGGCGATGCATGAAGATCTGTACACCTCCTTGGAGCTGTTCAACTTGGCGACCAAGTGCGCTAGGGCTGAGGAGGGGCGCCTCTCCCTCCTCGAGCTTCCTGCCGCGGATCCCGAAGAGAAGAAATCCAAGGCCAAGGACGTGAAGCGCAAGGGCGCTGCCGTGCTCGCAGCCGAACCAGACACCAAGCAAGGCAGAGATCAGCCCGAGTCCTCCAAGGGCAGCCGGTACTGCGTGTACCACGACCTCCACACCCACAACACCAATGAATGTCAAGAGCTCCGGGCCGTGCGCGAAGGAAGGGTCGGCAGACGCCTCGAGCGCAGCGACCGGGGCTATGGCCGAGGAGGAAGGAATGCAGGACGCTGGGAAGACCGCGGCTCGCGCCAAGGGTGGCGCGACCAACCCCGCGAGGACCGCTGGCAAGACCCACCTCGCGAGGGAGGCTGGAGGGATCAGCCTTGCGAGGATCGCCCGCAGGGGAACGCAGGCCTCCCTCCGCTACCGCCGCCGAGGAGAATCAAGACCGTCATCGGGGACGAGGGCTGGGGCTTCCAGAAGCGCGGCGATCGCCGCATCCTGGGCGGAGCTCAAGCCCCAGCCTCTCAGTGCATCTTCAAGCAGTTCGCCCGCGCAGTGAATGCAGTCCTCCCCAAGCTCGAGGCCACGCGCCCTCTCAGGTGGTCGGCGTGCGCCATCACGTCAGCTCAGCGGATCAGCTGCGCGCAGCCACAGCCGGAGTTCTCCGATGCTTTGTTCCCCAATCATCGACAACGTGCTAGTCACCAAGACCTCATTGACGGCGGAGCAGGGCTCAACGCCCCGTCCGTGGAAACATTCAACAATCTTCAAGTGCCCTACGGTCGCCTTCAGCCAACCAAGCCTTTCTCCGAGTCACCGACGGCTCCATCGTCCCGATCGGGAAGGTCCGCCTTCTGTCACCATCGGGCTCGCGACAACTACCACACCGAGCTCATCGACTTCTACGCCGCCCACATTCGCTTGCCGTACAAAGCCATCCTCGGGTACCCAGCGTTGGCCAAATTCATGGTCAGAACTCCACCATGGCTACAACGCCCTCAAGATGCCAGAAGCGGCGGGTCATCACGGTGCCCTCGCGAAGAGAGAGAGCGCAGTGTGCTCCTTGAGCGAGCCTTTCAAAGCTTCACTGGAAGACCTGCACCACAAGCAGCAAGAGGCCTCCCGAGGCCGCACCCAAGAAGAAGAAGACATCGACCGCCCGGCTCCTCAAGAGACAACCCTCGGCGCCCAGATCGGGCCTGGGGGGGAGCCTCCTTCCATCGATAGGAAAGCGCCCGGCGCCCTCCTCGAGCAGGGCTCGGGGCTCTCCCTCGAGGGCCGCCACCTCGCCTAGGTCTCGAGGGAGGCGCTGGGCACCACGTGGAGGCGTGTTTCAAGCACGCTTCCGCAAGCAGGAGCAAAACCAGAAGGGCGTAACCTCAAGAGTTCTGCCAAGGCCATTCAGAGCTACAGGAGTCAAGGGTCATGAGGGGCAGCCGCCACCTACTTGCCAGGCCCCCATCCAGCGAGGATGGTGGGCTGCACGCCTGCATCGACATACCAGGGCTCAACCAAGTCGCATCTCAAGAGCGCCTCTGGCCCTCGCGAGTGGGACGTTGCGAGGGTCCGCCCCACAGCTACGTACGCATGCCTTATGGCCTGCCAAACGCGGTTGCTGCGCACCAGCGTCTCATGAGGACCATCCTGAGGCTCAAGAGGTCGTGCACGCCCGCAGCCCCGGGCGGAGATGGAGATGGCCCCGAGGAGCCGCCAACGCCCGAGTCTCCCGAGGCCCCTGGGCCTGGGGGCTCGTGAGGATCAGCTCCCGCAGCCCACCGAGTCTGCTACACCAACACCCCTTCATCCCCAACATCACGAGGTGACATCTTTAAGTTTTATTTCCGGCTGGGAGCGCCTTCAGGGCCGCATTATTCCCAGGCCGCGTGGGTCCATCCCTGCGGCATGTATCCCTTTTATTTCATGTCGTTAGCCTATCCTGTTGGGGGCGCCCCTCGGGCTGCATCATCCCCAAGCCGCTCGCTCCACCATGCTTGTTATGTGGTCCCTTTTCCTGGGTGGCGGAATCTTGCACGTTAAAGGGGGGGTGCCTGAGCATCGCTACTTAGGGCTCCTACCGGCTCTCCGGCCCTCACCCTCTGGTCTTGTCCATGGCATCGCTACCTGGCTTGCCAGCGACGCCTGAGACCAGCCCGAGAGCCGGGACCTGAGGACGTAGAGTTTCGTCATCTGATCCAGCTTCCGCGTTAAAGGGGGGGTGCCTGAGCATCGCGACTCAGGGCTCCTACCGGCTCTCCGGCCCTCACCCTCTGGTCTTGTCCATGGCATCGCGACCTGGCTTGCCAGTGACGGCTGAGACCAGCCCGAGAGCCGGGACCCGAGGACGAGAGTTGCGCCATCTAACCTAGCTTATGCGCTAAAGGGGTGCCCGAGCATCGCGACTCAGACTCCTACCGGCTCTCCGGCCCTCACCCTCTGGTCTTGTCCATGGCATCGCGACCTGGCTTGCCAGCGACGGCTGAGACCAGCCCGAGAGTCGGGACCCGAAGACATAGAGCACCGGCATCTAGCCAATTTTGCAGGAATGCACTCGAAGATAAGGCCCAGAGCCAGGCGCAACCCGCCTTGAGGTGGGGCCCCGTGAGTCCCGCGCTGGCTCACGGGTGCCCAGATACACCTCGTACAGCCCTACCGTGCCAGCCACGTGTCAGGGTGGGGCTGTATATGCCCCGGGGGCTCCTCCCGGAGGGGATCCCCCTCCCACGTTCCAGTGGAAGCACCATACTCCGCGCTGGCTGACGACACTGCCGAGGAGCGGCTATGCCCAGATGCATGCGAAGCGCTATGCTCAAGGCTGGTGATAAACAACCGAGGGTGACCACCGGGTCGCATCAACCTCGTGGAGCCAGAGCTCGGTGTCCGCCTCGTCGCAACGCCTCCTCGGGGCGCCGCGAGGGGCTGGGCACGGGGGCTGCGCCAGGTCACGCCAGACGACGCCACCCAGCCTGACCCCTCGGCCTGGTTTGTCGACGTCACTCCCCGAGCGGAGCCAAGGTACGAATGCCGTTTGAGCGTCAAGGGGGACTCCTGAGCATCACGACTCAGGAGCCTAACTGTTCACGTAGCCCCTCACCCCTTAGTTCCGAAAGGCTAACGGTGGTTGAGGTATGCACGGGGCCGGGCTCGCAGACGAGAACGGTGGATCCGCCTGCCTCACCTGCCTACTTGTTGTTCAGGCGCCAAGGGGACTCTGAGCATCGCGACTCAGAGCCTAACTTGTCACGTAGCCCTCACTCCTTGGTCCCGCCCTGGTTTCCGATCGGGGCTAACGGCGGCTGAGGTAGCAAGGGCCGGCTCTGCCGGCGTAGAACATAAGCAAGTAGGAAGCACAAATTTCAAGGAATTCAAAAGCATATATTACAGTCCACACTGTTATCACAATACCAAACGCGAGGTTTAAACGCCTCCTCGAGGCATGATACATGTGCAGGAATTAAAAGCAAGACAGGAGCCACAACGGAGTCACTTGTCGGCGGTGGAGCAGCGCAGAGTGGGCTCGCCTCGTGAAGCAGCAGGGCCGGCAGCGCCTCGCTTCGGCTTGGTGTTGAAGGCCCAGAACTTCCCCAACAGAGCCTCCGCGCGACCCTTCACAGCCTCGGCAGCGGCAGCTGCATGCTCGCCGCTTGCTGGCTCCAGCAGGCTATCCATGTCGACGCTGGGATCGTGAAGAGATGTGGGTGAGGATCCGCGTCAGTGCCGCAGAAGACAGGACACGGGCCTCGGCCTCAGCCGTGGGGCCAAGACCAAGGGAGACATCTTCAAGAGCACGAATCAGGAAGGGAAGCAGCTTAGCGGGGCCGTCCTCTGCGCCGGCCAGTGGGCTCTCCAGGCCGTTATCATAAAGCTCCATATCCATGAAGGCCACACGATCTACGGCAAGAACCCGCGCCTTGTCCTCCATATCCATATCCATGAAGGCAAGGCGCGAGCCTTCACCTCCATATCCATGAAGGCCACGCGATCTTCGGCAAGAACCCGCGCCTTGTCGTCCAGCTCGACCTTCCTCGCCTCCAGTTCCTGATCCAGCGCGCCTAGGCGGTCACGATGCTTCTTCAGCTTGGCCTCCCGGTCCTTGACGGCCGCCTCGCGAGCCTTCATGCTTTCCTCCTGCTCCTGGCGGAGGCGGGCCTCCTCGGCGAGCTGGTTCTGCAGGCCCTTCAGCTTGCCCTCTAGCGTCTCACAACGACCTTGGATGCTGGATGCCTCCCCCAGGGCAACATCGCGGGCTACCTTAGCCTCACAAACAGCCTGCTTCTCCTCGTCGCAAGCCGTCGAGGCCTGGACCAGCGCCGCCCGAATCGAAGCGTCGGAGCGAATCCAGCCAGAGGCCAGCTCCAAGCGCCCGGCCACCAAGCGAGGGCCGATGCCCAGAAGATCCTGCCGCAGCCGGTCCAATTCAGCGGCAGCACGATCCAGGACAGTGGGAGGAGTCGGAGAGAGAGCAGTTGGTGGAGTAGGAGGAGATGGCGGCGGCGTAGCCACTGCGCCTTGAGGCGGAACCAGCGGCGCCACGGCAACGGTGGAGGCAGCGCCAAGCAAGGCCACCTCGGGAGTCGCCTGGGTCAAGGGGGCTGAGCTCGCCTCAGCGGCTCAGCCAGGCCTCGCAAGGACGCCCGTGCAGGAGAGGCCTAGGCGTCGGGATCATGTTCTTTTTCGAGCAGGGGCACCGCCACGGATGGGGCCTCAGGAGCCCCCTTCAATTTCTTCGCTGAGGGCGCCAGCCTGGCCGAAGAACATGGACATCAGATCTCGTCGACAGAGCAATAATCAAGACGGGAAGCAGGCACTTACAGGTCGTCGCTGGTGTACTCTAGCAGCCTCTGGCCATACTTGAAGCCCGAGAGTCGGCTGCAGGGATCAGCTTCAAGGGGACCAGGAGCAGGAGGCGCGTCTGCGGATCGCCCCGGGGCCGGGGCGGACCCGCGGGGGACCAGCCCAGTCCGGACCTTCTTCGGGATCGGGGGCAGGCTTCTGCCTCCCCGCTCACCCTCATCCTCGTCGTCGTCACTCTCGGGGAGGCAGAGAACGCGGGGCCTGCGCCGCAGGGGAGGAGCCCTTGACTCTGCCCCTGAATCAACCCCCTCTCCTGGCTCTCTTTCCTCCACCTCTTCGTTGGAGTCGGAAGAGGACACATCCACCAGGTCCTCCGGAGCCTCCACGGGCACGGGCCCGTCCCCATTGAAGACGGGCATGGGCCCCACAACCTGCTCCCAATCCTCATGAAGGAACAGGGGCGCGGGGGCGCCCTCCGGTCTCGCCACATCTCCCCCAACCAAGGACTGGAGAACCGTCACCAGATCCTCGCTGGCCAGGGCCACGGGGCTCGGGTGAGGCCTCCACATCGGAAGCGATTACTGGCAAAGCAGAGCCAGTTGGTGCTCCAGGAACTCCCTCAGCAGCGACGCGCCGGTCAGCTTCGCCGTTGCCGCGTCGGCCGGCTTCAGATCTGCATCCATCTTCTCGAGCACCGGCTTAGCGCATGGGATCCGAAGCTTCGCCGGGACCGATCGTCGGAACTCTCGGGTTCCATGGGCAGGATCAGCCGAGGTGGATCCGCCAGATCCACCAAGACCCACTTGCTCCAAGCCCTCAATCCGCTTCCTGTGGTTTGAATGGCGATGGCTCCGCCAGATCTGATTTAAGCTCGCAGACGCGGAGGCGGAACCACGGAGGTTTGAGGAAGAAGTAGTGGCGCAGCAAGGCCACCGAGGATTCACCCCAACATGGGCCTCACAATAGTAGGCGAAGATTGCCAGAAGAAGGACGGAGTTGGGATGGAGGTGCAGAGCTTGGATATTGTAGTGACGGAGGACGGAGAAGAAGAACTCGGAGAAGGGAGGCACCAGACCAGCAATGATGGCGCTCGCGAAGAACGGGTAGAGGGTACTCCCCCGACCCTCAGGGGCGGACGAGACGGCCTTGAACACCGCCGTTCCATTGACGCCCTGCGCCTCCACCAACCGGTGCATCGAGGCAGGCTCGCCGACACATTTGGCGGGTCCAAGACAGAGAGTACCAAGCTCCGCCGGGTTTGGCGAGAGCCATGATCGCTAGGGCGCGCAGCGGAGTGGATCTGAAGGTCTTGGAAGCAGAGAGGAGAGGCGCAAGAAAGGGGATCTGAGCAACAACCAGAGAAAGTAAAGGAGGCAAGGAAGACGCCGCTCTATTATCAACCCACGCGGTTGCAGAGGCGCACACGTCCAATCAACCGCCACGCGGCGCCCAAGGCCGCAGGCTGTTAGGGCCCACGATGCTTCGCACTTACCCTTTCGCCTCTCCGCTCGGCCAAGTTCGGGCGCGCCATGGGCCCGGGGGCTACTGTCGGTGTTCTGGGAACGGGGGTCCCCAGACTTGCCTGCCGGCGGCCTGTGGCGTGGCTCAAAGGAAGCCCAGGACAGCCCATCTTCATCAACACAAGCTCAAGACCCTCGCGAGGGGCCAAGCCTCATGGGCGGACGACCAGAGCTTCTCGTGCACGGCCTCGTCAGGTTGGCTCATGAGGAGGTGGAGAGTTCAAGGCAGGGTACCTCGCGAGGTGCCCATGACGCAAGCCATGACGACCAAGGGCGCCAGTCGGGCGCGAGCCCGCGCAGCGTCCTCCTTTCCTCTTTGGTGCAAAGGGAGCAAGCGCAGGCGAGAGCATCAAGCAAAGGCACCCGTTTCGGTGCAACAAGACCAAGACCAACCGCAACGGCTGGAAGGGAGTCATCGTGGAGCCCAAGCAGGCGTCATCACCAGAGCCTTTGGCGGGCGAGGACCAACTTTAGTCAGGATAAGTGTACCAGCTGTTCCCCTTCAAAATGGCCAATTGTTGGCGCCCTTCCCGCTCAATATTTGGGAAGAGGCCCAGGGCCTTTGCCTATAAATAGGAGTGGCCACACTCAGAGTAGGAGGGGGACGATCCGCATCCAGATCTGGGAGAGACGAAGAGAGATCAGAATCCTCATCGAGGAACAAGTAGCTAGAGAAACGGAAAACCACCCAGCAGTTCATCACACCCACCAAGAACGGACCCTCGCGAGGCTGTTCTTCCCTGTACTGTTCCTTATTAGCCCAAGAGGCAATCCACCACACCACAAACTAGAGTAGGCTATTACACCACAATGGTGGCCCGAACTAGTATAAATCTCGTGTCTCTTGTGCTGTTCTATTTAGTAGTTTAGGTCCCTGCGATTCGGCGAAGTGCGAGACGGTGGAGGGTTGGATCTCCGCGCGCACCCCAGTGTTCGAACCTCAAGGGTCTACCGGAACCCGAAATCCAACAATCATCAATTGAAGAATGGGCAAATCTGATCAATGCACCTAAGGAGGAAGAGGATGACTTGGATGTCTATGCCAAGAAGAAGATGGATCACAACACAATGGCACATATGTACAAGGAAATCCCAGATGCTGCTATAGAATCACACAAGTTTGGATCAGTACATTACCTTCTGTCAGGACTGCCAACCATTAACTGGATCCTCAGGCACACTCTCTTGCCCAAGTCAGGTGATGACAACATGATCAGAGGCCATGCAATAAATCTGCTACACTTATTTGATGTGCCACAAAAGTTCAAGGTCATGAGTCTTATAGTTGAAACTATTAAGAGGACAACTGCTGACCAGAAGAGAAGTTGTGGGTATGCCCCACAGATCCAGGAGCTAATTAACTCCAAGATGGGCACTCGCACATACTTGTTGGACAAGGAGCACATGCCTATTTATCCCGACTTTGAGGACAAGCAAGTGGTTACGAATGAAGATGAACCATCTTCTGTGCAAGCACAAGCGAAGAAGGAAAAGGCAAGGACAGAGAAGGCTGCCAAGATGCCAACAATGGAAGAGGCATCTTAGTACTTCTTGAAGAGAAAACAGGATCAACTTGGCTACTTGATTGGATCCACTCTTAGGATTGAGAAGGGGCTGGCCACCTTGACTCAAAACTAGGAGAGCCTGGAGAGGATCATGGAGCAGAAGTTCTATGACATGGATGTGAAGGTAACTGAGATCCAGTCAGTTGTTGAGCAACTTTAGGATGATATGCAGGAGAGGAAGGGCAAGACAACCACTAAGGCATTTGCCAGAGTGCCTAGAGCTCAAAGATCAGCTGCAGTGCCAGTGACAGACACAAGAGCCACTTCATCTGCACCAGCTACAGCTTCAGTGCCACCAGCTCCAGCACCTACTCCACTAGATCCATCTACATCAACTGATGCCTTCGTCCTTGGCGTTACATCTACACCACCACACCAAGATCAAGCCTGAGAGACGATTTAGTGCTATGCATTTTCTATGAACTTTTTGGTAACTTGTTGCCAAAGGGGGAGAAAAATGTATAGATCATAGGCTTCAAGAGAGAGCGTTGCTTTTTATTCTCTCTTGCTTTGGTGGTTGAACTTTATTTGCTTGATTGAGATACTTTTTGTCTGTGTGATACTTGGATGATCATGTGTTTGATCATATGCTACATTAATGCTTGTTGGATGACATTATCCTTTTATCTCTATATGATCATTCACTTTGCTTGGTGATGAGTGCATGTATTCTATTATTATCATTTTGAGCGCTCCACCAAGATGTATGTGACATGGAAGAGTAACCCATGAGCCTGACTCTTTGTGCATTTGCGGTCCAAAGCAAATCTTAAACTATGCACAAATTTAGGGGGAGTTCTTGCTTATCACATACTTCTGAAAGCGACAATGTTTTTCACTCTTATTATCATTTGTCGAAGCTTTGATCTATATGTTGTCATCAATTACCAAAAAGGGGGAGATTAAAAGTGCAACTATCCCTAGGTGGTTTTGGTAATTCCTGACAACATATAGCCCATTGAGCTAACATTATTCCAAGATAAATATTTCAGGAAAAGCTCAATGAATGGCATGGCATGGATGAGGAAAGCGGACCCCTCAAAATACTAAGGATAAAAGGATTGGCTCGAGCTCAAAGCTCAAGACTCTACATTTTATATTTTAGTGATCCAAGATCACATTGAGTCTATAGGAAAAGCCAATACTATCAAGGAGGGATGAGGTGTTAGCTTATTACCAAAATCGGTCCCACCGAGTTTGTGTAATCTGTCTCACCGAGATTACGTTATGCCCTAACCCTAACCATGTCGGTCCTACCGAGTTGCATTTCGGTCCCACCGAAAATCCTAACGGTCACTAGATTTGCTGAATCGGTCTGACCGAGTTTAACAATTCAGTACCACCGAGTTTGGCAAGTTGTGTGTAACGGTTAGATTTTGTGTGGGGGCTATATATACCCCTCCACCCACTCTTCATTCATGGATAGAGCCATCAGAACGAACCTACACTTCCAATACACATTTTCTGAGAGAGAACCACCTACCCTTCTGTTGAGACCAAGATATTCCATTCCTACCATATGAATCTTGATCTCTAGCCTTCCCCAAGTTGCTTTCCACTCAAATCTTCTTCCCACCAAATCCAAATCCCGTGAGAGAGAGTTGAGTGTTGGGGAGACTATCATTTGAAGCACAAGAGCAAGGAGTTCATCATCAACACACCATTTGTTACTTCTTGGAGAGTGGTGTCTCCTAGATTGGCTAGGTGTCACTTGGGAGCCTCCGACAAGACTGTGGAGTTGAACGAAGGTGTTTGTAAGGGCAAGGAGATCGCCTACTTCGTGAAGATCTACCGCTAGTGAGGGAAGTCCTTCGTGGGCGACGGTCATGGTAGGATAGACAAGGTTGCTTCTTCGTGGACCCTTCGTGGGTGGAGCCCTCCGTGGACTCGCGCAACCGTTACCCTTCGTGGTTTGAAGTCTCCATCAACGTGGATGTTTGATAGCACCACCTATCAGAACCACGACAAAAATATCCATGTCTCCAATTGCGTTTGAATTCTCCAAACCCTTCCCCTTTATATTCTTGCAAGTTGCATGCTTTACTTTCCGCTGCTCATATACTCTTTGCATGCTTGCTTGAATTGTGTTAAGATTGCTTGACTTGTGCTAAGTTAGCTAAAATCTGCCAAAGACTAAAATTGGGAAAAGGATAAGCTTTTATTTGGTCAAGTAGTCTAATCCCCCCCCCCCCCCCTCTAGACATACTTTCGATCCTCCACTGGTGCAGTTGGGTCACTGACACGTGGGCCCAACAGGCATCTGAGCCACATGTTAGTTACGAAACTGCACCTGCAGTTAAGTCATCAAGCTCGATCTTGTTGGAGAAGAAGCTTCTGTTCGCTCAGCCGGACACAGGTGGGTAGCTTCGGTTAATTAATTATACCTCCAGCGCACCCCTTTTTAGTTGAAGAATGTATGAAATGTAATGAAATCTGGCATGTTTATATGAAATCCAACAGTGTATGAATGAATTTAGTTTGATTAGTTCGAATTCTAGTATCACTGGCATTGGATGAACATGCAAAACAATATGTACTAGCATTATTCCCAGAGTGATCACCTCGTTTGCAGCAGTTTCACATGTACTCCCTCCGGTCCTTTTTAGCCTGCATACAAGTTTTGTCTGCAGTCAAAGTATCTCTACTTTGACCAATCTTTAAAAAAAAGTATGAACATGCACAATGTAAAATCAACTGACTTGAAAGAAATCTAATATGCGAAGTAAAAAGGAACAGAGGGAGTACAAAGAGTTTGAGAAGCTTTTTTGCGTTCCTTTACATTGCAATCAAACACACAGGCCTGACAATTGATAGAGAACATTCAAAACAATCGATGATTATGCATCTCAGTGATTCACATGTCAAAGCCAATATTTACTTCACAACTAAAGAATAAAGAAAAATCGATCGATGCTGCTGACAGCAAAGGGCGTCCCATTCAAAAATATGAAACGCATGTCTTCTTGCTAACATCAATGAGCAAAATTTGACAAAGTTGTCCCATTCAAAAATTTCAAATGCATGTTGTTTTGCGTACATCAATTAGCAAACTTTGACAAGGTTTTCCCATTCCAAAATATCAAACGCCTACGATTATGGAATGGGCAGGGTTTGCCATCAGTTCGGACATTGACATGGCACCTCGTGCTAAATAAACCAGTTGTTCTTTTTGTGCAGTTCCACCAAAATCAACCAAATTCGCGTGTAGCTTGTATGATTTCGCCTTTATATGTTGCAACGCCTTGAACATATCGGCACCTCCTTTCTTGTGGTGGAAATGAATGATTCGATGTATTCATGAACATTTTGTGCAGTTCCCATTGAAATCAAGCTGAGCACCCTTGTTTGCATAAACAAAAAAGTAATTAGTATAAAGCAAACTGTCCTATGAATTGACAGTTTAAACAGGCACCTACATGGTCCATGTAGAGCACACTTTTAAAAAATGGAACTCGCCGGAAAGAATCCTAGAACAACATTGTACTTGCGCATCACAGCAAAAGAGATGGAGATCTGTCAAGCCTTCTGAGCGGAAGTTAGTTTGGTCTTGTGGGGAGTAATGTAACCATCCTTCAACTGCTCCTTCTGATGAGAAGATTGACTGGGCTTCTTCATCCTGGCATAATCGGAACTAGTCACTTCACGTACTCCATATTCTTCTTTAGAGGAGGATGATCCTGTTGTGCAAAGACAAGAGGAAAAATAAATGCTAGCATCCCTGTTTGCTCGAAAAAAGGAAAGGAAATATTTAAAACAACAAAGATGAAGCACTTCTCAAGGACAATACCACTTTCTCATGACAGTATCTAAACAGTAGCACAGCACCAATAGAGATGACAAAGCTCAATCATATGGATGAAATCCATGGGCGAGTACCAACGTTTGTCAGGAGGCTTATTGTGTAGAGCATACAGATCAAGCACTTCTCCGGAACTATCTATTGTTATCTACTGTGGTTGCCATGCTTACTATATACTCCTCGATTAGTTTAATGTTTCCAATATCTTCTTGTGCAGTTCCACTAAAATATATGGTATATTCGAAGAAGATCACTGTTTGCACAAGTAGAGATAATTACATATTACATTAAGAGTGGCATCAAATCAGTGGCAAAACAATTGCTCGTTCCACCCATAGCAATAAATTAAGATGCAAAACTGTATCATTACTTGTGTAATCACAGTTCCAGTGCTTCATTATAGCACTGGGAGTTGGTTTTTGTTTTTCTTCCGCTTGTTCTTCCCCTTCATCACTTGGTTCAATAACAGACAAAGCTTCGCCTTTAATGTAAGATTTGGCATGTCAATTAGGGAGCACAAGTATAGCACTAAACAACGACATTAATTTTCTGATGAAAGTGGCAAAATAGAGGCTTGTGAAATATCCTTATCTTACCTCAATGGGATATTACGGTGCACATACAGATTGGAAGTCTTGTCTCCATTTGTACAGTTCAGCAAAATCAAGCAACATTACCGTATAAGTAGCACAACATATGAGAGCACACTGCAGAATCATGTGAGAGATGGCTAGTACAGACCTCTCATGATGCGGAATTCAAAGAAATCACAAGAAGAAGATCTGAACCAACTTTGCCAACACGGATAGGAAGTAAGATGCCCTCTTGTGCAGTTCCACTAAGATCAAGCTATCAAGCAACGTTGTCGGTGTGACATTTTGGTTGAACTGCACAAAACACTCTTAAAACAAAAGTGTTTTGTGCAGTGCAACAAAAGGTCACAATGGCAACGAGGTGAAGTAGATAACCCTGTTTACATAGAGGTGCAAAGGAAACAACTAGTGGTCAATAACGGTGGATGACACAGAAGCCAACAAAAAGAAGCATGTACCTTATCTAAATGGGAAAGAAAGCAATACAGTAGCATTTCTCAAACGGTGGCATTGATTAATATTAACAGAGAGATTATATTAACAATAAAATTCATTAAACATGTAATTTTCTTTTAACTGTGGCATTCATCAATTTTCCAGCGGCATTTTTAGAGGGTGTTTGTTTACAGGTACTTTTTGGTGTAGGGACTAAAAAGGTCCCTTTCAGTCATATTTAAACCAAGCAGGAGGGACTTTTACGGACTAAAAGTGGGCATTTGGGACTAAAGAAAGAAGACCCTGAGTAGGGATGAAAATAGAACGGAAAGTTTCCGTTTTTCTGGCAAAAAAACGGAAACAGAGAGGAAAAACGGAAACGGAAATGAAATTTTGCAAAGCAAAAACAAAAGTGCAATTTTTTATGCGGAAACGGAAAAAAAACGAAACAATGTTTTCCGGCGGAACAAGTGCGGAAATGGAATTTTCCGTTTCCGTTAATATGGAACTTTCCGCTTTTAATACGAAAAAATGTCTATTTTATAGCCCAACAGAGAGTTACATAGCAGAATAATGGCCCATGGCCCAACTTCAGCATAACAATACACCAGGCACCGCAGCAAGGCGAGCAGAATCCCTAATCTAATCCCTAATCACCGCTCAAAAATAATCTAATCCCTAATGGAGCAGACGAGCACGCTGCCACCGCCACTGCCCTCGCATCTTCGGCCGGCCTGCCCAGATTTGACATGGCGCCGTCGGACGCCGCTGCCTTCTGAAGCCGCCGTGGGACGCTGCCGTCCTCTGAAGCCGCTGTTTGACGCCTTCGTCCTCTACGCTCCTCTGAAGCCGCCTTTCCGATGCCTCTGACCTCTACGCCCTTCCAACAAAATCGAATCCCTCGGCAGTTGCACCCCTCTCCGCTGCTGACGACACTACAAAAAAATACACTTCCGTGATGATACGTGTTTATCACAGTAGTTCGCGTTTTCTGTCATGCATGTACATCCATGACGATTTTATGACAGAATCAAGATAGTCATACTGTCTTTGTCGAGAAGTGTTCCATGACATTACCAAAATTATCATCACGGAAGTGTCCACTTCCATGACGATAAATCGCGCGTCCGTAAGTGCTTTCGTCAAGGGTGACCGACACGTGGCATCCACCGCAGCGGAATGCCGTTAAGCTATCGGGTCAGGTTTTGGATCCGATAACCCGTTAATAGCCCCGACCAATGGGGATTTTCCGTGTAAAATTATCATTGGCTGGAGGAAACACGGTACGCTCATCGTTGGGACAGATGTCATCCACTCATTGGACGAAGGCGCCTATGATACGTCGACCGTGGCACGCCCAACAGAGGTCCATTCTCGTGAAAAGGCCAGCCCGTTTGACTTGGTCAAAAGGTGGCGGGCCGGCCCATGGAAAGCCTGTTAACGGCCTGTTCGCATATAGCCCATTTACAGCCCGCTAACCCAAGGCCCGTGACGCCCTATCCTAATTAGGCCCTGTAGCGTCATCTAGGCCATCCAATATGATTCCAGCCCATTTTCACTTCTGGCGCATGTATGGCCCATGACGTCTTTCAGCCCATATGAGGCCCTATGTAACTCTTGGCCTATTAACGGCCCGTGGTGAAACTGGCCCGTAATGAACAGTGTATCACTTTACACCCATTAACGGCCCATGGTGAAACTGGCCCGTAATGAACAGTGTATCACTTTATACCCATTAACGGCCCGTTATTCCTTGGTCCGTTTCCGGCCCATGTTATCTTTCGGCCTTCTCAGAGCCCATTTATTCTTGGGCTCATTTCCAGCATTCGTTTACTTACGACCGATTCGTCATTTTTCGCTTGTGGGCCAAATTCAGCCGTGGTTACATCGGCCCATTTGTGGTCTCGATGTCGTTGGGCCATTTTCATAGCATCATCAAATCGGCCTATTAACGATGGCCCGTTATGGTCGGCCTATGAACGGACGATTCCAACTCTAGCCCGCTTACGCCATAATGCGATCTGTTTGGCCCATGTTTGCCAATCGATCATACTGCCCGTATAAGGCCCATTGATGATACTGACCACGAAAGCCCATTGTTTCTACGGCCCGTAGAAGGCCCATTGTTTCTGCCCGTAGAAGGCCCATCGTTTCTATGGCCGATGGGAGGCCCAAGTGTCACTACATAAATATTAGCCCATGGTTATTGTGGCCTAGTTTTAAAAATAGGTTATTGCAGCCACTAGCAAACCGCGGAAAAAGAACGGCAATCACTACAAGCAAACGAATAAAGAAGACAACAAGGAAATAAATAAGCAAGCAACTAACACTAGGCTATCACGGCTATTACACATATTACATCCACTGGGCATCAAAGTTCGCCACCAGTGCAAATATAGGGAACAAAGCGACATATCATATACTTTGGTTGTCAAAGTTGGCGACCAGCGCAAATAAACGCCACAAACAAAACAAATCCAGAACTGAAACCACTTGAAGATGTCAAGAAACAATATCCTGGGTACCCATAATCGGCAAGATGCTTAGCAAGCTTATTAACTTTCTCTTGTTTGGCGCTTAAATCCTCCCGGTTGCTTGCTGTTGCACCGAAAATATGCATCTGAATTCTGCAGGACTTCCCGATCCTTGACTTCTTGTTGCAAAGACATCGATCAATGTCTTTCAACTTGAAGTTGAGACTCAAGAAGACGAACTGATTCAGGCAGCGAGTTCGAAGAGCTTGTGCCAGCAGTAGTGGCCAGTAATGAACACTACATCAAGACAGGACTTTTGGGTTCCCTCACTTTCATTAAGATAGTTTTTATCAGCTTTCTGGGAGACCAACAGGGACGTCTCACTATCTTGAACCTTATCTGCATTATTTCCTTTACCATTGGATAACGAGGTACAGTTCTCCAATATTTTGTCCGCATTCTAAAAGAGAAACAAGCAGACACATCACATGTTTACCATGTTGTATATGAAACTCATTTTGGTAAATGAGTTCAGTAGTAAAGTGGACAGGATAACAGCATGAAACGAACATATATCTATGTACCATGGTCACTTTATGGTCTATATCATTCTAGTTTTTGTTGCCAAATCAAGATAGAGACACAGTTCAAATAATATTTGTTCAAGACAAAGCAGAATAGACAAAATATAAGTGTGGGTAACTATAGAGCAATAACAACACTTGTAATGTGCATGACATCGGAACATAACTGTTTATTCAATTGAAGCTGAAATCAACATAGAGCAGGTGACAATAGCAAACCAGTTAACGAAACAGGTTTAAAACATACCTGTTGCGCCATTGGAGTTTCAATTCCATCCTTCAAATTTGAAAATAGTTGTTATGAGTAAATACAGTAACGCAACAGCAAAGGTGTATGAACCATAGCTACAGAACCCGACCTAAGAACAAATCTTCTCTCCTTTAAGTGTTGAGTTGGGATTCGGAGTGGTGGTCCTCGTGCTTTGGGCACAGCAGTTCCCTTACTAACTGCTCGTGTTTGGGTGCTTTGTGGTGGAGTCGGTGTTGTGTCAACTAGAACTGGGTTACTATCTGCCGGGGTTGGGGTTAGAAGGGGTGTAGCTGGTTCTCTGTCCAACTGGGTCGGAGTACAATCTGCGAGAGTCTGGGTTATGTGTGGTGGATCTGGTCCTTGGGCAAGTACAACCGTGGTTCTATCTGCATCAACTGGTAGCACTATCTTTTTTCAAGACCGTGTTGTTACTCCCTTAGATATCGCCATCACGCTCTCCAATTGAAATGGCTGATAAACAAGAAAAGTAATTGAAAGTATAGACATTGTATGATAGACAGGTGCAATGGATAGTGGGGAATAAAAGAGGGCATGAAATAATTCATATTTATGATGTCTAACCAAACAGGATAGCATGACACAATTTCACATATATGATGGCTAACTAAACAGGATAGGATGACACAATTTCACATTATGACGGCTAACTAAAAAAGATGGAAAGACATAGTTCAAAATATGAGACTATGTAAACAAGATGACATGACATAACTATATAATGTGTTTATTAAATAGGTTGGCATGCAATAATTCACATGCATTCACGGATAGAATGCCATAATTCAAAATATGATGACTGTAAACACTAAACAGGATGAGATGATATAACTATATGATGTATTTATTAAATGGGTTGCCATGCCATAATTCAGATAGATGATGAGTATGTACTATGTAAACATGATGGCATGATATAATTCAAATATATGATTTATATAGTAAGCAAGTAAGCAGATGGCAATCCATATATGATGTAAAAACTAAGCAATGCAAGACAACATGCATGACATGGGTAATATAACCCTGCCAAGTTTGAGAATAGACCTCAGGGGGGAAATAGGACTGGTCATCAGTCTCTGAATCCTCCTCTGAGGAGCTCTCTGTAACCAGCAAGATGTCTGCTTTAGCAGGTAGCATTGTCTCCTCTGAATACCTTGTTTTCACTCCAGATACTTCCATCACCGCTTTAAATGGCTGATGCACAGGAAGAGTAGTTGAATATACAAACGTTGTCGACAAATGGAACACGTAATACAAAAAAATGATAGCATGATATAATTCACACACATGATGATTGTCTAAATAGCATGGCATTGCATAATTCACATATATAATGCCTTTGCAACAAGATAGCATTGTATAATTCACATATATAATGTCTTGCAACAACATGGCAATGCATAATTCACATATATGGTAATTAGACACTGAATAGGTGGCATTCACACAAAGTATGTCTAAACTAATCAAATGACATAGCAATGCGAGACACCATACGCACGATATGAGCAACATAACCCTGCCAAGTTAGAGCATACACCTCGGGGATAGGACTGGTCATCTGTCTCTGAATCCTCCTCTGAGGAGCTATCCGTAACCAGCGAGATATGCGCTTCATAAGATAGCATAGTCTGCTCTGAAGACCTTGTTTTCACTCCAGAATTTGCCATCACCGTGTCAAATGGCTGATGCACACGAAGAGCAGTTGAATGTACTAACATTGTTGACAAATGTAATATGTAGCATAAAAAAGGATGGCCTGATATAATTTACATATAAGATGGTGGCTAAGCGGGATGGCATTGCAAAATTCACATATATGATGCCTGGCTAAACAAGATGGTGTTGCATAATTCACATAAATGATGAATAAACTAAACAGATGGCATTCACACAAAGGATGTCTAAACTAAGCAGATGACATATTTGATGTATAAAGTAAGAAATGCAAGACACCGTATGCATGATATAACCAACATCAGCATGCCAAGTTAGAGCGAAGACCTCAGGGGGTAAATAGGAGTTTTCTTCTCCTTTTGAATCCCCCTCAGAACAGATATCTTCCTCTCGATTAATATCCTAAATGCGTGGAGGGGGGGGGCTGCCTTTGCGCCTACCATGGAGCGACGTCTGCATGAAATTTTATTGCCACGCAAGGCTCGTCTCTTTTGCTCTACATGTTCAGTTCCATTGTTTACAATAACTGCCATGCATAGGAATAAAACATAGTGAGATTATGTAAGGAGTGCATGCATAAATCTAGAGTGATGGCAGCAACCTGTGGATAGACCCAAAACTAATAATAGCAGGCAGATAATGGCTTCAGTTAAAAATACAGATAATGGCTTCTTTACTGTTTGTTTCCCACCCAACATGAAACTATAGTAGACACCGGAGATTAACCAGATAGTAGATAGATACTATTGATAGCGGCCCCGATATGTACCGCACAACCATTTAAAAACTCAAGTTTGACCATTAGTTTGGAGTGACTCGAGTCTAATCGGTGAACAGGGACGATAAAGTAGCATGTAATATAAAGCGATGCATAGCGTAAGCAGACACGAAAGAGTGCGACCTCTCTTGCGGACCCGTGTAGTCCTCGAGGTCATCTGCTCGGTTGATGATGGTAATGCAGTTTTCATGGCTCCCAGCGGCGGGAAGAAGATCGAGGTGGCGAAAGACAGTCTGGAGGCGGATCCTGCTGTGCTGGACCCTTCTGTCGTTGGAGCAGCTGAGCTGGGGTGGACGACGGCGCAGCAGGAGCGGGACAAACCACGCAAGGTTTTCTTTGACAACTATCTGTAAGAGAAGTAATTCTATAAGTGCTCGTTTCAATTGGAGGATTCCAACAATGTAGGGATAGGAAATAGACAGGAATAGGATAGAAATGCACATGCAAAACAGAGAATCTAAAAACACAGGATTTCTGCCAATCTGGGTGTTTGATTCACAACAATTGGAAGATCACAGGATGCAAAGAAGCATGGTGAGATTAAGTCAAACCACAAGAAAATGTACGGTTATAATGCTATTATGCTACTATCTCTTAGTCTTCTGCTTCATGAATAGGAATTTGAAATGGAGGACATATGAAAATTAAAATTCCTACGTTTTTTCTTTCAAGGAGAAACTAAAGGAACAAATCCGTGTGCTCAGTGGACAATATATATAACATGTAGAGAAAAAAAGAGATGCAACAAGTGTACAACCTCTTTGGCGAAGCCATGTCGATCTCAGCGTGATTGGGTTGGCCGGTGAGGATGCTCCGCTAACTTTGTTGTCGGAGGAGGGAAGAAGATCTTAGGCACCGGAGATGGAGCCCGAGTACTGCTCGCTGTGATGGAGGGTTTAGTTGTTGGAGCAGCTCGGTGAGTTGTACGACGCCGAGGCTGAAGCAGGACAAGAGAGACAACGAACAACGTTAACCTGAGTGGAATTCTAATAGCATCTCCAATACATGACGTAAAATACATAACCACAAAGTGCTAGATGTAAAATACATCAGCCGCTCATCTCTGAACTTAACTGTCGAAACTGAACTTAACTGTCGAAACTGAACTTAACCGTCGAAACAGAATTTTGCTGTCGAAACTGAATTTTGCTGTCGAAACTGAACGCACTAGCAAGGTGGGGCTACACATCGGTCAACTGACTTTTTCATCTCTAGTCAGTCAATTTTGCAGCCGTTGGATGCGAAATCAAGGGCCTGCGGTTCATCTTCAACCTCCACTCCCCGAGCTGCCAGCCACCACCAGCCAAACAGCAGCCCCGCCGCTTGCATGGACGGTGGTCGCCGCCCACCCGCCAAAACACTCCCGCCGCGGTCCACCGCCACCCGGCAATCCTCTAGGCCCCCGTGTCGAGCTTTTTCTCCGTGATCCCACACCACCGCCCGCCACCTTGGCGACCACCGCCCCATCCACGAACCCTAAGATAGATAGTGGGGTACCTCTCCGTGAGCCCCCTCCCGCTGCGCTGGTTCTTCCTTCACCTCAGCCCCCCCCTGAAAATCGGTGACCCAAAAGTCGATTCAGTCGATCAAGTGTAGCTAAATCGAGCAGCATCGCAAGCAAGAGCAGAGCGAGAGCTGCAGCGCGAGCAAAGCAATAGCAAGAGCAGACCAGGCGGGGACCGAGAAAAAGAGAGAAGCGAGCGCGAGCGAAAGCTAAAGCAGCAGTAGCTCCTACCGATGTGGATGTCGCCGCCGAGGGAGCGACGCCGTGGAGGAAGTGGCCGGCGACGCCGCCGTGGATGGAGCCGCGCCGTGTCGGCTCGGAACCGAGCGCCGGCAGCACCGTGAGATCGAATGAAGAAGAAAATGCGGCGATTAGTGTACAACCTCTTTGGTGGCGCCGATTAAGCCGCAGATTCATCTGAGGAAACGGTGATGATGATGCTCTTTCGGTGGTGCAGGTGAAGACGGCGGTGTGGGAATGGAGGTGGCACGAAAGACGAAGGGAACATCAGGGCAGCTCCTAGGGCGAGGAGGACGGGGTGGATGAACCGGCGGGACGATGAGATCGACGACGGATCCTCATCCGGTACGGTGGATGAGGGACGTCGAGGTGTTGTTGTGGACGACATCATCGGAGAAGAGGCTCCGGCTGGGTGGCGGACGGAGCAGGGTGTGGGGTTTAGTCACGGGTTTTCGCGGCCTCGATGTACGAATGGGTGGGCGGATGGGATGGCAGTGGGGAACCATGGCTTAGAGACGCGCTTGTCCGAAATGTGGGGTAAGTTCGTAAGTACCCCCACCGATTTGGCGGTTCTTCGGTTCGAGGGTACCATGGGCATTTCGCGTGTCAGGATTTCACAGGAGGTGGGAGTTTTCGCGCGTGTTGTAATTTCGGAATAGCAAGGCGTGGGTTGAGATGGAGGGAGTTGTCAGAGCACAACGCGACAAAGATATATCTTAAATATTTCGGGCTAACAAGGCGCTGGTTGAAATTTCCGGACAAGCCTAACGTGTACTGTACCAAATCAATGCACACTACAAATGTCATTCAAAACTTTGAAGTCATGTTATGTTCAATTAAAATATTCCACTACGTGTATAATGCATGCAACCTACTACTCAAATGAACGTTTTAGTGCATTCCAAACGTATATACTACCGCTTCAATATGAACTAAATTTGAATTCGTTTCTCTATTTGAATAAGATCTACAGTAATGATTGTTGTGAAGTCAAAGCATTTGAATTCATTTCTCTATTTTAATAAGATCTACAATCATCATTATTGTCAAGTTAAACCATCGTTTGTGTATTATCTTCACAGCACACCACATGATTAGTCTCGAGTTACATATGAACTATGTGTACTATATGAACTCGAACTAGATTTTGAATCCACTTTATTTTGATTTCAAATCACATTACATTTCTAGCTCTAGCTAGATCTTCATAATCTAAACCATGTCTCATATGTATAATGTGTTTATCACATTATGTATGGTGCCCGCCCCTCGCCTACAAGTATTTAGATGTGAGTTGCAAACACCACACATTACCACAAATTCAAATAAAATGTGAGAATGTTAGATATATAGTATTGTTTAGATTGTTTGATATTTAGTTGTAAGCTGCAAGCATACACATTATCACAAATTCAAATAAAATGTGAGATTGTTTGATGTATAGTATGGTTTAGATTGTTCGGCATTTAGTTGTGAGTTGCAAGCGCCATGCATTATCACATTATGGTATAACATGTGCACAACACGTGTATCACCGCTATATTCATGCATGCAATGTTTAAAACACTATGATCTCCTGTTCAAATATATGAATCCGCTTTCATATCAAATTATGATCTTTGTTAGTCTCTTACACCCACACAATCCTCTAACCTTTGTAGCTACCACTAACTTTCTCTCGTGCATGCACACGCCTCCTCGCCCTCCCCTCCCTCGGCATTCTATCCACGGGCACATTCATTTTTTTCTTTAGGTCGTTCTCCCGAGTCTCCACAACTCCTTTCCGACACACACCGATCGATAAACCTCTCCAGTGATGCCTGCCTACAACATACACACACACCTTCAATCTCCTCCTTTATGTGTCCTTGCCTCATGTCTCTCATATGGTCGAGACACACGTGTAAACTCTCGCCCTCTTTTCATCGATCTCACAACCGCACCTCCTCCCCTATCTAGCTAGTAGTTGGGCCTCTCGCACACCTCCTAGCTCCATTCTCTCTGTCTATCCGTCTCGCTGGGCCTTATTTGCCTCTAACAAATGGGCGTACACCGACCGGTCTCTCGCTATACATATAGCTAGCTAGGTCCTTATAACTCGTTTTACCCACACGTCAATCGATCTACCTCATTAGTTGTGTCTCTCCTTCCTCCGACAAACAACAATTGATCTACCGATCTAGTTAGGTTTGCTTACCAAACACATGGTTCCCCTTCATCATCCATGGATGCGTCCCGACAGATCTATCATGCATGGCACACACGAAACACATCCCCACTCTTATTGATAACATTGCAGTTCCACCCTCGGTTTGTCTAGTAGGCCTCTCCCACCATCTCGAGAAGCAACTCCATCACCCATCCAGCACTCTACCCCTCTCCCCCTCCCTCCCTCTCTCTCTCTCTCTCTCTCTGTCCCATCATATTTCCGTCCTTGATTATGTATGGATGTCGACCGATCTCCCTCAAGACATAGCTGGGTCTCTCCTTCTCAACACATATCTGAGTCGTTCTACCTCTATAGTTAGGCCT
Organism: Aegilops longissima; assembly: GCA_021605205.1. Taxonomy (NCBI): domain Eukaryota; kingdom Viridiplantae; phylum Streptophyta; class Magnoliopsida; order Poales; family Poaceae; genus Aegilops; species Aegilops longissima. The sequence goes on along the minus strand of CM038678.1, from coordinate 145,272,419 downwards.
CTCCCTACCCCTCCCCACCCCCTCCCCCCCCCACACACACCGATACATCAGCGCTCTAGTCATGTCTCCCTACCACACACAAACTTGACATGTGCCCTCTAACATTCTGGTAGGCCAGTCGCCCTATATCTTTGACTTGCACACACACACACACACACACACACACACACACACAATTTCGATGGCTCTCTTCATCGATCTTGCACCCACCCACTTGATCCTCTCTTCGACTCTTCGATAGCTATGACCCCTCCCTCTCTTCTCGTGGATTGCCCGACCCTCTATGTATGATATGGATAGGCCTCCATTTCACACACATTGCATGCAAAATTTTGTTTGAGATGTCATCGACACATATTCCCACAAATAATTCACGAAATCAACCCCACCCCACCCCACCCCCACCCCAAAACAAAAAACACTCACGAACGCGGTTTGTATCTCTCACACACACCCACGTAGGTGGGGGACGTGCAGGAAGAGAAGAGGTGCATGCACAGCGCACGTACTCCCGTCTCTTTCCCAACCACACCCACGCGGGTACACGGTGGAGCTCAATTATGTACGAAAAAGGCAACCCACGTGGTAATTTGGCACGTTTACTGGTTGTCCACTTGGTGGAGGGAGGATCGTCTACCATGAGTGAACAAACAAATTGCGACTTGACGTGTTATGTTAAAAAAGTGGCAAACAATGTGGGGCCTACCTTAGAGGCAATACTTTTGATGTGTCCCCTCAACTCGCAGAACGAGGAGAACCTTGCTTAGTACGTCGTCTCCCTCGCCCACGGGCGCGGTGGCTCGCAGGATGAGGTGAAGCTTGCTCCGCCTTACGCCTGCTCCCTCGCCCATGCGCGCGGTGGCTCGCAGGAAAAGGAGAAAAAATTACTACTCCCTCCGTTTACTCCTCGTCCCTACTACCTTGGTTATAGAGATTATATCATATTGTTTGGAATATATATGTCCTTTAGTAGATTTCAATATGAACTACTAGTACATACTCCAAACACTGATGTATATAGACGTATTTTAGAGTGTAGATTCACTCAATTTGCTCCGTATGTAGCACTCTCCTCGCCCTCTACCCTCGCCCACGTGGTGGGCGTGCAGCAATTCATTCGGTCTCATATAGCGAGCGATATATCTGCACTACCATTATTGCTCGACTTCGAAGAGGCGAAGAGCCAATCGCAAGGTTAATATTTTGGAGATGCCAAGCGCAAGGTTATAGGAGAAGCGAGTAGTAGGTGCGCGTCATTTATAAATAAAGTTTTTTTCTTGATGCACGTCGCATAATATGATAGGTTCATATGGAGAGAAAAGGAAACGCTCCACTATATAGATAGTCGGGACGGGCCAGCCTACGGTTGCTTCTTGGGGTTGCTCTCTTCACACTCTCTCGCACAAAACGATTGTGGCCACATCTCTAACATCCGGCGGATCACGTCCGCTTGAGGAAGGGTGGATGCTTAGTGTAGATGCGGTGGCTGTCGTCGACGGTGAAAACCCTTGTCGGCACGCCCCGATCGGGGTCCCGCCGTTCTCTCTCACAAAGCCGGTGAGGTTGCCTTCGTCCCTTGCTCCTTTGCCGCGGCGTGGGCAGTTGCCGCCTCCGCCGCCCTCCTCAAGGTTGAGCTATGTCCCTCGGTACAACTCCCTTGAAAGTCGGCTTGCACTGCTGCTCCAGCTGCCCACATCACTCCTGTGGATATTTCTCTACTTCTTTGCCCCGCACATACCTCTCTTGGCTTCTCGTCTTGTATTTGTGATGAGTTTATGTCTCATCAACTAGTCCCGATAATCTTATTCTAATCACGCTTCTTCAATTTCTTTGCCACGAGGATGCTCATCTCGATTTTGGTGAAACTGCACAAAATGATCCGATGGTCAAAAGGTTGCAAACTTCATTTATTAGGAAGCTCGAGCGTTGCCCGACAAATTGAAGGCTGGTCGGGGTTCACGGTTCAAGGGCTAGGGACTGCATGGATCGTTTTTTCTTTAGCTGCCTCTGTTCCAAAATAAGTGTCAACTTTAGTAGTAGTACAACTTTGTACTAAAGTTTGCACAAAGTTGAGACACTTATTTTGGAATGGAGAGAGTACATATTTGCTATGATCTATCAATCATTGAGATGCAATAGCATGCATGTTAGTCTCCTTTGTATTTGATGAAATGTTGCAACGGGCAACCTTGGGACATAAGATACATGTAACAGAAGCTGGAAGCTTCATAGCATTCTACAAATTTATCTCATTGATAAATTACGAGACGTACTATACTAGTACTTCCTCCGTTCCTAAATATAAGTCTTTGTAGAGATTTCACCATGAACCACATGCGGATGTATATAGATGCATTTTAAGTGTAGATTCATTCATTTTGTTCTGTATGTAGTTCACCTAGTGTAATCTCTACAAAGACTTATCTACTAGTAATAGCTATCCCCCACTACTAGGAATTCTCTATCCTCTCCTTGAGCCACATCATCAAAATTAATGTAGCCATTAGATGAAGTAAATCAGTCCATAATAGCCGTGCGATCTAGGCGTTGAGAGGCTCAGACTAAGCCACATGCAAGCATGCAGAAATACCATGGCACATGCATGTGAGTGGGTTTTAAATCACATCAACATGTCTGCATGCAAGCATGCACCGGTGGCATGCATGTAAGTGAGCTTTTAAGTCCCATTAACATGTCAAAAAGAAAAATATAATCCCATTATGCAGTAGGAGTTGGCCGACTCTTTTCCTTAGGTGGGATAATCTAAATGATGATGGGAGTTTATTTAGTTTGGCTACCACATTTGTCATGCGGTTATATAGTTTTTTTTGAGTTCTATGAAATCGATAATTTTGCACAGAGAGATATACCGCTGTTCCGGACTCATCTAGTAATACTTAGGAACGGAGGGAGTACTATGTAAAGAGTTAGGTGTTGGGTGATAGTGTGAGGTGGGCCATGTAATCACTGAGCCTGCGTGTTTTCACTGCTCTTGCACTCCTCCGCTGTAAGAATGGAGAAATTGTAATCTAGTAGTAGTACCTCCTTTGGCCGAAAGCGTGGGACATCCAGCAGTCCTACCACCTCAGTAATAAAGACCAATGACCCGTCAAATCACATAGACCCAGCAGTAAGTTGGACGGACGAAGCAACCATCACTCTTGCGCCAGTGAGAGGTCGCGTCCGCTCTGCCCGGGCATTAATGCGGGACCGATTCTTTGGAGCGGCGCTGACCGTTTGAGGCGGGAAGCCTTGTGGCGATGGACAGGCTTTGGGTGGGCCAGGCTGGTCAGGAGCGGGCGTGGCAGCTGTCCGCATGTCCCTACCGGACACGCCCGGAAACGAGAGGATGCACCGACTCTCTTGGCTAAAATCGTACACTACACACCATCTCTCTGTAGGAGTAGGTCGATCTGTCGCACTCTCTAACACACACATGCTGTTAAACACAAACACGCACACGGACACACCTTGGTCCCGTTGCACCTTCTAACGTGACTTATTACACCTAGACGGAGGGAGTAGTAAGTATACAAGATACGGTGGCACACTAACTTAAGTCGAATACAAGTGCCCAAAATTTGTGTGCATGTTATAATAAGGATTCACTTAAAATAGTACATCAGCGAACAGAGGGATCAATTGGACAGTGTTCCCGAGCAGTAGCGAGATGTGTGAGCTAAGATACACCGCTGGCGCTTTTAATTTTTCTTATTAATTTGTTTGTTTCACCCTCTGACTGGTGGGACCCAACGTACTACGTGGAGAGAGGTAAGGTGACTAAGGCTGCATTATTTCTGGACCACTGTGGATAGACTTACCACCAAAGCCACATGACACGATTATGATTGAAATCCCAATGACTCCCACACACACAAAAAAAGCACGGCATGCTTGTCACACGAATCCTCTCGTTGAACATAACGGGAGGGTTGTGTAACTGGTTAGCCTGTTCGCTCATCAAACTTGAGGTCTCGGGTTTGATAACTACACTTGAGCATAATTTTTGCGGGAGGATTCTTTGGTGGTCAAAATGTTTTCTAGGGTTTGCACGCTTCACACTCTCTCTCCAGTATATATATACACGCTGGAGCCTCAGCGCTTGTAGTTGCTCTCTCCACACTCTCTCGCCCTCTCCCGCTGGAGCCTCAGCGCTTGTAGTTGCTCTCTTGACACTCTCTCGCCCTCTCCAGATCTAAACAAGACTTCGTTGGCCTCTCTCTCTCTCCCCTCACTGCTGCTTAAAGATCCGGCAGGATCCGTCCACCGGGAAGGGAAGGAGGCTTAACGCTGTCGCCGTCGGCGAGGGAGGGAATCCACTACCGGCACACCTGTTCACTTTCCACCCAGCGGCAGCACAGGAGGGCCTCCAACCCCTTCTTCGCCGCCGTCGTCCCGTCGCCCACCAAACCACGCCCCAAGAACCTTAAGGTATAATTTACTTACTCCACATGCATTGCTCTAGCTGCATGTATACCATGAATCTAGGACGTGGTTCAAAGAGGAAAGGAGTGGGGGAAAGTAGTGGGAAAAGTTGTACTCCCTCCGTTCCTAAATATAAGTCTTTGTAGAGATTTTACTAGGACTACATACGGAGCAAAATGAATGAATCTACACTCTAAAATGCATCTATATACATCTGTATGTGGTTCATAGTGGAATCTTTACAAAGACATATATTTAGGAATGGAGGAAGTATATAGCATGGATCTAGGACGTGGTTCAAAGAGGACATGAAGGGGGAAAGTTGTATAGCATGAATCTAGGACGTGGTTCAAAGAGGAAAGGAATGTGGGAAAGTAGTGGGGAATGTTGTATCGCATAAATCTAGGACGTGGTTCAAAGAGGAAAGGAAGGGGCGAAAGTACTAGTTCAAAAAGGAAAGGAAGGGAGAAGGCTGTAGAGTTTGAGCAGGACTAGATTTGCTGCGCTCACATAGGGAAAGGTGTCTAAAGATAACAAAGCTGGGACCAACACAAATATGCTCCTTGGTTGTTTGTTCTTTGTTGCAACAGATGTGCATGACCACAGTACATCGGTAGATGCACATGGTGCTTTGGGCGTCCACGTCCCGTGCAACTCATTAGTTGTTGTTAATCTAAGGCCTGTTTGGTTAAAAACTCCTAGTCCCTACTTGCTTGGTTCGAGGGACTAAACATGGACTAGAGGTTATTAAATGACATACTAAAGACCATGTTACCCCTAGTAATGAACTAATAGAAACAAGGTGCGATGCGTGGCAAGGGCAACTGTTGGAAAAAGTCCCAAAAAGACTCCTCGGGGTCTTCTTTCTTTAGTCCCAAATGCCCACTTTTAGTCCCTAAAGTCCCTCATGTTTGGTTTAGATGGGGTGACACGGAGTTTTTTAGTCCCTTCACCAAAATGTCCTGTAAACAAACACCCTCTAATAATGCATTTGGAAAATTGATGCAATGCCACAGTTGAAAGCAAATAATATGTTTAACAATTTTATTGTTAATATAATCTCTATGTTAATATTAATCAATGCCCCGTTTGAGAAATGCTCTTGTCTTGCTTTCTTTCCCATTTAGATAAGGTAGATGCTTCTTTTTGTTGGCTTCGTATCATCCACCGTTATTGACCACTAATTGTTTCCTTTGCACCTCTGTGTCAGCAGGGTTATCTACTTCACCTCGTTGCCATTGTGACCTTTTGTTCCTTTGCACAAAACACTTTTGTTTTAAGAGTGTTTTGTGCAGTTCAACAAAATGTCACACCGACAACGTTAGCGATTGTTTGATCTTAGTGGAACTGCACAAGAGGAGATCTTACTTCCTATCCGTTAAAGCGAATTTGGTTCAGATCTTCTTCTTGTGAGTTGTTTAAATTCCGCATCATGAGAGGTCGATTACTAGCCTTCTTTCACATGATTCTGCAGTGTGCTTTCATATGTTGTGCTACTTATGCGATAATGTTGCTTGATTTTAGTGAACTGCACAAATGGAACAAGACTTCCAATCTGTATGTGCACCGTAATATCCCATTGAGGTAAGATAAGGATATTTCTGGCTGCTGGCCTGTATTTTGCCACTTTCATCAGAAAATTAAGTTTAGTACTATACTTGTGCTCCCTAATTGACATGCCAAATCTTACATTGAAGGCGAAGCTTATGCATTATTGAACCAAGTGATGAAGGGAAGAACAAGTGGAAGAAAAACAAAATCAACTCCGGTGCTATAATGAAGCACTAGAACTGTGATGACAGAAGTAATGATATAGTTTTGCATATGAATTTATTGCTATGGCTGGAACAAGCAATAGTTTTTCCACTGATTTGATGCCACACGTAATTATCTCTAATTGTGCAAACAGAGATCTTCTTTGAAGATACCATATATTTTAGTGGAACTGCACAAGAAGATGTTGGAAACATTAAACTAATCGAGGAGTATATAGTAAGCATGGCCACCCCCGTAGATAGCAACAAATGGTTCGGAGAAGTGCTTCATCTGTATGCTCTACACAATCAGCCTCGACAAAGGTTGGTACTAGCACCGATTTCATCCATATGATTGAGCTTTGTCATCTCTATTGGTGTTGTGCTCTTTGTTTAGATCTTGTCATGAAAAAGTGGTATTGTCCTTGAGAAGTGCTTCATCGTGCTATTTTAAATATTTCCTTTCCTTTTTTCGAGCAAACATGGATGCTAGCATTTAGTAGTCCTCTTGTCTTTGCACAACAGGATCATCTTCCTCTGAAGAAGAATATGAAGTGCGTGAAGTGACTAGTTCCGATTATGCGGGATGAAGAAGCCATGTCTATCTTCTCATCGGAAGGAGCAGTTGAAGGATGGTTACATTACTCCCCACAAGACCAAACTAACTTCAGCTCGGAAGGGTGACAAATCTCCATTTTTTGGTGTGATGCGGAATACAATGTTGTTCTAGGATTCTTTCCGGTGAGTTCCATTTTTCTAAAAGTGTGCTCTACATGGACCATGTATGTGCCTGTTGAAACTGTCAAATCATAGTACAGTTTGCTTTATACTAATAACTTTTTTGTATTTGTGCAAACAGGGGTGCTCAGCTTGATTTCAATGGGAGCTGCACAAAATGTTCATGAATACATCGAATCATTCATTTCCACCACAAGAAAGGAGGTTCCGATAAGTTCAAGGTGCTGCAAGATATAAGGGAGAAATCATACAAGCTACGCGCGAATTTGGTTGGGTGGAACTGCACAAAAAGAACAGCTGGTTTATTTAGCACGAGGTGCCATGTCAATGTATGAACTGATGGCAGACCCTTCCCATTCCACAATCGTAGGCATTTGATATTTTGAAATGGGACAACCTTGTCAAATTTTGCTCATTGATTTTAGCAAGAGATGCGTTTGATATTTTGAATGGGATGCCCTTTCTTTGTCAAGCGTCGATCAATTTTTCTTTATTCTTTAGTTGTGAAGTAAATATTGCCTCGACATGTGAGTCGCTGAGATGCATAATCATCGATTGTTTTGAATGTTCTCTATGAATTGCCAGGCCTGTGTGTTTGATTGCAATGTACAGAAACGCTAAAAAGCTGCTCAAACTCCTTGTACTCCTTCTTCTCCTTTTACTTGCACATTGTGAAAGTGCATACTTTTTGTATAAGATTGGTCATAGTAGAGATACTTTGATTTGCAGACAAAACTTGTATGCAGACTAGAAAGGACGGAGGAGTACATGTGAAACTACTGCAAGCGAGGTGATCACCACAGGAATAATGCTAATGCGTATTGTTTTGCATGTTCATCCAATGCCAATAATACAGAATTCAAACTAATCGAAATAAATTCATTAATACGGTCGATTTCATATAAACATGCGGATTTCATTACATTTCATACATTCTTCAACTAAAAAGGGTGCTTATTTGGAGGTATAATTAATTAACGAAGCTACCCTCCTGTGTCGGCCAGGCGAGCAGAAGCTTGGTGACTTAGCTGCAGGTGCAGTTAGATTCTTGACATGTGTCTGTTGGGCCCGTGTCGATCGACCAAGCGCACCAGCGATTAAGTAAAGCAGCGTTCTTCTCGGCGCAGCTCTCCAACTCCATGTCGCTGCCAAGAAGCTAACCGGCCGTCAATGGTCAACCCGCCTAGCTTGGATTCAATCGGAGGGTAGCAGCTTTGGCCTTACTTGGACCCGAGCGGCAGCGACCTACCGTGTTCTACTCTTCCTTGTTTTCTATGTGGCGCGGCCTCATTGGCAGCGGGGAGGGGCCTCGGCGGAGCCGGCGATGTCCTCTATCTCGTTGCCAGTGGGCGGCGCCTCAGCGGAGCGGTGGAAATCCTCCCCCACGTTGCTGGCAGGGTGGGGCCTCGGGTGAGCCGGCGATGTCCTCTTCCTCGTCGACGCCAGCGAAGTGGGGACTCCTCGGAGCTGGCATCATCCTCTGCCTCGTCCTCGGTCTCGCCAAACAGCGCCTCGCCCACTTCATCGCCCTCTTTGCTAGCCTCTTTGTATGCGGCCGCAGCCTCCGCCACCCGCATGCGGTACCGCCAACGCTCGAGGCAGCCTTTGCGGGCGGAGCGGTACGAGTCGAGCAGCGCCTCCTGCTCCGCCCGCTCCGCGGCGATCAGCTCCTCCACCTGCAGGTGCTCCTGGAGGAGATGGTGGTTGTAGGCGGCGTCGGTCTGCGCCTCACGGAACTGCTCTTCACGCATCTGCCTCACCCTGTCCATATATTGGGCACGGGCCTCGCCGTTGGTCATGGTGCAATGCACCGGTGAGGATGGCGCGGAGGAGGGGGTTGGCGCTGGATCGTCGACTACCATGTTCTCCATTGGGACGTCGTCGTCCTCCGGCTGCCTGTCGGCAAGCCGGTCGGCAGCAATGGCTGCCATCTCCTTGTGGTCCGTCGTCCGCCCGTCCAGAAGAGCGCTGGAGCACGAGGAAGCCATGGTGGGCAGTAGTGGTGTGGACAGGAGAAAGGGAACGGATGCGGATGACTGCTGCTATGGCCGGCGCAACAGTTTATATAGCAATGGTGGGCGGGCGGAGGGACGGACGTGTGGCGCTGGAGTAGCCGCCTCGGCAACCGCGTATCATTAATGTGGGCGGCAGATGGAGGGACGGACGACATTTGTGTCGTTTGAAAGCGAACAATCGCTTTACTTGCAGGAAGCGGGCGGGTGGCGCTTGACTATTTGAGCGGGAAGCTTGGCGAGAGATGACTTTACTTGGAGAGGATGACAATGGGGACCCAACAGGTCCATAGCCTCACGTCATAAGTGCCTCCTTATTTTATATATATATATATATATATATATATATATATATATATATATATATATATATATATATATATGTATATATAACTATAATTTATTTTGCTTCCTCATGGTTTCCTGACATCACGGTCCCACACCATTCTCAACCTCCTGGTGTAGTCAATAAATGAGAGAATTGCACAATAAGCGGCGCACAGCTGGGACCAAGCAGCTCGAGCAATATTTGTGCAAAGTTTTTCGATGTTTAGCCCAGATATTAATTTTTCTCCTCTGAACAATAACGAAAACATCGCTGCAGGTATTAACTTGGCGGGCTGTGGCCCGCCACATATCCAGCCCAGATATTAATTTTTTTCAGGCTGAAAATGGCTAGCCCAGCTATACTTTTTTTAGGAATACCCAGGGAAGGTCAAGTTGTTATTCTCCGCCCCGCTGGGCTGCAAATCTTTCCTAGGAGGGATGCATTAGGCTTAACAAGAAAATGGGCTTTAAGAAATAATAAGTGGGATGTAATTGTAAAAACTGGGTAGTAACTATAAAAAAATGCACCAAACACGTGATTACTTTATAAATTATTATTTTTAGATATTGAAAATTTTAATTTAGTTAATTATTCTTGAGCGCAATGTTTCGTTGGATTTTTACATAATATAAATTTATATTGAAATTGTATTTAAGCTGACTAGAAATTTGGGATAAAATATTTGGACCCATCAAAATGTGGGAAATTTTATTGAATTCTGTTTTGAGCAGTTGGTTGAAATGGGTTGTACTTTTAACAAACTGTAAATGGGCTGTAGTAAATTCCATTAGAATTCAAAAATGGGCTACACATTCTTACAAATCTCAAATGGGCTATAAGTTCTCTGCCACACACTTACGGCCTTACTAAGTTGTGCGTCCCCTAAAAAACAGAGTTGACACGTATGCAAGGCTTTGTCAACTTATAGTCAACACATGGTTCCAGCAGCAGTGGCCGTTGGATGTCCATCCAACGGATGCCGTGCTTCTTCTTCAATCTCGGATATTCTAGCTTCACTCGCCCAAAAAATGATTCCTCCCCCTGACATCTGGGGCGCACCGTTTCGGAAGCTGACCTGTGGGCCTACTAAGTTGACGTACCAAGGGATTTGTCAATTTAGTCAATTAAACGATTCTAGCTGCAGTGACCGTACGATGTCCATCCAACGGCCGTCGTGCTTCTTCAACCTCTGGTCTTCTTGCTCCAGCCGCCCAAAGCAGCGCTGGTCCTGCCGCCTGCTCCTGCCTCCCGTGGCCGGCTGTGCTGCCACGGAGGCCTCACCGCCCGCTACTACTCCCACCGCTGGACAGGCCATCCCTCCACTCACCCACACCCCCTGTTATTCTGCGGCGACGGTAGCGCCAGTGAACCCTCGTACTCCTCTCCGCGTGTGCATCCACTGCCGCGTCTTCCCCGGCTCCGCGTCGTCCCCTTCCTAGGCCTCGCCGTCGTCCACCACCGTGGTGCTCTCGGCGCGGCGTTGTCAACGTGGTCAAGGAATGACTTCCATCGGACGTGGACTATACATGGAGAGGCTGACAACTGGGTCCACGATAGCCACAAGGAAGTGCCTCCTTATTACGCGCAAAATAATTATTCCTCCACCTGGCAGCAGGGACCCACCGGACGGGCCACCGTATTTCGCGAAAAAAATGATTCGCCCCCTGACTGCTGGGACCCACGAGCTACATCTTCGCACGCAAGGAAGTGCGTCCGGAAAGAAAACGATTCTCCCCCCTGACTGCTGGGACCCACCAGCTACATCTTCGCACGCAAGGAAGTGCTCCGGGCAAAAAAACGATTCACTCCCCGACTGCTGGGACCCACCTGCTACACCATTGCACGCAAGGAAGTGCGTCCGGGCAAAAAAAAAAAACGATTCGCCCCCTGACTGCTGGGACCCAGTAGCTACACCTTCGCACACCAGGAAGTGCGTCCGGGCAAAAAAAACCAAAACGATTCACCCCCATTGCTGGGACCCACCAGCTACATCTTATACGCAAGGAAGTGCGTCCGGAAAAAACGATTAGCCCCCATGACTCTTTGGGACCCACGGCTACATCCTCGCATGCAAGGAAGTGCGTCCGGGCAAAAAAATGATTCGCCCCACATTGTTGGGACCCACCAGCTACATCTTCGCAAGCAAGGAAGTGCGGCGGTCGGGACCCACCTGTTCGAAGCGTCGTGGCGTTGTCATTCTGGTCGCGACGTATGCGTACATCTGGTCGTTGTAGAAGCGGCGCCGCGTGTCGTGGTAGAGGCGCGACGTAGCATGTACGCGTCGTCGTCAGCGGCCAGGGTGCAAGAAAGAAAATCTGACCCACGTATGTGTACATCTGGCGGGGTCTCGAATGCCTACTCGGCGCATACGTCACGACCAGGGCTTGTGTACATGGCTGGGTCGGAGCGGAGAAACAGCGTCGTCGTCGTGTTCATGGGGAAACAGCGGTGCGTCGTGTTCATGGGGAGGCAGCGGAATGCCTCGTGTTCATCCGGAGGCAGCAGGCAGCGTGGGTGCCAACCGGCTGGGTCGGAGCGGAATGCGAGATCGTGTTCGCCGGGAGGCTTGGGCGGAACGGCGATGGAAGCGAAGCTGGCGTACCGCTGCAACGGAGAAGCGGACCTCCACGTTGAACAGGGTCTGTTGATCGGGAAGGTGTGGCGTATCGCAAAGGCGGAGAAGCGGACCTCCTACGGTCGAAGCGGGAGTCTGTTGATCGGGAGGGTGTGGCATACCGCAAAGCGGAGAAGCGGACCTCCTACGGTCGAAGCAGGGGTGGAGGGTTGTGGCGTACCGCCAAAGCGGGCCGAAAGCGGACTTGTGTTGGGCGCCTACGGTCGAAAAAGGGTCCTGTTCGCCGGGAGGGTGTGGCGTACCGCAAAACGGGACTCCACGGGATACTGTTCATCTCCACCGTCGACCTCCTCCAGCCTCCAAGGACTACCGTCGACCTCCTCTGTCGGATTTTGGGTTCTGGCAGACCCTTGAGGTTCGAACACTGGGGTGCGCGCGGAGATCCAACCCTCCACCGTCTCGCACATCGCCGAATCGCTGGGGCCTAAACTACTAAACGGAACAGCACAAGAGACACGAGATTTATACTGGTTCAGGCCACCATTGTGGTGTAATACCCTACTCCAGTGTGTGGTGTGGTGGATTGCCTCTTGGGCTGATGAGGAACAATACAAGGAAGAACAGCCTCGTGAGGTCTGTTCTTGGCGGAGTCGATGAACTGCTAGGTGGTGTTCGATCGCTCTAGCTACCGGTTTCTTGATGAGGATTCGGATCTCCCATACAGGGGTGGCTACTCCTATTTATAGGCGAAGGCCTGGGCCTCTTCCCAAATATTGGCGGGAAGGCGCCAACAATTAGCCATTTGAAGGGGAACAGCGGGTACACTTATCGACTAAAGTTGGTCCTCGCTTGCCAAAGGCTCTGGTGATGGCCTTTGCTTGGGCTCCACGATGACTCCCTTCCGGCCGTTGGGCTGGTCTTGGTCTTGTTGCACGAAATGGATGCCTTTGCTTGATACTCTCGCTGCGCTTGCTCCCTTTGCACCAAAGGGAAAGGAGGACACTTGCTGCGGGCTGGTGCCCGGCTGGCGCCCTTAGTGCGTCATGGCTTGCGTCATGGGCACCTCGCGAGGTACCCTGCCTTGAACTCTCCGCCTCCTCATGAGCCCGGCTGACGAGGCCGTGCACGAGAAGCTCCTTGTCGTCCACCCAGCGAGGCTTGGCCCCTCGCGAGGTCTTTGCGTTGATGAAGATGGGTCGTCCTAGGCCCCCCGAGCCACGCCGCAGGCCGCATGAGCAGAGCAAGTCTGGGACCCCGTTCCCGAGCGCCGACAGTAGCCCGGGCCTGGCGCGCCCGAACTTGGCGGCGAGGCGAAAGGGCAAGTGCGGCGTCGCGGGCCCTAACATCTGCGGCCTTGGGCGACGCGTGGCGGTTGATTGGACGTGTGCGCACTGCTTCCCCATGATGCCTCGGTAACCTCCCGGATTCGTCAAGTCCCTGCATGCAGAATCGGTCATGATTACCGGTGATCGTGGAGGCCGACGGTTGGCCTTCGCCAGCTATAAGTACGGAACGGCGCTCGCCCTTCTAGTCTATCCTTCTACTTCTCCTCCTCCTCGTTTCGTCTGGTTGCCATGGCTCCGATCCGCCGGTTCTCCACGGAAGAAGAAGGAAAGGCTCCTCAAGAGGATCTGACCTGCTCCCCCAAAAAGCGGCTTGCCCTCGGTGTCGGGGCAAGGCGCTCACCGAGGCGCCCATGCCACAGTGCGGCGGCCGCCACCAAGGTTCCCTCTTCCCTTGTATCGCACATTGGTGTCTCTGAAGGAGGCGGCGCCGGGCGCCACGGCAGCGCCGCCAACAGCGCCGGGTCACGAAGGTGTCGTCTTCCCCACAGGTCCACGCCGAGGCTCTGCCGGGAGTTCGTGCTTCACGTCGCCACACATCCTAAATCTTGGATTCTTCTTCCTTCTTTCTTCGCCTCCGTCGTCCGTGGGAACCCACAGGACTCACAGCTGCAGCACGCCGGCTGCAGCACCCTGTGACAGGGGAGGTCATGATGGTTGCCCGGTGAGGTCTTCATGACTCGAGGCTGGGGCGAAGTCGCCAGTCTGCGGGACGAGGCGCCCTCACGATCCACCGGAGTGCGATGGTGCCCGGTGGTGTCCTTCAAGGTCTTGACGCGGAGGTCGTCGGCTGGAGTGTTGCCTCGGGAGAGGTGGTGGGATCCTTGCGGTGAGGCAGAGGCGGCCGATCGCCCTTTGGCGCTCCTCGAGCGGCAAGGCGCCGGAGGATCCAGCGGCTCCGCCGAGCTCTTCGTGACGCCGGAGACGAGTGACGAATGCTATGAGCCTCCGAGCCTGCGCCGCTGTCGGAGCAGGGCGGGCTCGCCAGGTCGTCGCCGCCCCTGATCTGGATGGGGTTGGCGCCGGACCGGGTGGCCCATTGTTGGTGATGGCATCTGCCGCGATGCCCCCTGTAGTTAGGATTCCTTAGGATGCGCGCCTTTTGTTCCTGCGAGGGGCCAAGAATATACCCCACGGGGGCTTGTAAGATGTTTGCAGCTCCATCCGTCAATATAATCCTTTTATGAAGCGGTCGAGATGCTCATTCCGTTCTAGCCATTTCCTCCTTCGGTCCTCACGAGGGCACGATGCTTTCTGCCGACGGTCCCAGTCCCAAAGCGGCTTCAGCCATCGCTGGTATGCCATTTCGCGATATCGTGGTCAAGGCCAGGAGGTGAGCGGCCCGAGGTCCGGTAAGAGCCCCTAAGTCGCGATGCTCAGGGGGTCCCCCTTGGCGCTCAAGCAGCCATCATTCGGTGAGAAAGGAGGCGGCGTTGCTAACACGGGGTTGCATTGAGTGTGGGGATGGTGTTGCGATAACTAGTGTGTCGGAGGGTGACTTATCTCGAGGTCGAGGACAATGCTTCCAGTGCGGTGCTAGGTCCGTGCCTTGGCGGCGAGAGATTGCGTGGCGAGGTCGTTTCGTGCTCCTTGGAGGGACCTGCAGGTTCACCACAAAGGAACAAGAGCTCGCCGTGGCGATCGTTAGTTCTGCCATTAGTTGCATGGGAGGCGCGAGAGGCCTCGCGAGGTGTGTTGGGGTACCCATGAGCGCCAGCAGAGGCTCACGGGGCCCCTACCTCAAAGCGGAGTTGCGCATGTCTCAGGCCTTATCTTGAGTGTGTTCCTGCAAATTTGGCGGATGCGGTGCTCTCGTCTTGGTCCGGCTCTCGGGCTGGTCTCGGCCGTCGGCTGGCAAGCCAGGTCGCGATGCCATGGACAAGACTAGAGGGTGAGAGCCAAAGAGCGGTAGGAGCCCCGAGTCGCGATGCTCGGGCACCCCCTTTAACGCATAAGCTGGGTTGAAGATGCGAAACTCTCGTCCTCGGGCCCGGCTCTCGGGCTGGTCTCGGCCGTCGCTCATAAGCCAGTCCACGATGCCATGGACAAGACTAGAGGTTAGGGCGGAGAGCGGTAGGAGCCCTGAGTCGCGATGCTCGGGCACCCCCTTTAACGTGCAAGATTCCGTCACCCAGGAAAAGGCACCAAATAACAAGCATGGTGGGCGAGAGCATAATCATAAGGAAAGCGTAAGAAGGATACATGCGGCTGGGACAGCCCGGCGGCTTGGGGATGATGCAGCCGAGGCACCCCCAACAGGATAGGCTAATGACATGAAATAAAGGGATACATGCCGCGAGGACAGACCCACGCAGCCTGGGAATAATGCGGCCCTAAAGGCGCTCCCAGCCGGAAACAAAACTTAAAGAAGTCACCTAGTGATGTTGGGGACGAAGGGGTGTTGGTGTAGCAGACTCGGTGGGCTGCGGAGCCGATCCTCCACGAGCCCCAGGCCCAGGGCCTCGGGAGGATCCGGAGGCTGGCGGCTCCTCGAGGGCCATCTCCATCTCCGCCAGGGCTGCGGCGTGCCTCACCTCTCGAGCCTCCAGGATGGCCCTCATGAGATGCTGGTGCGCAGAAACCGCGTTTGGCAGGCCGTGAGGCATGCGCACGCGTGGTGTGGGCGGGCCCTCATAGCGTCCCACTCGCGAGGGCAGGCGCTCTTGAGGCGCTGGCTCGGTTGAGCCCTGGTATGTCGATGCAGACGCGCAGCCCACCATCCTCGCCTGGATGGGGGGCCACGGCGGGTAGGCGGCGGCTACCCCTAATAACCCTTGACTCCTGTAGCTCCTGAATGGCCTTGCTGACGAACTCCTGAGGGTTCGGCCCTCCTTGCCTTGCTCCTTCTTGCGGGAAACATGCTTCGAAGCACGCCTCCACGTGGTGCCCAAGCGCCTCCCTCGTGACCTTGGCGAGGTCGGTGGCCCTCCAGGGGAGAGCCCCCGAGCCCGACCTGAGGAGGGCGCTGGGCGCGCTTTCCTATGCGATGGAAGAAGGCTCCCCCTGGCCGGGCGCGGGCCCTGAGGGGCCTGCCTCTTGAGGAGCCGGGTCGGTCGATGTCTTCTTCTTCTTGGGTGCGGCCTCGGGAGGCCTCCTACTGCTGTGGTCTGGGTCTTCTAGCGGTGCGGCCTGAAAGGCTCGCTCCAGGGAGCACACTGCGTCTCTCTCTTCACAGGGCATCGTGATGACCCCGCCGCTTCCTGGCATCTTGAGGACGTTGTAGCCGTGGTGGGTTATGGCCATGAATTTGGCCAGCGCCGGGTACCCGAGGATGGCGTTGTACGGCAGGCGAATGTGGGCGACTTCAAAGTCGATGAGCTCAGTGTGGTAGTTGTCGCGAGCCCCAAAGGTGACAGGAAGGCGGACCTACCCGATCGGGACCGTGGAGCCGTCGGTGACTCGGAGAAAGGCTTGGTTGGCTGAAGGCTGGTCGTAAGGCACTTGAAGATTGTTGAATGTTTCCATGGACAGGACGTTGAGTCCTGCCCCGCCGTCGATGAGGGTCTTGGTGACCAGCACGTTGCTAATGATTGGGGAACAAAGCATCGGGAGAACTCCGGCTGTGGCCGCGCACTTGAGCTGATCCGCTGAGCTGAACGTGATGTCGCATGCCGACCACCTGGGAGGGCGCGACACCCCGAGCTTGGGGAGGACTGCATTCACTTCGCAGGCGAACTGCTTGAAGATGCGCCGAGAGGTGGGGCTTGAGCTCCGCCCGGGATGCGAGCGATCGCCGCGTTTCTGGAAGCCCCGGCCGCCTCGTCGATGGCGATCCTCATTTCTCCTTGGCTGCGGCGGCGGCGGAGGGAGGCTGTGTTCCCTTGCAGGCGATCCTCATGAGGCTGATCCTCAACCTCCCGCGAGGCGGGTCTTGCCAGCGGTCCTCGCGAGGTTGGTCGCGCCACCCTTGGCGCGGGCCATGATCTTCCCAGCGTCCTGCATTCCTTCCTCCTCCTCGGCCATAGCCCTGTCGCTGCGCTCGGGCGTCTGCCGACCCTTCCTTCAGCAGTCGGCCGGAGCTCTTGGCATTCATTGGTGTTGTGGGTGTGGAGGTCGTGGTACATGCAGTACCGGCGCCCTTGGAGGACTCGGGCTGATCTACGCCTCGCTTGGTGTCCGGGTTCGGCGCGAGAACGGCAGCCCCTTGCGCCAAGCGTCCTTGGCCTTGGACTTCTTTTCTTCGGGATCCGCGGCAGGCAGCTTGAGGAGGGAGAGGCGCCCCTCCTCAGCCCTGGCGCACTTGGTCGCCAAGTTGAACAGCTCCAAGGAGGTGCACAGATCTTCATGCATCGCCAGCTCCTCCTTCATCTTGACATCGCGCACGCCATCGGAGAAGGCAGAGATGATGGCCTCCTCCGTTACTCTGGGGATCTTGAGGCGTGCGTTGTTGAAGCGCTGGATGTACTTTTGCAGGGTTTCCCCTGGCCGCTGCTTGATTCGGCGCATGTCGCTCACGGAGGGTGGCCCGTCGTGAGTACCCTGGAAGTTGGGGATGAAGCGGGTGTGCATCTCGGCCCATGAAGAGATCGTGCCTGGGGCCAGATTCAGGAGCCAGGTGCGGGCTCCGTCCTTGAGCGCCATGGGAAACAAGTTCGCCATGACCTTTTCATCCCCGTTGGTAGCCTCGATGCCCAGCTCGTAGAGCTGGAGGAACTCCGTAGGGTCAGCTGTGCCGTCGTAGCGAGGAGGTAGGTCTGGCTTGAACTTGGCGGGCCACGCGACGCTGCGCAGCTCGGAGGTCAAGGCGCGGCAGCCCGCCGTGGCCGCGGGGGCCTCGGACGACAGAGAGCTTGGTCTTGCGGGCCTCCCTGCGCCCTTGGTGGGGGGCAGCGCAGGTCTGACGTCTTGGAGCGGGAGCGCTGGGCAGCTTCTCGTGGGCGAGAACTTTCGACAGCTCTGCTCTTGCAGCGCCGGCGCTGGCGGAGTGGGTTCCGCCAGGGGCGCGCCTTGGGGCGGCGCCTTCTTGAGGAGGAGGCGGTGGCGCCCAGGAGCTTCATCGCCCAGCTGGCGCGGTGCGGTCTGTAGCGAGACGGACGGTGCGAGGCACCTCTCAGAAGCGTGGGCGAGCTCGGCGACTCGGTCGAGCCATTCTTCGTGACTTCGTCGGCGGGCGGTAGCGCAGAACTCGCTTGCCGTGATGAGTGCAGCTCGGGCCTCCATGAAGGCGAAGCGCGCGTGACGAAGAACCAGCGGGGTGGCGGCGTGGCGGTGCGGCCGTCCCGCCTCATGGACGAGTCTTTGGGGCGATGCTTGTTGCTCGTTCCCGCCCGGGCGCGGCGGCGTTGACGGCAGGTGACGGGGAACGACGAGGGCGCCCACCGACGGGAGCTGTCTGGGCGACATGGGAGTCGAGGGCGGCTCGGCGCTCGGCACGGGCCCGACGGGTGTCAGACATGGTTGCGGTGGTCGGGGAAGAACGAGGCGACAAAAGCTAGATTCCGGCGCACCCCTACCTGGCGCGCCAAATGTAGGATTTCGGGTTCCGGCAGAGTCTTGAGGTTCGAACACTGGGGTGCGCGCGGAGATCCAACCCTCCACCGTCTCGCACCTCGCCGAATCGCTGGGACCTAAACTACTAAACGGAACAACTGTGAGACACGAGATTTATATGGTTGAGCCACCATTGTGGTGTAATGCCCTACTCCAGTGTGTGGTGTGGTGGATTTCCTCTTGGGCTGATGAGGAACAATACAAGGAAGAACAGCCTCGCGAGGGTCTGTTCTTGGCGGGTGCGATGAACTGCTAGGAGGTGTTCAGTCGCTCTAGCTATCGGTTTCTTGATGAGGATTCGGATCTCCCATACAGGGGTGGCTACTCCTATTTATAGGCGAAGGCCCTGGGCCTCTTCCCAAATATTGGCGGGAAGGGCGCCAACAATTGGCCATTTGAAGGGGAACAGGGTACACTTATCCGACTAAAGTTGGTCCTCGCTTTGCCAAAGGCTCTGGTGATGGCGCTTGCTTGGGCTCCACGATGACTCCTTCCGGCCGTTGGGCTAGTCTTGGTCTTGTTGCACGAAATGGATGCCTTTGCTTGATACTCTCGCTGCGCTTGCTCCCTTTGCACCAAAGGGAAAGGAGGACATCTGCTGGGCTGGCGCCTCGACCTGGCGCCCTTGGTAAATCATGGCTTGCGTCATGGGCACCTCGCGAGGTACCCTGCCTTGAACTCTCCGCCTCCTCATGAGCCGCCTGACGAGGCCGTTCTGAGAAAGCTCCTTGTCGTCCGCCCATGCAATCTTGCCCCTCGCGAGGGTCTTCGCGTTGATGAAGATGGGTCGTCCTGGGCCTCCTTTGAGCCACGCCGCAGGCCACAGGCAGGCAAGTCTGGGGACCCCCGTTCCCAGAATGCCAACATCCTCCAGCCGCCACGGGCTCCTGTTCATCCAGCCTCCACCGCGCGCTACTCCACCGGCTACTGTTCAACCACCCCTCCACCATCTACTGTTCATCCAGCCCTCCACACCACGGGTCTGTTCAACCACCCTCCATGGGCACCCTCCACCGTCTCTGTTCATCCAGCCCTCCACCACACCACGGGTCCTGTTCATCCGAGGCAACGCCACCGCCTCTGTTCATCAAACCTTCCGCAACACTCCTTGTTCATCCTAGAGGCAGCATCAATCGGCTTGATTAGCAGCGAGCGAAGAATCGCTCGATCGGGTTGATTAACAGCCATCGATCGATCGCTCGAGTTCGATGCGTAGCTGCGGTGCAATCGCTTCGCGTTGATTAGAGCCCAACGCCTCACTCGGGTTCGATTAGAGCCAATGCCTCGCACACACGCGTGCACGTGTCACGAGAAACGCGCATCGCTCGGCCCCGACCTCCACCGTAACGGCAACTCCCGAAATTTTCCTCCCTCGCTTCTACCACGGTTTTTCCATCATGGGCGGCCCACGAATGTCATGCAGCTGCATCTCCGGCCCGCCAGACGAAAAGCCCATTTTACATCATGATTTTTGTCATAGAAGTAGGAGCCCACCACATCTATGATGATACGGGTTTTGTCACAATTATCGTCATAGAAGTGTCATATGTATGACATAATTTTTTTCGTTCGGCCCAAAATGTCACGGATTTGTCTTTTTTTTGTAGTGCGACACCTTCACGGCTGCACTTGCAGTCCTGCACTATTGCACATACAGAGTAAGATCACCAATCAAGATAGCTTATGAATGTTCATGCAGATCTTGCGAAAATCCATGATACACACTATGTTGAATTGCACGTAGCCCTGCACATACAAAGAAGTCTATCGTAACTAATATTGGGATCCTTGAGCTTTCACGGTGCACTAGTGGGCTAGTGGTACAGTTGTATTTAGCTTGCTTATACATAATTAATTAATGCTATTAGCTTTATTACGAGTCCGGCCGTAGTGTTAGTGCAATCGCCAACCTGCAATGGGCGATTTTTTACGGCAAGTAGCAGTGCAAGTGTAAGCGCAACATATCCGATTGAGCTTGAATCATCGTCGGAGCAGCCTCCAATGCTACTAATACAAGTACAGTGGCTGCAAGTTCGGATACAGCCAATGGAACTGAAGATGCAGCCCCTGACGTGAAGAGATGTAAGAAGCTCACCTCTGATGTTTGGGAACATTTCACCAAGTATGAGATAACGACGATGGATAAGGATGGTAACAAGGTTGTAGAGAAATGGGCTAGATGCAATAGCAAAGGGTGCACTTACAAGGGCCCTCGTACTAATGCTCGAGGCAATCGGGGCACAACAGTTTTCAAGTCTCATTTGCAGAACAAGCATCAGATCATTACTGGACAGCAAAAACTTGTACTGAATAAAGTCTACCAGTTTGAAGAAGTTATATCTCTCAATTATAATGCATGAGTACCCCTTCAATATTGTTGACCACGAGTACTTGGTGGACTTTATCCATTCTTTGCGTCCAACTTTTCCAATTAAAAGTCGACCCTCTTGTGAAGAGAGACATAGTCAACATATTTAAAGAGGAAAAGAAGAAATTGTATGAGTACTTCAAAACAGTGCAGTGCCGATTTAGTGCCACCATGGACATGTGGACATCTGGACAAACCAAAGGATACATGTGCATCACTGTTCATTGGATAGATGAAAATTGGTGCATGCAAAAGAGGATTATCAAGTTTAATCATGTACAGGGAAACCATTCAGGAAAAAATCTTGGCTTACACTTTTATGATTGCATAGTGGATTGGAATCTTGACAGGAAATTGCTTTCACTCAGTTTGGACAATGCTTCAGCTAATGATAAGTGTGTTGAGGGGCTACTAACCAAATTCATTAAGAATAGTCTAATCTGTGATGGCATATTTTTTCATGTAAGATGTTTCAATCACATCCTAAACCTGGTCGCTCAAGATGGTTTGAAGACAATTGCAGCATCTATTGCAAATATTAGAAATACAATATCAATTGTGAGGAATTCTCCACAGCAGAAGGAAGAGTTTGAGAAGTGTGCTTCAGAATGTGACTTGAATCCAAAATCTGAACTGATCTTGGATATTCCTACCCAGTGGAATTCCACGTACGATATGCTGCAGAAGGAACTTTACTTTAGAGATGCTTTTGATAGGCTTTTTCTTCGGCATAAAAAGAAGTATAAGAAGTGTGCTCCAACTTCGCAGAATTGGATTATGGCATTGAAGATATGTGATCACCTGAATATTTTCAAGGATGCTACTGTGTTGTTCTCTGGAACTACATATCCAACTACAAATAAGATTTTTTATCACCTTTTGCAAGTTTAAGATTGCAATTGATGGCTGGTGTGCAAGCTCTGACAAAGTAATTAAGTCTATGTCACGTTCCATGAAACTTAAATATGATAAGTATGGGGAGAATTCCAACATGGCACTTTCCGTGGCAGTCTTCTTTGATCTATGACCCTTTCTCAATAATGCTTGCCTCGTTGGATTTGATGAATTCAGAATATATACTACTTGATTCGGCTTTTTCAACTGAAGCACTTTCATGTTCCGAATCATCCTTCTTTTCATTGATACTACCAATTGGCAATGCTTCTTTTATCTGGGCCAATTCTTTTTCTATTTGTTTCTGGCGGCGAGCGGCAAAATTAGCTTTAAGCTTTTCTCAATTTCAGCCCACTCGGATATGATTGCCCCCAATGCTTTTAGACTCTTTCGCAATGACACACGGGTGTTGCGAAATTTTGCAATTGTGTAGGGGTGTATAATATGATGTAGTACTAGGTGAAGGCATATGCATTGTTGTAAGACCATACTTTTGCTCGCCAATTTTATCAATTGGCAAAGATTCATCTTCTTGCAAAACTCTAGCTTTTATTGCGGCATAATCAGGAAATAGCCCCTTTTCATGTTGCTCAAGGCAAAGAGCACTAATCCTCTTATTCTGGGCTAAACTATTCAATGCAGCCACCACTACCTCATCTTCTATAATATTTGGCACAACGGCTCCTGTAAAATTTACATTTATTCGGCTATGACCAAAAAGGTGTGAAGCCGAATTATGAGCATCTACAGTTGTGTATGGTGCCAAAAAATTACTAACAGTTGTGTATGGTTGAGAGTAACTGGCCGAATAGCTAGTAGTAACATGGCCAATTCTCTCATTCATCGGCATGGTTGGGTTCACATATTGCAAATTAGTTGCCGATGAATAAAAAGGTGAAACACTTTCTTGTATGCTATTGGAAATTTTAACATGAGGTGTTTCAAATTGATTAACCAGACCCATCATGTTGTTCATCGGCATATGGATTTGTGGGGTTGCCGATGCATGAGAGTTTGGATACATATGTTGTATGTTGCTAAAATCATGAGAATTTGAAGCATGAAAATTGTTTTGCATCGGCCCTTGCGCATAATTAGATGCATGATTGATAAAACTAGGGCTAGCCGATACATTATGCTCATTAGGTGATCTAGCAACAACATATGGATTATTTGCATCTACAAAGGGGGATTGGGTATTCATATTACCTTTGTAGATTGCAACAACTTGATGACGATCTCTTTGTAGCAAGAACGGGCTGGAGACCGTTCAAAGCTTCGTCCCCAGCGGAGTCGCCAAAAAGTGTGTTCGCACACGAACACGTCACCGTGTACCCTCGACGCCGGGGGTGGTGCACCGCAGCTCGCGTCGAAGGTGACCCGCCGGAGCTTGCACGCATAAGACAATCCGGCGGGCGCTTTTGAAGACCCGAAACCTCACATGCCCGGGAGTGACCCCATCAGGGCGCGCGGCGGCTATGGGCTGCCCTAGGTCGACCTGATCGCCCCTAGGGCCTCGAGGTTCGCCGCCCTGCAACAAGAAGAACAGACGAAGAACGAGGAAGAAAAAGAACTAGGGTTAAGCAGAAAAGATAAAAGATAAAAAGTGGTAGATGAATTGATCGATTGTGTGTTGTTCAATCGGCCATCACTCCTTGGGTATATAAGAGGCGGCTGGACTTCCCGTGCAAGGAAAAGGCTTGGATTCACGTCCAAAACCCTAGTCAAATTCGGATTGATTTTGTCCGAACTTTCCAAAACTGTTCGGTTTAAACTGGCTGCACCTTGCGGGTCTTTTTTGTGGTGGTAAACGATCTCGGATGGAAACGAGCCCAAAAGCAATCTTGACCGTTTCGACGAGACGAACAACTTTTATGTTGAACGTTTTCCGATTCGAGGCCATCTTCTCGGGCAAAACACTCACGCATTACGTCAGACACTTGCCAAGACATGTCTGGTCTCCTGCGTCATATTTCGCCTCTTGACAGGTCTGCATTCAGATAGCTCTGACTTTTGCATACGAACTCGGATTGAGATGATTTTTATATAAAAATCAACCGATTTCACGAGACGAAGACAATTCATGTAGAGCATTCCTTCATCCGAGGTTGTCCTGGAGGCTTAATTGACCAAAAAGCACTCCGAACACCTAAACATGACAATCTGAGTGTAGTTTTGGTCTTTGATATGATGCTGAATAATTATGGTCCAAACATTCAAGTTGTTCCATTCGGTGATGTGAAACTTTTCATGCTGGAAACCCTTTCACTCTGTATCTTGCCAAAATCAGGCTTCAACACATGCCCCCCTGTTTTTCGGTAAAGATTGCACGCCGAAAAATAATATGCATAGTGTTCGTTCTAAGGACGATGTCAACACTCCATCGGCCATTTATTTTCCTCAGGGCGATAATTATATATCGGCCATGTTTGTGCTAAGGGCGATAGTCGTATATCGGCCATTGCCTACTCGAGCTTCCCGCCACACACTCGGGTGGTACTTCTTCAAATATTTTCCGTTGAGAGCTCGGGTAACAATGCCCTTGTATTGATTCCACCAAATATGAATTTCCGGGAACAATCCTTGTAATTCTAAAAGGACCTTCCCAACTCGGAGACCACTTCCCGAATTTCCTATCTCTTGAACCAATCGGCAGAATCACCTTCCAGACAAGATCACCAACTTGAAAATTCTTCAACTTAACTTTCTTATTGTAAGCTCTTGCAACCCTCAACTTGTCTCTCTCTATGTACTTCAAAGCAACCAAACGTTTATCGGCAACTTCATCAATATTGTCCATCATCAAGTTATAAAAGTCTACTGCCGATAAATCATTTTGTTTGGCTATTCTCAAAGCATTCAAATTTACTTCCACTGGCCATATACAAGCTCATATGGAGTCACCTTGGTAGCACCATGCCTTGAATTCTATGTGCCCACAAAGCTTCAGATAACAACTCATGCCATCTCCTCGGATTATCCTCAATCCTCTTCTTGATGAGCTTGATTAAAATTTTATTGCTAGACTCAGCTTGTCCATTAGCTTGGGCATAATACGGAGAGGAATTGAGCAACTTTATGTTATAAGATTCGGCAAACTCTCTGACTTGGTGTGACATGAAAGATGAACCTTGATCCGTAGTTAACGTTTGAGGAATACCGAATCTATGAATAATGTGCTCGGTGATGAACTGAATTACCTCCGTATGTGTCATGTTCTTGAGAGGTACTGCTTCAGACCATTTAGTGAAATAATCAGTTGCCACCAATATGAACCGATGCCCTTTTGAAGAAGGCGGTGGATTTGTCCAATGAAATCTAAACCCCAACCTCTGAAAGGCCACGGTTTGATAATAGGATGTAACATAGCAGTAGGAGCCAATTGAATATCACCAAACTTTTGACAAGCTTCACATCCTTTATAATATCTCAAGCAATCATTAATCATAGTCGGCCAATAAAACCCAAAGACGTCGCAATAACCATTTCATCTTGGGAGCCGACTGGTGAGTGTCACAAATACCTTCATGTACTTCCCCCATAGCAACTCTTGCCTGGTCCTCATCCAAACACTTTAGAAGAACATCATTGACTATTCGGCGATAAAGACCATCATCTCTCATTGTATACTTAAAAGCCATACGCCGAACAGCCCTGTCCACCCTTTCACTCGGATTGCACAAGTAATCAACAATGGGCTTTCTCCAGTCGGAATTATCACCTGCAGTAGATTTTTTGTTAATGGCCGAATCAGTGGGTTCAGGTTCGGCCTCTCCCATATTGGCAAGACAAGACATCGGTTTTTGAGAGATATGAAACATGCCACGATCAACATGATATCCAGATGCTTGCTGTGCCAACTCATTTGCTTTCCAGTTGTCATGTCTAGATATATGTGCAATGCTAAAACAATCCAAAGTAGAAATTATATCTAGACATTTATCAAGATAAACATTAAGTGATTCGTCCAAACACTGAAAGACTCTGGATATTTGCTGCACCACTAGTAACGAATCACCGTAAGCCTCAATATGTGTAACACCTATAGCAAGTAGCATCTCTAAACCGAATAATAATGCTTCATATTCGGCTTGATTGTTTGTGCAAAAATATTCTAAGCGGCATGAGGCTTGTTTTGGTCTCCAATTGAACTAAGGACGATGTTAGGATAGTACACCGGCCATGCTTTGACATATTCTTAGGGCGATAGATAAATATCGCCATTAACACGAGGTCCATGTAGAATTCACCCACCAAACTATGTATAGCGAAATAAACAAATAAAATAGGAATAAAATATTTCAGCCCTTTGTATTAGCAACAATGTAACTAACCAAATGTATGGTAATTTGGTAATACCCTCTCATGATATAGAAAATTATGTTGCATCCATGGATCAAAATAAATCCATGGAGGGTAATTGATCATACCTAGGGATGAATTCCATGGCAAAGGCATCAACGACATGGTTGAAGAAAATGGATGATGTGCTAACCGAAGATTTTGATGTTGTGATGCGCACCTTCGGCTTAATTGTTTGTTGCTTTCATTATTTCCCTTCTTCACTTTTATTGTACTTGTTGCAACAGAAGCATGCACATCATGTTTGTCTTGATTGATCTTCTTGGGAACCCATGGCATAGTTGAGGAATATGGATAATGTGTAGACCGAAGATGTTGAAACCTTGGGCATGATCCTTTATAGTTTTCACTATTTTCCTTCTTCACCTTTGCCGCACTCCTTGTAATGGAAACTTGCACATAATTCTTATTTTGAGTACTTCCTTTGGGAACCCATGCCATGTTCCTTTCTTCAAGTTCTTGTGCACTAAGCTTTTGTAACTCCTTCTTTTGCCAATACGATAAGCCGAGTGAGCACCTCGACTGTGATTTTGTTTCAACCAATGGCAACTCTTTTTGGGCCTTGTGCACCCTCAACCTATTTTCTTTAGATTTGGCACTCTGATTTTTATCAATTGATTGCTTCACTTCTTTGCCTTTTGTAGCCAATGTCAACACTTTAAATGGCTCTTTGTTATTTGAGATCAAATCTGAAGCAGCACACTTACGACCATCTCTTTTCACGCGGTAAACTTGCTTTACCACCTCTTTCTTCTTCCTTGAGCTCTGGACCGATTCCTTATGATTGAAACGGTCTTTGACGCGTGATTGTTCAAATGTTGATCTCCTTGGAGCTGCATGGTATTGGTGAGATGGTCTAGAATAAGATGGAGAATGTGCCCTTGTATCATACCTGTCCCATGATGAATATGTATCTATATGAGCATAGGGAGGCATCCACAGCATTGGCATTGGCGGCACAAAATAAGGATATGAATATGTTGCATTAAAATTATCACTTTGCCAATACCGATCCTTATATTTGCGCCATGGGGGTGACCTTAGTTTCTTTGCATGATTTGGCCGATAAGCATTCTTCTCTTCACTCTTATTTTGATATTTATCCAATAGTTCAACGAAGGTGATTTTTGATCTCTTACACTTGCGCTTACTTCGGCCTTTGTTTTCTTTTGGTTTGCTTTCATCGATCATTGGATTTGCTTGCTGCCCCCCAGTCCTTGGCGTCTCCATTGTAGCTTTCATGGAATTTTCGCCCTCAAGATTATGTTCATTATGCTCTTCAATAACTTCTTTACTTGAAAGCTTGATCCCATCACCTGCAGTTTTTACCTTCTCTTTAAATGGATCGGCTTGAAGCAGCTGATACAAAAACTTTCTGCCATCGGGACCAATCGGGATAGACTGGTCATCTCTTGGTGTTTCAACAAACTTCAATCGTCCTTTTTCAATGGCCGATTTAACTATTTGACGAAACATGTTGCAATCCTCAAAATTATGCTTGGACGAATAATGCAACTTACAACACATTCGTCCTTGGATTGATAGCTTAACATGGTGATCAAAAATTCTAATGTAATTACTTTTCAGCAACAAATCAAATATTTGATCACACATGCTTGAATTGAAGCTATACTTGTTGTTTTCTAGCTGATCTTGCTGTTTGAACGGCTTTGGGGATAAGCAAACGAATGGTTCAGATTTGGAGTCTCCCCATTCGGCTATGCATTGTGTTTTCCACTCTATCTCCGATGTCTTTGGATAAGATATTATATTAGCATCAGTTTTCTCAATAGAATTTAACCTTGGCTTTAAATTTCTGAAACGAAGATATTTAGAACATACATGCCCCAGTTGAGACCAAGTGCAAGCCAAGTACGAAATAAGCAAAGCTACCCAACTAGATATGAACTTTAGATAAAGCAAGGGGGAAAGCTTTGGCTGTAACAATAAGTCATTATCGGTCTTTATAAATGGCGCAATGGGTTGACCGATGTGTTCCATAACAATTTTATTGCTAACAAGTAAATTACCCTTCTTCATTGGTCTTTCAAAATTACTTATGTGAATATTTCTTATAGATGCTTCAATAATGAAGTTGCGACCAAATCTGAAAATAGGTAAATTACTCGCTAGCATACCTCTTCAAATACGTTGGGAGAGCATGATGGTGGTGTGACTTGAACAATATCTAGCTTCGTCTTTGGATGACTCTCCAACGCCTTTTCATCATATTTTTCTTTATTCCGTGCATCATTACCTTGAAGATCCTTATCAGCCGAACTTTGTTCGGCTACTTGCTCTTGTGCTTGAGGCTTGTCAATTTCACGGCACGGAACTCATAGGGCAGGAAGTAGGTTCCATTGACTTCAGAAAAATCAAGTATGGTTGTTTTCCTATGCTTGCCATGCCCTTTCTCAATAATGCTTGCCTCGTTGGATTTGATGAATTCAGAATATATACTACTTGATTCGGCTTTTTCAACTTAAGCACGTTCATGTTCCGAATCATCCTTCTTTTCATTGATACTACCAATTGGCAATGCTGCTTTTATCTGAGCCAATTCTTTTTCTATTTGTTTCTGGCGGCGAGCGACAAAATTAGCTTTAAGCTTTTTCTCAATTTCAGCCCACTCCAGATATGATTGCCCCCCAATGCTTTTAGACTCTTTCGGCAATGACACACGGGTGTTGCCGAAATTTTGCAATTGTGTAGGGGGTGTATAATATGATGTAGTACTAGGTGAAGGCATATGCATTGTTGTAAGACCATACTTTTGCTCGCCAATTTTATCAATTGGCAAAGATTCATCTTCTTGCAAAACTCTAGCTTTTATTGCGGCATAATCAGGAAATAGCCCCTTTTCATGTTGTTCAAGGCAAAGAGCACTAATCCTCTTATTCTGGGCTAAACTCTTCAATGCAGCCACCACTACCTCATCTTCTATAATATTTGGCACAACGGCTCCTGTAAAATTTACATTTATTCGGCTATGACCAAAAAGGTGTGAAGCCGAATTATGAGCATCTACAGTTGTGTATGGTGCCAAAAAATTACTAACATGAGGTGTAGCATATGATGGTTGAGAGTAACTGGCCGAATAGCTAGTAGTAGCATGGCCAATTCTCTCATTCATCGGCATGGTTGGGTTCACATATTGCAAATTAGTTGCCGATGAATAAAAAGGTGAAACACTTTCTTGTATGCTATTGGAAATTTTAACATGAGGTGTTTCAAATTGATTAACCAAACCCATCATGTTGTTCATCGGCATATGGATTTGTGGGGTTGCCGATGCGTAAGAGTTTGGATACATATGTCGTATGTTGCTAAAATCATGAGAATTTGAAGCATGGAAATTGTTTTGCATCGGCCCTTGCGCATAATTAGATGCATTATTGATAAAACTAGGGCTAGCCGATACATTATGCTCATTAGGTGATCTAGCAACAACATATGGATTATTTGCATCTACAAAGGGGGATTGGGTATTCATATTACCTTTGTAGATTGGAACAACTTGATGACGATCTCTTCGTAGCAAGAACGGGATGGAGATCGTTCAAAGCTTCGTCCCCAGCGGAGTCGCCAAAAAGTGTGTTCGCACACGAACACGTCACCGTGTACCCTCGACGCCGGGAGTGGTGCACCGCAGCTCGCGTCGAAGGAGACCCGCCGGAAGCGCGGTACGCAAGACAATCCGGCGGGCGCTTTTGAAGACCCGAAACCTCACACGCCCGGGAGGGACCCCGTCAGGGCGCACGGCGGCTATGGGCTGCCCTAGGTCGACCTGATTGCCCCTAGGGCCTCGAGGTTTGCCGCCCTGCAACAAGAAGAACAGACGAAGAACGAGGAAGAAGAAGAACTAGGGTTAAGCAGAAAAGATAAAAGATAAAAAGTGGTAGATGAATTGATCGATTGTGTGTTGTTCAATCGGCCATCACCCCTTGGGTATATAAGAGGCGGCTGGACTTCCCGTGCAAGGAAAAGGCTTGGATTCACGTCCAAAACCCTAGTCAAATTCGGATTGATTTTGTCCGAACTTTCCAAAACTGTTCGGTTTAAACTGGCTGCACCTTGCGGGTGTTTTTTTTTGGTGGTAAACGATCTCAGATGGAAACAAGCCCAAAAGCAATCTTGACCATTTCGACGAGACGAACAACTTTTATGTTGAACGTTTTCCTATTCGAGGCCATCTTCTGGGGCAAAAAACTCATGCATTACGTCAGACACTTGCCAAGACATGTCTGGTCTCCTGCGTCATATTTCGCCTCTTGACAGGGCTGCATTCAGATAGCTCTGACTTTTGCATACGAACTCAGGTTGAGATGATTTTTATATAAAAATCGACCGATTTGACGAGACGAAGATAATTCATGTAGAGCATTCCTTCATCCGAGGTTGTCTCGAGGCTTAATTGACCAAAAGCACTCGAACACCTAAACATGACAATCTGAGTGTAGTTTTGGTCTTTGATATGATGCCGAATAATTATGGTCCAAACATTAAAGTTGTTCCATTCGGTGATGTGAAACTTTTCATGCTGAAAACCCTTTCACTCTGTATCTTGCCAAAATCAGGCGTCAACAACTACATGCATATATAGCTGGTGGAAAGCTCTATGGCTACAGTTTTGCGTAAAGCCAATTTTTCCCTACTGCAAAGGAATAAATTTTGTTTAACTATCATGGTGGTTGTTAAACCTTGAGAATGGTTGACAGCATTCTCAATCCCAATTAAGCATCATCATTAAAAACCCAACAATATTAATTAAAGTAACATGATGAGATTCACATGATAATCCAAGTACTAGGTACTCAAGATGTCCATAACCGGGGACATGGCTAACCATGATTAGTTTGATACACTCTGCAAAGGTTTGTGCACTTTTCCCCACAAGACTCGATCTCCTCCGTTTGATTTCTCACACTACACGGTGTTTGAGAAACGGATGACCGAAACATAGTCTTTCAGAAGCGCTAGCACCTTACGAACAGGTAGACCGTACCAACCTACATCCCTTACATCTGCTAGTCTACCACTGTAAGAGTTCGCACGACTTAGTCAACTATGCTAGAGCCCATTGTAGCTTGTGGCTGCACACGGAAGTTTCTAGCATGAATAATCTCATGATCCCTTTGAGCCTGGGTTGCAGTCCAAAAAGAAACAGGCAATCTTGGAATACCCAGGTACCTCAATCCACCCAGATGTGTGTTTAGGTTGCCACCTTAAATAAACCATTAAATAACAATCTCACATCTGTCATGGATACACTAACCCAATCAACGTCTACTAGCATAGCATGGCAATATAAGCAAACGTAGAAGTAACTCCCAAGGGTTTGATAATAACACAGGTAATAGGTACTACCTCAACTACTTTCCCAAAACCCACAATTTAATTAGATCCTAATCATGCAATGTTTGAGGATTGATCTAATGCATAAAAAATGGGTATGAAAAGAGGTATGATCAAAGTGTTACTTGCCTTGCTGATGATCCGCGAAACCTAGAGATTCGAAGTACCAAGCGGCGCACTCCGGGTACTCTATCGCAATCAAACAAGCATACAATAAGTACTCATCTAATGCACAGGTAAAACTCAAACAAAAGATCTAACCAGAAAGTTCAGCTTAAGAACTCCGGTTTGCAAAAAGAATCAAAACGAACGAAGCAATGAAAGTCAAACGGCGAAAGAAACAAGCTTTGTTTACTAATCTAGACCTAAGTCAAATTTTTACAGTAGCAAAAACTGGTTTGAGTTGATTATTCAGAAAGAGGGTTTCGAGACGAAACTCTAGGCGCTTGAATCGCCTGATTCCGATAAACGAGCGAAAAGTTATACTAGATCGAAAATCGGATCAGAAATCACGATCAGAAAAATCGTGAAATAAACCCGAGAAAAAGAAAAACGACGAACAGATTAACGAACGAACGTTCGTTATCTGGATCTAAACGATGTACGCGTTCGTTAAAACGAACGAACGAGCGAACGCTCGCTAAATAACCTAAACCGAAAAAAAACCGATCTAAAAAACGGATCTTAAAAAAAACCGAACAAAAATCGGCGAAACCGAACGGTTTTATTGGAAAAATCGGCGGCGAGGCGGGGTCAACCTCGGCGGCTCGGGCGGGCGGGCGGTGACGGAGGATCCGGCGGCGGCGGCAAGAGCGGGCGGCGCTTAGGTTTGGGCGGCGCGGCGGCACTGGTGGGCGCGCTTCGGTGGGTCAAGGGGCTCGGCGGCGCTATATAAAGCCTCCCCCGGAGGAGTCCGGGCCTAACACGACCCGTAGGTCGGTTTCGGTTTTTTAAATTAATTACGCGCAGAAAAACTAACGAAAGAAATACTAAACATACTCCAAAAATCCCGAAATAAATTTTCCCCGGCTTCTAAAATCAAACCAGACAAGATGAACATTTATTTGGGGCCTAAATGCAATTTTGGAAAAAGCGCATTTTTCCTAAATTCAAATAAAATAGCGATAAACTCCAAATAAAAATCTTATTTGAATTTTCTATTAAATCTTCAATATTCCTTTATTTTGGGAAATTCATTTTATTCCCTCTCTCATATCTTGACAACAGAAATAATTGAAGATAAAATAAAAAAAATCAAATGGTCCTATTTTCAGAATTTGAGAAAACTCAAATATGAAAATAACGAAATCTCGAACTCTCTCCATGGGTCCTTGAGTTGCGTGAAATTTCTAGGATCGAGCCAAAATGCAATAAAATATGATATGCAAGTGATGATCTATGTATAACATTCCAAATTGAAAATTTGGGATGTTACACTAGATACAAGAGAAACGTGATAGAATACTATGCACCAACCATTTTCCCCACCACCCATGACCAATAGATTGAGAAGTTTACAAAAGTTATTACCCAGTTGTTTGAAGCTTACGGCTCTACATCAGAGAAGACAACCTGTAACAGTAGTGATACTAATATGTGTGAAACACCTTATGTTAATCTTGATCTAGATGATGGTTTAGACTCGTTCTTGAGTAGCAGAAGTCAAAAATCAGACCGTGTTCTCAAAATTGAGTTGGAAATATACATGGAGCAAGAGCTACAATCTAGAAAAGATTCGAATTTTGATATACTATCATGGTGGAAGGTCGATCAAGTTGAGTTTCCTATTCTGTCATGACTTGCTCGAGATATCTTATCTATGCAAGTGTCAACGGCTGCCTCAGAGTCGGCATTCAGTGCTGGTGGGCGGGTTGTTGACCCATTTCGTGGTCGTCTTGAACCTGAAACCGTCAAAGCTTTAATTTGTACTAAAAATTGGATTGGAGCATCAAAAGGTAACCTTTTAAATTTTATCTCAACTTCATGTGCACCCTGTGACATAATCATACTAATAATTATTATTATCAATCATTCAGGTAGTGACATTGCATATGTTGTCAAAGACATGGACATGCCAAGCTTGGAGGAACGTTTTACAACTTTGGTGCACATGGTTTGCATTTTATCTATTTTCTTGACTTGTATTATGTCTAATACTCATATTACAGAACTTGAAATCTATTTGTATGCTTGCCTATGTAGTTGGCGGAGCCACAAGAGGATGATAGTGATGATGACCTGGAGGACTTCATGGATGAGGAAATGGAGGATTGAATGTTGTAGCGCTGGAATGGAACTGTTATTTACTATATTTAAAGCTTCAAATATTTGCATCAAGGATACTTTTCTTGTTGAGTTGAAGTGTGTACTACAGTACTAGTACAATTAAAGCTGAGCACTATTGTGATTTGAGCTGTGATGTTTGGTTGTTGGATGGCTTCCAAGTTTTTTTGTTGCAAAAGATGAATATTTATGCACAAATGAATATCTAATAATATATCCACAATATATCATAATATTTTATAATCATATTATCTTTGACAACATTGTTCATTTCATTCTGTTTTTTTCTATGGTTCAAGGGTTCTTTGTTCCGGTGAACATCCACTTCCGTCTCTGTTTTCATGTCGTATTCGCTCCATTTTTGTTTCCCATAGTATCTGTTTCCGTATTTGTTTCCGAGATTTCTGTATTCGTTTCCATTTCCGGAAAAAAATATGAAAAGAAATATGATAGCACCCAGTTCCGTCCGCTTCCACTCCGTTTTCATCCCTACCCTGAGGGAGAGTCTTTTTGGGACTTTTTCCAACAATTGCCCCTGCCCGGGATCGCACCTTATCTCTATTAGTTCATTACTAGGAGTAACATGGTCTTTTAGCATGTCATTTAATAACCTGTAGTCCGTGTTTAGTCCCTGGAACCAAGCAGGTAGGGACTAGGGACTTTTTAGTTGGGACTAAGAAATGTCCTAGGACTTTTTAACCAAATAGGGCCTTAGATTAAGAACAACTAAAGAGTTGCACGGGACAGTGGACGCACCAGCACCATGTGCATCTACCGATGTATAAAGGGGTGATGCACAGTCTGTTGCACAAGGAACAAACAACCAAGGAGCATATTTGTGTTGGTCCCAGTTTTGTTATCTTTAGACACATTTCCCTATGTGAGCGCAGCAAATCTTGTCCTGCTCAACCTCTACAGCCTTGTCCCCCAAAACAAAAAGATCAATTCGTTATAGATGTGCGTACTGCGTTTGTCATTGTTTTCCCTTTTCGACCAATGTAGGTGCTGGATAGCTAGTCTGTACTAGTACTTTCCCCCTTCCTTTCCTCTTTGAACCACGTCCTAGATTCATGCTATACAACTTTCCCCCTTTCTTTCCTCTTTGAACCACGTCCTAGATTCATGCTATACAACTTTCCCCACTACTTTCTTGTTTGATCCAACACCTAGATTCGAGTGCAGAAGCGGAAAAAGCCCACATGCAGCTAGAGCAATGCATGTGGAAGTAGTAAATTATACCTTAAGGTTCTTGGGGTGTGGTTCGGTGGGCGAATGGAGGCTGTTCTGCCCACACTATGTACGGCGGCAAGGAAGAAGGGGTCGGAGGCCCTCCCGCGCTGCCAAGGGGTGAAAGAGAACAGCTGCGTCGATAGTGTATTCCCTCCCTCGCCGATGGCGATAGTGGTAAGCCTCCTTCCCTTCCCGGTGGACGTATCCTGCCAGCTCTTTGACCAGCAGTGAGGGGAGAGAGAGGCCAACGAAGTCTTGTTTAGATCTGGAGAGGGTGAGAGAGTGTGAAGAGAGCAACTACAAGCGCTGAGGCTCCAGCGTGTATATATAGTGAACAGAGAGTGTGAAGAGTGCAAACCGTAGAAAACAAGCGCCGAGGCTGCAGCGTATACATGATGAGGTGATTATACGGTCACTACGAGATCGTATAGCTCCGTATCCATTAATTTTGACCAGTCAAAGAATCCTCCTGGCACCGCCCCAGATCACTTTCTCTCTCTGTCATGCGGGGTCTACCTATCATTGGGTGGAAGAAAGAAGTCAAACAAAAACAAATTTATGCTCAAGTGTGGTTATCGAACTCGAGACCTCAAGTTTGATGAGAGAACAGGCTAACCAGCTACACCACCCTCACGTTATGTTTAACGAGAGGAAAATAACCTTTTATACATTCGTGCATTCGTGTGACAAGCATGTCGTGTTTTTTTTGCGTGGGAGTCATTGGGATTTAAATCATAATCGTGTCATGTGGCTTTGGTGGTAAGGTCTTTTGAGATTTAAAGCAATGTTGGTAGTACAGAAATAATGCAGCCTTAGTCACCTTACGTCTCTCCATGTAGTACATTGGGTCCCACTAGTCAGAGGGTGAAACAAACAAATTAATAAGAAAAATTAAAAGCGCCAGCGGTGTATCTTACCTCACACTTCTCGCGACTGCTCGTGAACACTGTTCAATTGATCCCTCTGTTCCCTCACATACTATTTTAAGTGAATCCTTATTATAACATGCACACAATACGTATGCATGCACTCGCACTGTAGCACGCAGCGGGCAGACACACACTAGTTAGCACACTGCACGCACACACCGGCGACCGGCGACGAAGTTGAGGCTGCAGGGTCGTACTTCGGCAGCCGCATGACAATCGTGCGCACAAGGCGAGTAGAGCGACCTAGTGTGGGTGTCATCATAATCATCATTGATGGCCATGTCATCTCATGCAGATGGAGTTCGTATGCGTTGCACCACAAGCAGCGAGAGCTCGGACTTGGCGTAGTGGTAGAGCAATGGGTCAACGACCTCAGGTGGCAGGGTCAACAACGGGAACGACGGATAACAGGCAAGGTACCACACGAACTTGCGGCAATAGAGGCCAGTGTGCGACTTGAGTCTGTACTAGTGCGTCTGCATGCACTGCAAGCTGCGTGTTGCATGCGTGTGCCGCTACTAAAGGTAGAAAACTATATTTGCCACTAGTTAATAACAATTGGAGGTTGGTGTAGCTGGTTAGCCTGTTTGCCCATATAAAACGTGAGGTCTAGGGTTCGAACCATGCCCACGTGCTTATTTTTATTTTCGTTCAACTTCTTTCTTCCACCCAATGACAGGTACGACCCGCATGACAGAGTGAGAAAACTGATCTGACAAGGCACCAGGAGGATTCTTTGACTGGTTATAAAATGGATGAATACAGAGCTATACGATCTCGCAGTGACCATATAATCACCTCATCACATATATAGTGACCGTATCGACCGTATTCTTGAGTAAAGTGACCAAAGTGAACTTATATGACAAGTTTAATGACCAACAGTGCATTTTACTCTTTCAATTATTTAGTTTGTACACTTTGCTCTCTTCCAATAATTTTGGGCACTTGTATTCGACCTAAGTCAGTGTGCCACCGTATCTCGTACTACTCCCTCCGTCTAGGTGTAATAAGTCACGTTAGAAGGTGCAGAGGGACCAAGGTGCAAGCAGATTGGAGGAGAAGGAGAAACTTGATCGGTCCTTCCTCCAATCAAAGCCCTGATTTCTGTCTCTAAACGCAACAATTAATCACAACAACTAAGAGATGCCGTTTTAGCTACCATGCAGGGCCACGTATTAACTCGCATGCAAGCCAACTTTGATTTCTTGACTAATCAACGCGTAGTTGCGCTCCATGCAATGGGTTTCCGGGGGAGATAACAAGGCAGAGTAAGGAGCGTTTGGTTACATTGCTTAGGCTGGTCATAGTGGTGAGTAACTTGGACTAGTAACATGCATATGTTACTAGTCTATGTTACTACCTTCATAGTGGGTAGTAACATATGGATGGTAACATGCAAGTCTTCATTAATTGCGATATAGACTCATTTTACCTCGGGGTGTGTTATGTTACAGTAACATATTATGTTACCACAAGCATATCTTTCCTCATTAACTCCATGCCACATAAGCAATTTTTTCTTGGGATGTGCTATGTTACTACCTAAGTTACTCCCACTATGGCTAGCCTTAGTAAGGAAATTGCTTGGCTAGCCCAGCTAGCTAGCTTTCGCTTTGCCAACCTTGCCTGGTCAAACAGTTTACTTCTTTTTCTTACCAGCCTTGCCCAATGAAAATCTTTGTCATGAGTGGGTCACCGATTTTTCCGTGCGCGAAGTTTGCCGTCGGAAGCGAGCCGACCTGGCTCTCCTGAGCTAGCAAGTTTTTTCTAGCCTACCCAAGATAGCTGGCCCACAAAAGCTAACATATTTTACCAGTTCCAAATGCCTAACCTTTCCCGGTTAGGCTATAAACTGTTCTTGCTAAGGATCCAAATGCTCCCTAAGTAACAACGCTCGCTAGCAACGAGGCCAGGAGGGGATTGAGATGCGAAGTTAATGGACAACGCCTAAACATTTTGGGAATATCTGATTTTCATAAGATGACTTAACACCTAGAAGGAGGGAGTACTACTCCTCAGTCCATGTTTTATGGAATATTCATCACCTCTTCTCTTCTTGTACGTACTCCATTTGTATCTCACTTCATGTGGCTTTGCACTCGCATGATATTCCTATTCTATGAACCTGTGTGTGTGTGTGTGTGTTTAACATCATGTGTGTGTTAGAGAGAGCGACACATCGACCTACTCCTACGGAGAGATGGCGTGTAGTATATGATTTAGCCGTGAGAGTCGGTGCATCCTCTCGTTTCCGGGCGTCCGGTCGGGAGACGCAGACAGCTGCCACGCCCGCTCCTAACCAGCCTGGCCCACCCAAAGCCCCTCTATCGCCCGCGCGCGGTTCCCGCCCGAAACGGTCAGCGCCGCTCCAAAGAACAGGTCTCGCATTCATGCCAGGGCAGAGCATACGCGACCTCTCACTGGCGCCTGCATTGAAATGGGAGAAGCAGATTCAAGAGTGATGGTTGCTTCGTTCGTCCAACTTACTATTGGGTCTGTGTGATTTGACGGCTCATTGGTCATTATTACTGAGGTGGTACGACTGCTGGATCTCCCACGCTTTCGGCGAAAGGAGTTACTAGATTACAGTTTTCTCCATTCTTACAGCGGAGGAGTGCGAAAGTAGTGAAAACACGCAGTCTCAGTGATTACATGGCCCACCTCACACTATCACCATATTTTCTGGACACCGTGCGCACCTAACTCTTTACATAGTACTAGCATAGTACGTACTATAATTTCTCAGCGAGATAATTTTGTACAATGTTATGAAGCTTCCAGCTTTTGTTTCATGTATCTTGCGTCCAAGGTTGCCCGTTGCAACATTTCATCAAATACAAAGGAGACTAACATGCATGCTATTGCATCTCAATGACCCATGATCATAGCTAATATGTACTCCCTCCGCTCCAAAATAAGTGTCTCAACTTTATGCAAACTTTAGTACAAAGTTGTACTACTACTAAATTTGACACTTATTTTGGAACAGAGACAGCTAAAGAAAAAAAATGATCCATGCAGCCCCTAGCCATTGAACCGTAAACCCTAACCAGGCTTTAATTTGCTGGCAACATTGGAGCTTCCCAAGAAATGAAGTTTGCAACCCTTTGACCATCGAATCATTTTGTGCAGTTTCACCAAAATCAGATGAGCATCCCTGTGGCAAAGAAATTGAAGCATGATTAGAATAAGATTATTGGGACTAGTTGATGAGACATAAACTCATCACAAATACAGTACATAGAAGCCAGTAGATGTATGTGGGGGGCAGAGAAGTAGAGAAATATCCACATGGAGTGATGTGGGCAGCTGGGGCAGTGGTGCAAGCCAGCTGTAAAGGAAGTTGTACCTGAGGGATGTCGGGACGTAGCTCAACCTAGAGGAGGGTGGCGGGAGGCCGCAACTGCCCACATCGCGGAAATGAGCAAGGGACGAAGGCAACCTCACCGGCTTTGTGAGAAAGAACGGCGAGGACCCCTGATCGGGACGTGCCGACAGTGGGTATTCACCGTCGGCGATGGCGACCGCATCTACACTAAGCATCCACCCCTTCACCCAGTGGACATGATCCGCCCGGATGTTAGAGATGTGGCCACAGTCATTTCGTGCGAGAAATTGTGAAGAGAGCAACCCCAGCAAGCAATCATGTAGGCTCGTCCTGGCTATGCATATAGTGGAGCGGTTTCCTTTTCTCTCCATATGAACCTATTTATATTGCGTACGTGCCACTGAATAAAAAAACTTTATTTATAAATGACGTGGCACCGTTCATGCGTGGTTCCCGACCCTCCGTTATTTATAAGTGAGTAACTACTACTAGACGCGTCAAATTATCACGTGGGATACATCATCTTACAGAAATGAGCTCCACTGTGTCACGTGTGTGGTTGGGGAAGACGCAAAAGACGCAAAGAGTGCTACTTGTACACTACGTTTGTGGGTGCGTGCACCCAATTGTACGCGTCGGTCCTAAACAAACGGTTTTAACCCGTTTCTGCGACGGCATTCGGAACCGTCGCCAAGTGAGTGTGGGCGATAGGGGGGTCCTTCCCACACGACCCAGAAACCGTCGGGGATATGTCGTCCTGGCACACACGGTCGGCAAAATGAGGTCGTGTGTGACTGCCGAGCACTCAAATACAGAAATACGTACAGTAGTGCTAAAAAATACAATTATACAGGCAAAATCTTTTTCGGTCGTAAGTACATCCCACATAGTCAGTCACGGCTAAACGTTTCTGTTCGTATATACATCCCACACAGTCACTCCAAGGAAAATGTTTGCGCAAGGTGGCGTAACGCAAACAGTTTTCAAGAGAATGTCGTGTGTGATTGTTCATTGATCCAACACAGTTTATTCCTAGAAACTATGTGTGTTTCCTGAGGTCATCGCCCATGGAGTTTTCTTATTAACCGTTTGCAATAGGAAAACCCAATTAGCAGGCTAATTGCCCTATTATTAATAATCCATTTACTAATCTATTTGAAATTCATATTAAGCACATAATATATTCCATTTCCATATTAAGGAAGCAGTATTTCATAATTGAAATACATCGTAGTACAACATGATATAGCTTCAGCACTCAGCCACCCTATTACACAACTGCACCTGCAACACGTTTCACATGCAACATCTAGAACCTTTCGAAATTAGCAACATAGACGGTACATAGAGAGATGCATCACATCTGAAAAACTGCTGAAGCGGAAGGCGAATATTGAGCCTTCATTCATGTTGAAGGTCTTTGCAACTTTAGGCCAGTGCATGTGGATGATTGACCGTCCATCCTTTGACCTCTTTAGGAACACTTCAATATTGAACCGTGGGTGTTGTATGAAAACTTTCCTCGCCTCCTGACCACAGAGGTGGTTTGAGAGATAATCATCAGTGAAGCCTGAAAACAAGGATGTGCATAAATATCTTCTCTATATTGGAAACGGGGCAAAGGAATAAAAAAAGGCAAGGTATAATAGTTAGTACCATCTTGTAAACCTCAGTGCTTCCCATTGTTTCCCTACAACACATTTAAGGTAGTTAGTCATCAGGTTAAGTAAGGGTTCGCATGTTATCAGTAAAATATGTTGATGAAAAATAACACATTGCAGATTCATCAGATTAATTCAAACCACATGGAAAACCCATTTATCCAAACCAAGCATGATTAAGAACTAGGAAATATAGCACTTGTATATGTTTCTCATGTATTAAGTGCAGCCAAATTCGATTTATTCCTCACATGGTATACAATAACAGAATGCATCCACAACAATCGAACATCGCATTGCAGAATTGATCCAAGCAGTTAACTAAACACCACAACAAAGAAACAAACGTTAACTGAGCACCACATTGCACAATATAACATACTCCTAATAGAAGATCAAACAGTTAACCAAACCAAGCATACTTAACAACTTGGAAATATAGCAATTGTATTTGTTTCTCATGTATTTAGTACAGCCAAATTCGATTTATTCCTCACATCTATACCTACTATTAAAGGAAATAGATATTCTTAGTTTGGTCATAATTTTTTTGTCCCGTGGTATTTTTTTCGTTTATAGTTGGACCTACCTAAATTTCGTCCGTCATGAGGCACCGGGGTTAATTGTTACGATCGTACGTTATTTTCTCACAAACATCTGGGCCGGCCCATGAAATTGTAATAGGCTGCGATGACATAATGTAGCTCCAAAAAAGACGGCTGTGTGGGGATCGAACCCAGGATGTCATATCAGAAACATAACACACCAACCAGTTGACCTGCCGAGCTTTGCTGGTTATAAATCAGTGCAGAATCTTAAGAACCAATTTCCAGCGCAGATACGAATATTTTTAAATTTTTGATCACAACTGTTGTCGAAAACAATACCAGAATGTTTTGTAAAGCGCAAAAACTTTACAAATTTGTAAGCATATTTTGATAAAATGAAATGTTTTTTTAAAAAGAAGAATATTTTCTGAAAATCATGAACAATTTTTTCAAACAGGGACATTTTTTAAATTCCAAAACAAAATGTGGAAACACAAACATTTTTTGAAACTCGGAACAAAATTGGGAATACATAAATAAAATGAAATTCTGGTAAAGAAATTGAAGCATGATTTTTTTTAAATGAACAATTTGTGGATACGCGGACATTTTTTTGAAATTCCAATAGAAATTCAGAAATGTTGTGAAAATTTTGAACAAAAACATTCCAAACAATTTTTGAAAAACCCAAACAAAATTTCAAAACACGTTTTGTAACACATTTTCAAACAATTTTGGAAATGGGAACATTATTTGAAACTCCTGAAAATGAAAACATGAACATTTTTAAGATTTGTCAACAATATCTGAAAAAGGGAACCTTTTCTAAAATTCTGAACATTTGTTAAAAGTTGTGAAAAAATAGAACAAAACCATTCCGAACAAACTTTCAAAACACGAACATTTTTTGAAGATCCAATTTTTTATTTATTTACAAATACGAAAACACGACTATTTTTTGAAAATTTTAGAAGTGCGAACATTTTTTTAGATAGAGAGGGTTCGCTTGAATATTTATCCCACCTCGCTTTGATCCACAAAAATCCATCAGTTTATATATGTCGGATAGTTGTTGAGATCATCAAGCCCAAACGAAGGGTATGGTGCGGGAGTGAAGGCATGAAGGTTGGCTCTAATTAAATGAAATTGTTGGAATAGAGCCTGACGAAAGAATTAAATGTTGGCTCTAAACAGAAATGTGGG
Organism: Aegilops longissima; assembly: GCA_021605205.1. NCBI lineage: Eukaryota > Viridiplantae > Streptophyta > Magnoliopsida > Poales > Poaceae > Aegilops > Aegilops longissima. Next base: position 145,229,590 of record CM038678.1, on the reverse strand, counting down.
AAGTATGGCTGGACTGTAGGCTCGGGATGTGCTTGCATGTTCGATGGAGTGTATGGAATGGCTGAATCTAACTAACAAAAGATATAAGATGCCTGCTTGGAGTGGTATATATAGCTGGTGAGTGATGGCTGAATCTTAATGCGCACTAACAAAACAAACCCCGACATGTGTGCAACACGAGAGATGTTGCTACCTTCTTTCCATGAGATCAATCGGGTCTCGCTTGCAAACTACTCAAAAATGAAAAACAAGCAAATGACCTGCCATCAGCTTTGATTTTTGGGCGGCATGTTAACCTTTTTAATGTGAAAGGAAATGTTTTTATTTCTCGGTGTTTTTGCCGCTATCAAGTTTTACTTTCTTGAAAAAAAATGTCTGGTTAATCTACATGCAACTTTCAATCGAGCATTGTTATTGCAAACGGTACACACAACAGTATACTCCAAGCAGAACACAACATTGGAAGGCCAATTGCTTGCTACATCCGGAAGCACGCCAATGTAACACCAGTCGCCGCTATTATTTTTCTATTGGGAAGTTGGACCGCCATGCTGTAAAACCAATTACATAAGCGTTGCCAAGACAACAAGTCATACAAACAACATAGTAAAGCCGACCACATGGACACAACAAGGATGACCGCCATTGCTACAAGTCAAATGCGTGTCGTAGCAGGGTCAATCAGTGTGCTACAAATTGGATATGCAAAGCTGTAAAGCTAACTAAGTGTAGATTTTAGGATTATAAGTAGAATTAATTGATCCTTAGCACGTGTTAAGGGTTGTTGCATGATTAATGTCCGACTGATATGCACTTTTTTTGAGCTTTGGTGTGTGTGTCTCCCTGTTGTGTGATACCTTCTGGATGCTATCATGCCACACTGATGAACACGCTAATATTCACTTCCGTTGCAACGCACAGGCATATGTGCTAGTGGTATACAATAACAGAATGCAGCCACAACAATTGAACATCGCATTGCAGAATTGAACCAAGAAGTTAACCAAACACCACAACAAATGAACCAAATGTTAACTGAGCACCACATTGCACAATATAACATACTCCTAATAGAAGATCAGGCAGTTAACCAAACCAAGCATGCTTAACAACTTGGAAATATAGCAATTGTATTTGTTTCTCATGTATTTAGTACAACCAAATTTGATTTATTCCTCACATGGTATACAATAATAGAATGCAGCCACAACAATTGAACATCGCATTGCAGAATTGAACCAAGCAGTTAACTAAACACCACGACAAGTGAACCAAGCCACAACAAATGAAGCGAGCAGTTAACTAAACACCAATTGAACAATATAACATACTCCTAATAGAAGATCAGACAGTTAACCAAACCAAGCATGCTTAACAACATGGAAATATTGCACCCTGAAGAATTGAACATCACATTTACAGAATTGAACCAAGTAGTTAATTGAACACCACATTGCATGACATATAGAACATATACACTATAGCAGAAGATTGCATGGTAAAAGTAGATAGCACAATTCACTAGAATTTGTTAAGGAAAGGCAGTAGCTAGCAAACTGAACACGGGTCCTTGTAGTGAGCTAATAAGACAAGCTACTCCTCATTATCGGCGATATCGATGATGATTGGCTCCTTGGACATGGAAGATGGCGAGGCCTCCACATCATGGGTGCCCTAGTTGTAGTGGTGAGTTGCCTGAGCCGCTCCGGGCACCAACCTGCTGGCTCTCGAGATGAGGTAAGCACGTGCACGCTGAAAAAACACCTCGTAGTCTTTGTCGAAGGCACCGACGGTGGCCTCGAGAAAATGACGCAAACTGTCGTTTAAAGCAGCCAACCGTGTCGCAGCGTCGGTGCGTGAGGCTTCAACGGCGGCCTTAACGGCAAGGTTCTCCTCCAAGATCTGGGGGTCGGCATCAATGGCAGCCATCGCGAACTCATCCGCGCATGCGGCCACGATTTGCTTCTCCGTTGCCAAATGCTCCTTGAGGTCCTGGCTATACTGCGTGCACCATGGCTTAGGTCGGCGCTTATTTGGTGGAGGGGTCGTTGATTTGGGTGGAAGGTGTAGCGCTCGCGCTGGCGGTCGGGGCCTGTGGGATGTGGAAGGAGGAGGAGGATGGGGGTCGGGTGTGGACTACCTGCCTGGATAGACGAGGCCGAGCAGTGCGAAGGTGGGTCGCCGGCGAGGAGGCGGCGGCGCTGCAAGCAAGGAGTGAATGTTTCAACTTGGAAAGGAAGGCGGAAAGAGGGGAATGTGGCTTTTGTTAAGGGGGGGAGGTAGATATTTCCGCGGAAGCCAAAAATTTGGAATCGCTTTAGCCAAAAAAACTGGCGCGCAAAGTGTCATCAGACACGGTCCTTTATTCAGAGCGGGCTATGGATTGTAGCCGTCGCACCTTCTCACGGTACGGTGCTCCAAGATATTTTGTGTTGCATCTCACATGGTTGGTTATAATAAACTGTGTGGGATCTACTTGATTTTTCGTCTTGATTTGAATTACATAATGGGGTCACAATGGCCATGGACGGTGTTTGAATTCTAGACCTTTTATCTGCAGTGATCATAAAAGAATTGGAATTATTCAGGGTTCGTTTGGACATTTGTATGCATTAAGTGAGTTTTGAATGCATTTATGTACATAATTCAAATTTGAACTACATGCACATGCTCCAGTGCATATAAATTGGTTGAAAAATCAAATCTTTGTCCTTGGGTGCATACTTAGGTCCCATGCAAGAAATGGGAATGAATGTCAAACACCCTGCCACCGTCACTCGGTCGCAAACATTGAGATACCTGGTTTTTAAATTCTAGTAAATCCAAAACTCATTTGAAAGTCATGAAACTTGGCATGCTATCATGGAGCAGCATCAACATGGCGTGGTAAAGTTTTTGTCCCATTTGGGGCAGGTTTGGGTATATGCTTCTCACAAACCAGAGCTTCTCACAACAAGCATGATGGTTTCGGTAGGGAACGCCCCAACTTTGGGGACGAAACGATATCCATTGCCTCAAATTTCTTTCAATTTTTTTTCTCGTGTCAACATAGAACAACATGAGTGTTGTGTTATTTTTTGTGATTTTTCGGGGTTCGTTTGGACATTCTTATGCATTAAGTGAGTTTTCAATGCATTTATGTGCATAATTCAAATTTGAACTACATGCACATGCTGCGATGCATATAAATTGGTTGAAAAATCAAATCTTTGTCCTTGGGTGCATGCTTAGGTCCCATGCAAGAAATGAAAATGAATGCCAAACACCCTGGCACCATCACTCGGCCGCAAACATTGAGATACCTGGTTTATAAATTCTAGTAAATCCAAAACTCGCCTGAAATTCATGAAACTTGGCATGCTATCATGTAGCGGCATCAACAAGGGGTGGTAAAGTTTTTGTCCCATTTGGCGCACGTTTGGGTATATGCTTCTCGCAAACCAGAGCTTCTCACAATAAGCATGATGGTTTCGGTAGGGAACGCCCCAACTTTGGAGGCGAAACGATATCCATTGCCTCTTATTGCTTTCAGTTTTTTTCTCGTGTCAACATAGAACAACAGGAGTGTTGTGTTATTTTTTGTGATTTTTTGGGGTTCGTTTGGACATTTTCATGCATTAAGTGAGTTTTCAATGCATTTATGTGCAAATTCAAATTTGAACTACATGCACATGCTCCAGTGCATATAAATTGCTTGAAAAATCTAATATTTGTCCTTGGGTGTATGCTTAGGTCCCATGCAAGAAATGGGAATGAATTTTAAACACCCTGCCACCGTCACTCGGCCGCAAACATTGAGATACCTGCTTTTTAAATTCTAGTAAATCCAAAACTCGTTTGAAATTCATGAAACTTGGCATGCTATCATGGAGCGGCATCCACATGGCGTGGTAAAGTTTTTGTCCCATTTGGGGCAGGTTTGGGTATATGCTTCTCACAAACCAGAGCTTCTCACAACAAGCATGATGGTTTCGGTAGGGAACGCCCCAAAATTGGGGAGAAACGATATCCATTGCCTCATATTGCTTTCAAATTTTTTCTCATGTCAACATAGAATAACAGGAGTGTTGTGTTATTTTTAGTGATTTTTTGGGGTTCGTTTGGACATTGTTATGCATTAAGTGAGTTTTCAATGCATTTGTGTGCATAATTAAAATTTGAACTACATGCACATGCTCCGGTGCATATAAATTGGTTGAAAAATCAAATCTTTGTCCTTGGGTGCATGCTTATGTCCCATGCAAGAAATGGGGATGAATGTCAAACACCCTACCACCGCCACTCGGCCGCAAACATTGAGATACCTGGTTTTTAAATTCTAGTAAATCCAAAACTCGTTTGAAACTCATGAAACTTGGCATGCTATCATGGAGCGACATCAACATGGTGTGGTAAAGTTTTTGTCCCATTTGGGGAAGGTTTGGGTATATGCTTCTCACAAACCAGAGCTTCTCACAAACCAGAGCTTCTCACAACAAGCATGATGGTTTCGGTAGGGAACGCCCCAAGTTTGGGGGTGAAACGATATCCATTGCCTCATATTGCTTTCAAATTTTTTCTCATGTCAACATAGAATAACAGGAGTGTTGTGTTATTTTTAGTGATTTTTTGGGGTTCGTTTGGACATTGTTATGCATTAAGTGAGTTTTCAATGCATTTGTGTGCATAATTAAAATTTGAACTACATGCACATGCTCCGGTTCATATAAATTGGTTGAAAAATCAAATCTTTGTCCTTGGGTGCATGCTTATGTCCCATGCAAGAAATGGGGATGAATGTCAAACACCCTACCACCGCCACTCGGCTGCAAACATTGAGATACCTGGTTTTTAAATTCTAGTAAATCCAAAACTCGTTTGAAACTCATGAAACTTGGCATGCTATCATGGAGCGACATCAACATGGTGTGGTAAAACTTTTGTCCCATTTGGGGAAGGTTTGGGTATATGCTTCTCACAAAAACCAGAGCTTCTCACAACAAGCATGATGGTTTCGGTAGGGAACGCCCCAACTTTGGGGGTGAAACGATATCCATTGCCTCTTATTGCTTTCAATTTTTTTTCTCGTGTCAACATAGAACAACAGGAGTGTTGTGTTATTTTTTGTGATTTTTCGGGGTTCATTTGGACATTTTTATGCATTAAGCGAGTTTTCAATGCATTTATGTGCATAATTCAAATTTGAACTACGTGCACATGCTCCAGTGCATATAAATTGGTTGCAAAATCAAATCTTTGTCCTTGGGTGCATGCTTAGGTCCCATGCAAGAAATTGGAACGAATGTCAAACACCCTGCCACCGTCACTCGGCCGCAAACATTGAGATACCTAGTTTTTAAATTCTATTAAATCCAAAACACGTCTGAAATTCATGAAACTTGGCATGCTATCAAGGAGCGGCATAAACATGGCGTGGTAAAGTTTTTGTCCCATTTGGGGTAGGTTTGGGTATATGCTTCTCACAAACCAGACCTTCTCACAACAAGCAAGATGGTTTTGGTAGGGAACACCCCAACTTTGGGGGAGAAACGATATCCATTGCCTCGTATTGCTTTCAAAAAATTTCTCGTGTCAACATAGAACAACAGGAGTGTTGTGTTATTTTTTGTGTTTTTTCGGGGTTCGTTTGGACATTTTTATGCATTAAGTGAGTTTTCAATGCATATATGTGCATAATTCAAATTTGAACTACATGCACATGCTCCGGTGCATATAAATTGGTTGAAAAATCAGATCTTTGTCCTTGGGTGCATGCTTAGGTCCCATGCAACAAATGGGAATGAATGCCAAACACCCTGCCACCGTCACTCACGCGCAAACATTGAGATACCTGGTTTTTAAATTCTAGTAAATCGAAAACTCGTCTGAAATTCATGAAACTTGGCATGCTATCATGGAGCGGCATCAACATGCCGTGGTAAAGTTTTTGTGCCATTTGGGGAAGGTTTGGGTATATGCTTCTCAGAAACCAGAGCTTCTCACAACAAGCATGATGGTTTCAGATAGAACACCCGTATGCAAAGTGAGAGCAGGATTTGTGCATCTCTTGAACACAAACGGTTCTGATGACCCGTGTGAACCACATACAAACAATTTGGTGCGATTTGCATCTATCATATTGGGTATGTTGCCATTTGTCAAACTAAACAGATTGACATTTGTTTATCTGGTAACATTTCCATTTGCCAACCTTGTAACACTGCGATTTGTCAAAATATGAAGCTAAAAATCACTAGCAGTATCTAATTTTTGCAACTTAAATTCAGTAATTAAGCATAGATGGAGGCGAGGAGACGTGTTCAGCCAAGCGTGCAATGGGTGGTGTTGTACTATTCGATTTTACAGCGGGCGGCGAAGTTCTCGATACGGCTTTAATGCAGACGAGGGAGAGGGTAGCGGTTCCCGAGATGTTGAACGACCAATGATGCATCCTCCTTCAATTAGCATCGTGTGAATGCATGAGGGAAGTAATGGGAGGACCACGAAAAGAGGCAGCACGATGTGAAAGCAACGCAGTTTGCACTCATATAAAGGTGCCCCTCCATTCCAAAGCATCTATCACATCGTACACACCTAAGTATTTGCCTAAGCACCTACACTAATAAGCGCAAAAGTGCCCACTCCAGACCCATGGCGGCGATGAGCGCAACCAGCCAGCGGCTGTGCCAGATGGTCCACGACGCTGGCCTGCAGCATGGCACCGTGGATCGTATCCATACGATTTTGGCAACCGGCTGGTGGATGGCCGCCGTCAACCCCAGCTACGACTCTTAGTTGGACCAGATGATCGTTCGCACCACCAACAGGTTCACCGTCGTCAAGAAGCTCGCGGACGACATCGCTGTACTCCTCCAGCCCGCACGCCCGGGCTCCTCATTGTCTGCCACCCTAATCAGCCTCCATGGTCGGAACCTCTTTCAAGCACTGGTGGCCCTGCGACTGCCCGCCGACGCCATGAAGAATGTCCACCTGGAGGTCGCGCTCACCGCGAGGCGCCTCCATTTGCAAGAAACCGTCGACCTACACATCCACGTGTACGAGCGAATCATGTACATAGGTATCTACAAGGCCAGTGAGGACGCTACGATGTTGGACTTCTTCAGCCGGCTGGAAGCCTTGGATGCCTTAGCAGAGAAGCACCTTGACCTCGCCACACAAGCCGACGCTCCTTAGCCGCCGGTAGGTGGCCTGGCCGGTGCACTGAGTTGAGGAGGAGGAGGAGGTCGTATGTTGATGGATGCATCTTTCTTCTTGCCTCTTGTAACCACCACTGCGATCGCATCATCGTGGCCGTAATTCTTATCTTGCTATTGCATTCTCGTTCCAGTTAATACACACATGTGTGGTCCCTTTGCTCACTACAGACATGTCCGTTCTAGTCTTAATTTGATTGGCTTGAATGAAGGTCTATCCCGCCGTTAGGCACCGCAGGGTGTTGTGCTCGCTGTTAGGCGCCGCGGCGCGCTCTGCTCGCGTCCGTCGGCGCGCGCGACTTGTGGACAGCTTTTCCTTGCGTGTTCAACTGCTATATGCATATATATATGGTTGCTCGCCGTTGAGGCAACTGCAGAGCGCTCTGCTGGCGTCCTCTGCGCGTGCTCTGCCAACGGTTGGGCGTGCGCATGATCACGTCGGGGGCCCCATATGCATGCGGTTGCGCCACGCGCATTGCCACGCGATGCAGTTACGTGCGGCATGATGGAGTTACGCACTGCAAATTAGAACTGCCATCAGGGCCTGCCGATATTCCTGGTCGTCCGGCTTCCCCTTTAAATCCCGCGGCCATTATAACCTTAGTCTCTTCAACCTTTCGATCGCGCCCCACAACACAACAAGCACACCCACGATGACACATAGAGAGGGGATGTCCAGCGGCGCTCCAATGGAGTTCGGTGAGCATAGAGTGGAGACCCACGCGAGGGAGACGGATCTCTCGGTGGTGTACACCATCAAACCGGCCGTGGTGGACGACTACATCAACATCGTTGAGCAGTTGCTTGCTCGAGACAAGTACAAGATGGTCGGCATTGAACTCCAGTACACCACCGGTTGTCCCGGCGTAGATCAGAAGGTTGCCACCGCCCAGTTGTGCGTGCGCCATCATGTCCTCATCTACCACTACTGCATGGCTACAGAGCCTTGCGATCGTTTCAACAGGTTTGTCAACAGCACCGACTATAAGTTCGCCACGGTGGAAACCATGGACGATGCAAAAGCGCTCAGTGTTACGGGTTTGGCCTGCAAGAACCTTGTCGAAATCCGTGACCACTACAGGATCTGGGGCAGCACGAAGAAGGACTCCCTAGTCGAACTCGCCTCGGCCATCATCGACCCCTACTACAAAAAGATGAAGCGGGATGCCCAGAGAACAAGTCCCCTATCCTGGCACAGGGCCTGAACGCGGCAACTTGATGAACCTCACCTCAGGTTCACGGCCAAGAGTGTGTACACATGCTACGAGATGCACAGGCGGATCGTTGACATGAGTAAGTGCCTCGTTACCAAAATCGACGAGCCTGGATCGAGCCATAAGCAAAGCAAGCGTCACAAGAAGTAGATGATGATCAGTTATGCTAGTTAATCATGCATGTAATATATAGTTTACTTTATTGGTGTGTGGAAATGTCATGTGTGTAGTAGCCACCTATGTAATTATTCATGTAATAGTTTACTTTGGTGTGTGCAAATGCCATGGTTGTAGTAGCCACCTATGTAAGTGGATGTTTAATTTGGTTATGCAAGCATGTCCTTATAAGTGTGTGTGTATATATATATATATATGTTCTTCTATATGCAATCGCATCGCACAACACACACGTCTTATTAGCAGCAACCGTCTGTGTTATTATCGGTCTTCACACACATTTCTGATTAAAGACCTTTTTGCCGTGTATCACACACATCTTGTTAAGTTGAACCGTTTTTGTTCTCATGTCTCAGTGCAAACAGTTCATCCGAGTGAACTGCATGCCGTATATCGCACACACCTTGATCTGGCTGACCTTTTCTTTTGTGTTGCCTAATCACAAACAGTTCATCCGAGTGAAACGTATGCTGTATATCGCACACACCTCCATCTGGCTACCCATTTCTTTTGTTCCTCCTCATCGCAAATGGTTAAGTGAACTGAACCGTATGCCCTCCATCGCACACGTAACTAAAATTTGAACCATGTTTGATGCATCCTCCATCGCAAACGTTTTGCACCTTTTTTGACGGGTTTTTTACACCACCGTTTGCGATTATGGCATCGCACACAGTTTCGTCGAAGGGTCTCTGATCGTAGTGTCGCGTTAGCAGCATCCTGCAGTAGTGACCTCTTCTCTTCGAGCATGGTTATTAAAAGTATAGCCCGCTACTGTACTACCACACGGTTATTATAATGGGCAAAGAGTATAGGCAGTAATAATGACTAATAAGCCGTGAAATCTTGAGGCCCACCTTTCTCTATGTTTGACCGAGGAAGCATCCATCATTTCACTCCTCGTTGAATATCCATCCGCTGCTACCTCCGCGAATAAATAAAAATCCGCTTCTACCTCCGTAGCATGGTTAATAATATAGCCATGTCAATCACGACGTAGAAATATCATTCACTCATACAATAGGGCTGGATCTAAGGCTGGTGATCTTTTTACTTTGTCTCTTTCTCTTTTTGTCTCATTTGCTCATTTTACATAGGAGCACGTGTAGAGGATGGCTATTCCTTTCGATGGGACTTCTGCATGGGGTTTAAGACTAAGCAGCTCCGAATTATGCCCGCTGCCCACCACTCTGACTCGTGCCATCTATGATAGGGAGTAGTCCCATTGCAACAATGAGGTCCACTAGGTCTAGCACGTCCTGTAAGAAGAGACTGTCACGCAAAACGTACATCTTGTTGAGGGAGTCCTGGATTAGGGGGTCCCAGGGCGTCCAGGCTATGTGACGTGGCCCGGACTGGTGGGTCGTGAAGATACAAGATAGAAGGCCTTCCCCCGTGTCCGGATGGGACTCTCCTTTGCATCGATGGCAAGCTTGGCGTTCGGATATGAAGATTCCTTTCTCTATAAACCGACTCTGTGCAACCCTAGGCCCCTCCGGTGTCTATATAAACCGGAGGGTTTAGTCCATAGAGGCAGTTATAATCATACAAGCTAGACATCTAGGGTTTAGCCTACGATCTCGAGGTAGATCAACTCTAGTAACCCCTATACTCATCAAAGTCAATCAAGCAGGAAGTAGGGTATTAGCTCCATTAAGAGGGCCCGAACCTGGGTAAACATCGTGTCCCCTGCCTAGTGTTACCTTCGATCCTCAGACGCACAGTTCGGGACCCCCTATTCGAGATCAGCCGGTTTTGACACCGACATTGGTGCTTTCATTGAGAGTTCCTCTGTGATGTCGGCAGAAAGTTTGATGGCTCGTTCGATCATCTACAATGATGCTGTATTGGGGGCGACTCCCCCCGGCCTAAATTTTGTATTCGGCAGCTTCACACTGCGTGCCAACTCGATCGACCACCTTGAACAGATCGATGCCTACTCCCCCGGTCATCATATCAGTTTCGGGAACCTAAATTATGTCGCTGATATCCGAGGAGACTCGATCTTCGAAGGGTTCGCGGCCCCGACCACGGCTCTAGCCCTAGATCCGGAGCAAACTACCGGGACCGAAGATGGGAGTCTGGAGCCCATCGGACTCTCTGCTACAAACCGCATTATCGAGGATCCAGAGACAATCGTGTCCACAACGTACTTGGAATCAGTCCAGGTTCCCCCTACCATTAAAATGCTGGACTTGCAAACAGACTCCAGATCCGAACTCTTGAGGTCCGCGTCAAAAAGGCATGGCCAGGAAACTCTCACTCCGGTCAGCCCTGCAGACTCTTGCCTCAACGTCCAAACCTCGCTCTTAAACGAGGCTCTGGACTTAGTGCGATGCCTCGCTATTTTAGAGGAATCACTTTAGAACTACGCCCAGTCCGGACTAGGGGCTGAGAGCGGGGAATTTCACGTCCCACCCGCCACCCACTTCATAGCCACCATCGAAGATTTAACCGACATGCTGTACTATGCCTCCGAAGACATCAACGGCATGGACGACGATGCCGGAGAAGAACAAGGCCAAGACCCATCATTTACCGGACGTTGGACGGGCACCTCCACATATGATGTGTACATGGTGGACACGCCCAAATAGGATGACGGCGACGGCAAGAAGGATCCGGTTGAGGACAAGCCTGCTGAAGCACCTCCAAAGCGTCAACGTCAGTGGTGCCGCTCAAAATCCCATCGCAAAAAAGACAGCAATACAGGCACCGGAGACAATAGCACTCCGGAGATTGCCAAAGACCCTGAAGCACCTGTCGAGTCAACATCCGAACAGGATGATTGGGAGGATGGGAAAGTTAACCCCAATGATCCGGTCGGGAACGAGGACTCGGAGCATAGTAACTACCTACCAATCTCCGAAGAGGATGTGATCCTCGGCGACAAAGACTTCATCGTGCCATAGGAACCCCTCAAACAAGAGCGCTTTAAGTGCCAGCTAATCGCCACTGCGAGAAGCCTAAAAAAGAAGCAACAACAACTTCAAGCTGAATAGGATACGCTCAATGACAAATGGACTAAAGTCCTGGCAACAGAGGAATATGGCCTCGAACGCCCAACCAAGAGCTACCTGAAGCGCAAGATGCTACCACAATTTTACAACGAGGCCCTTGAGCCAATACCGCCAAAGTATAAACCTGCTGATGAACCTGACCGGCCACCACATGGATGGGACCGACCAGCTACTTATGCCGAACACCAGCCCGCGCCACCCCATCGTCGAAACAGGGTGGCAGTGGCCCCAGGCTATACCTACGACCTACGCAAGGACCTGGACAATAGAGCTAGTCAGACAAGATCAATCTATGGATCGAGGGGGCATGCTCCAATGCGAGAGGATGGCCCTCAGGCCTGGCGCGACAGGCACAACCTCACGTGGGCCGAAAATCGCATACGGACTTCATCTGAACTGCACCACGACATCGCCCGATACAGAGGCGCCGCACACCCCTTGTGCTTCACCGATGAGGTGACAGAGCACAAGTTCCCAGAAGGGTTTAAACCCGTGAACATTGAATCATATGATGGTACGACGGATCATGCAGTATGGATCGAAGATTTTCTTCTCCATATTCACATGGCCCATGGTGATGATCTCCATGCCATCAAATACCTCCCGCTAAAATTAAAGGGACCAGCACGACATTGGTTAAACATCCTCCCAGAAAACTCTATCGGTAGCTGGGAAACTTGGAGGATGCCTTTAGAGACAACTTCCAAGGTACCTATGATCGGCCTCCAGACGTCGGTGACCTTAGTCACATAGTCCAGCAACCCGAGAATCGGCCCGGAAACTCTGGACCAGGTTCTTAATTAAAAAGAACCAAATTGTGGATTGTTCGGACGCCGAAGCCCTCGCGGCCTTTAAACACAGCATCCGAGACGAGTGGCTCGCCCGACACCTCGGCCAAGAAAAACCAAAGTCCATGGCAGCCCTGACCGCACTTATGACCCGCTTTTGCGCGTGAGAAGATAGCTGGCTAGCTTGTAGAAGCAATAGCACCAGCGACCCTGGCACCTCCGAAACCAGGGATGGCAATGGCAAGCCACGACGCAACAAACACAAGTGTCGAAACAATAAAGAAGATACCGAAGACACGGCGGCCAACGCCGGATTCAGTGGCTCTAAACCCGGTCAGCGGAAGAAGCCATTCAAAGGAAACAAGGATGGTCCATCTAGTTTGCATAGAATACTCGATCGGCCTTGCCACATTCATGGAACCCCTGATAAGCCTGCCAATCACACCAGCAGGAATTGTTGGGTCTTTAAACAAGCCGGCAAGCTAAACGCCGAACATAAGGGGAAAGGGTTGCCCAGCGAGGACGATGATGAAGAGCCTCGCCCACCGAACATAGGGGGACAGAAGAAATCCCCCCCCCCCTCCCGGGTAAAAATGGTGAATATGATATATGCTACACATATCCCCGAAAGGGAGCGCAAGCGCACACTAAGGGACGTCTATGCCATAGAGCCAGTCGCCCCAAAATTCAACCCATGGTCAGCCTGTCCGATCACCTTCGATCGCAGAGACCATCCGACCAGTATCCGTCATGGAGGTTCGGCAGCATTGGTCCTCGACCCAATTATCGGCGGATTCCATCTCACGCGCGTCCTCATGGATCGCGAAGCAGCCTTAATCTGCTTTATCAGGACACCATTCGCATGATGGGTATGGATTCATCAAGAATCAAGCCCACGAAAACTACCTTTAAAGGAGTAATACCTGGCATAGAGGCCTGTTGCAAAGGGTCCATAACGCTGGAAGTGGTCTTCGGTTCGCCGGATAATTTCCGCAGCGAAGATTTGATCTTCGATATCGTCCCTTTCCACAGTGGCTATCATGCACTGCTCAGGAGAACCGCCTTCGCCCGCTTCAATGTGGTCCCGCATTACGCTTACTTAAAGCTCAAAATGCCTGGACCTCGTGGCGTTATTACAGTCAATGGAAACATGGAGCGCTCCCTCCGCACTGAGGAGCATACCGGGGCTCTTGCAGACGAAGCACAGGGCGGCCTTATCAAGCCGAATACTACTCCGACAGTCAAGCCCTCGGACACTGTCAAACGAGTCCGGTCTACCCTGTAGAATGACAGTCCGGCTCGGCCAGAGCTAGATTAGCAATTCGGCCTCCGTCAATGCCTCAACCTGATAGCAGCATACGTACCACGCGTACATAACTATGCACTAAAGATACCATGGGCAAGGACGTAGGCATACTAAAAATAAGGTTCACAATACGGCTCAACCCTATCCGGACCTTCATATTTCCCCCCTTCTTTCTTCTTATTTTTATCTCTCAGGTTGGCCCTTTTTCAGGCCCCTCATGTATACTCGACAGTTGATCCTCTGAAAGGATCATACACCAAGGCGAGAAGCGGCGAGACATGCGGCAGAGTGCCCAAAGGATCTTCAAGATCATATTTTCAATTTTAGGACCTGTATACAGCTTTCCCTTGTTTCCGGCATGTAAAATAACCTTGATGCTTATGGCATCCTCTGTAAAAATACGTTTTGACGTACCAATCAGACTTTAATGGGAACAGTTTCGCCCAACCTTGTTCGGTATGGGTTTATTTCTTAATCCGTCTTCCCCCTTTATGTCAGATTGGCATATACACCTCGGCACGACTTAAATCGACAGGGGCTCTATTCAGCCATATATATTTGCAAAAACAGAAAAGTCCGAACTCTCTCAGAGTAGACTTCGGCGTCCCGAATACTACAGTATATGCATCAGCTCTGAATCATGTCTTTGGTCAATAGTTGGGTTGCCCGGCTCCTGTGTTTGCTACCTTACGTTCCGCTTGTTCGGCTAAGATAGTAAAGGGAGAACTACCGCGATTGTGTTTCTGGTTCGTCCGGTCAAACACCTTAGTAGAGAAAGCCGAAAACTGACTGTCATGATGTGGCGAGAGCCGGTCAGCAATTCGGTGACTTACTAAATCTCTAGCGATTTCTTCCATATTACACGAAGGACTGGTGTCGGTTCTATATCCGTCGTATCTCGTAGTAGGGGTCCTAAGCTAGGCGTCTTGGAGCAATGGTAACATGGACACGGGATTTTACCCAGGTTCGGGCCATCTTGATGGAGGTAAAACCCTACGTCCTACTTTTGATTGTATTCATATGGGGTGTAGTACAGAGTACATGTATCTACCACGAGATTGATCTAATGAATATAAGATGTTTTATTGACTAGCCTAGCCTCGGTTTATATAACACACCGGAGGCCTAGAGTTTAGAGGAGTCCTTGTCTTGGGCGCCAAGTCTTGTGGAATCCTCCTTGTACAAGGCATGGGCTGTCCGAAGTGGCCCATGAGTAAACCGCCATGGGGGTCCTCGGACCGATACACCTGTTCGGGAGACAATGTATTGAGTACCCCCTAGTCCAGGACACTGTCAGTAGCCCCCTAAACCGATCTTCAAGTTGGGGACGCTCCTCGATTCTTCCGAGCTGTTCTTCATTTTCGATCGTCGGTCTTGAAAACTGGTTCAACAAATCTCCACCTCTTCGATCTTGAGGATCGCCGAAGTGAATCTCGGGTTTGAAGTTGTTCCCGTGTAGCGGTGTCCTCTTGTATCCTAGCTCCAACGCCGGACTGCATTCGGGATATCTTTTGCAGCCGAGTACCAACGCCGGACTATATCCGAGCTCCAACGTCGGACTATATTCGAGCTCCAACGCCGGACTATATCCGAGGTGTCATAGATCACCTTGGCTTGAAAAGTTTGAAGGAGGTTATCCGAGTTTAACGCTGAAAAGTTCTCTATGGAACGAGCCATTCGAATCCGGGCTTTATGCCGGACCATTTCCGAGCTCCAAAGATGGTCAGCGTCCGAGGTGTCGTAAACTACCTTGGTATTTTAAAAGATTGAACAAATTCAGCCGAGCTTAATGCCGGAATTGCCCTCTATGGAGCCAGCCACTAGCGCCCGAGCTTTATGCCGGACTACTTCCGAGGTGGTGCACCACCCCGACCGCGGGCTGATTTTTGTGAATATTTTTGATTGGTGCAATTTATTCTCTGCCGAGATATATAGCCAGTATATGTATATCCAGTAGCCCTCACGGTGTGAGTCGGTCTAAAACCCGAGATGCACCTGAAGGAAAACATAAAACTGCTGATCCTAGTAGCCCCTGAGACTCAGGTCGATTTGTAAAATCGGCCTGACGATTAACTCGGTACCATACATATGGATTGAAACGCAGTGTAATATATTAGAAATAATGATCGGCGGACAGGCCCCTGAGAGAGGGTTGTGAGAAGTCGCCGTGATATATTAGCTTGATGTCGGATAAGTCCCAGATGGTACTTAGTGTTGTCTGAAGACGCACTTGCCCATAGTTTGGTCATGCCGAACACGGAGCACTTTGAATTCTCTGCATTGAATAAGCAATGCAGTAGCCCCCGAGGCACTGGTCGGGTGGCAACACCAAATCAGGGGATCGATGTGCCCCTTTAATATTTATAAATAATGAGCACGAAGCCTAGTAGCCCCCGAGCCTTAATATGGGCACGGGTGGCCGAATTAAGGATCGATATCCGTTTGACAGAAAATTTTGTTGTGTTTAACACAAACTTCTCGGAAAGAGAATAAAGATCTCTTAAAGGAGCTTAGATCTGGTCGAAATCTGAGCTCGCCAAGGTAGGCCCCAAGGGGTTTAAAAGATGGGTTGCAGTAAATGGATTTTACTCGCAATTTTATGTGTAATGATTCTATGTATCCAAGTATTTTACATCATTAATGCCCAGATCCGCATTGTACAAAACTTTGTTGACCGACCATCGGCTTCAACCTCCTCGACCAGTAACTGGGGAATGTTTGTCCTACTTTATAAAGCCTTTATGAGGGCAAATGTTTACAGCAAACAAGGCAATCCGGCCATATGATTTTACAAACAAAGGTACACGAAGAGATATGCTATATTGCTATTAAATGTAAAAAACATCTTCCAAAGAAAATAGTCCCGCTATCGGTTCCTTTATTTGGGTTGCCATGCTGACCATGATCATGAAACGTCACCTCCGATCAATGTGGGAGGAAAATATTGAGGATTTAGTTTGGAGGAAGTTCCTGAACTCTATGGTATTAATGAACCAAAAGTTTTACTTCCGTCGGCCGACCAATTATATCCTTTAAGATCGCTATCTTTCGTCTTCACCTAGTCTGAGGTACTAACTCGGACGACCCGGTAGTAACAATCATAGAGGTGCTCCCTTTACCGCCTAGCCGAACAATCGGGAACGTAGGGGTAAGCACAGGAGCCAGGCAACGCAGCTTGGCCAAAATTTTAACTCAAATTGATGCATATTTATGGCTTTTTAACGATGATTGCAGAAGGCAACCTTCGTATATTAAATACAAACGCCGATGATATGTTTATTTTGACTCCGTTGCGACCGTTTATCAATTGAAAGTGGCCCAGCCGGCTTCCGCCACCTTGTAGATGCTATGCAAGGTGTTTTTGCAATAACAAGACAACCCTTAGCCGACGGCTCGGTGCCCGAAGGCAGTTTTGTTAGCGGAAACGAGGCAATCAGATATGCGGGCTTTATAACTTTCACTTAGTCATAGGAGTTTAAAGTTGGGAGGCCAGTTACTAGCCCCCGGTTAGTGTTCGGCGACAGTCGAGGTCAAGCCGTAAACACTTCGGCCAATGTTACGAACGGCCTGTCATTTAACACGGGGTGACCTCTATCGATTTATAGTTTAACATAGTCATCAGATCGCTGACCAATTTGCACTTAATTTGACAGTCAGTTTTCGGCTTTCTCCACTGAGGTCCTTTAACCATGCTAGCTGGAAACGCAATCACAGTGGTTCTCCCTTTGCACACCTAGCCGAACAAAGCGGAACGTAGGAGGCAAGCACAGGAGCCGGGCAACCCAACTATTGACTAAAGACAAAATTCAAAACCGATGCATATATAGCAATATCCGAGAATGTTTTTGCCGAACCTCTAAAGGTGTCCGGCGTTGCACTTCGAGACTTATGCTGGAAACACACAAATAGTTTAAAAGTGCCATAGGCTTAGAAAACCAAAAAACTTCAGTAAAAACTTGATGTCCGAACTAGATCAAGTGTTCGATGCCAATCCGAAAATTGGTCTTAGAGAAAAAAATTGTGCTTCTGTCGTGCTTTAACATGACACATCCTATCTCAAGACTTAAAGCGGGTCAGCCCACGGCTTCAACCTCCTATCCCTAAGGCGGAGTACTTCTCATTAGGCCAGTTTAGCAAACTAAACTCTAGCGGTTTTGAGAGAGAAATTAGGCTCCCCGGCTATTGACCACACACTCGCGTCGAAAAAAGGAGTGATAGAAAAAGACTTTGCAGTGACTAAGAAGAAGAACACTTATTATAAAACAGCTCACATCAATTTAAGAGCCCCCAAGTGACTTGGGTAAAAGAATTTTATGATTGTATGTTGATAACCCACAAGTATAGGGGATCAATTGTAGCCTCTTTCGATAAGTAAGAGTGTCGAAGCCAACGAGGAGCTAAAGGTAGAACAAATATTCCCTCAAGTTCTATCGACCACCGATACAACTCTACGCATGCTCGACGTTTGCTTTACCTAGAACGAGTATGAACTAGAAGTACTTTGTAGGTGTTTTTGGATAGGTTTGCAAGAAAGTAAAGAAAGCGTAAATAAAAGCTAGGGGCTATTTAGATGAAGGCACAACTAAATTAGTTTTAGTAGAGAGCTTTTTGTTACAAGAAAGTTATTTGTCCCTAGGCAATCGATAACTAGACCGGTAATCATTATTGCAATTTTATTTGAGGGAGAGGCATAAGCTAACATAATTTCTCTACTTGGATCATATGCACTTATGATTTTAACTCTAGCAAGCATCCGCAACTACTAAACATCATTAAGGTAAAACCCAACCATAGCATTAAAGCGTCAACTCCCCTTTATCCCATACGGAAACAACCTACTTACTCGGGTCTCTGCTTCTGTCACTCATGCCACCCACCATAAGAAAATCATGAACATATTGCAATCCCTACAACGGGGATCCCTCACGCTTGCACGACACAGAGAGCACCATAGGACATCACCAATAATAAAACATCCAACTCAAACCAACCTTGATCATCAAATAACCCATAGGACAAAACAGATCTACTCAAACATCATAGGATAGCCATACATCATTGGGAAATAATATATAGTGTTGAGCACCATGTTTAAGTAGAGATTACAACGGGTAAGAGAGAGGTTACACCGCTGCATAGAGGGGGGAAGAGTTGGTGATGATGGCGGTGAAGTTGTTGGTGAAGATTGCGGTGATGATGATGGCCACAGCAGCGTTCCGGTGCCACCAGAAGAGAAGGGGAGAGGGGTCCCCTTCGTCTTCTTCTTCCTTGACCTCCTCCCTAGATGGGAGAAGGGTTTCCCCTCTGGTCCTTGGCCTCCATGGCGTGGGAGGGGCGAGAGCCCCTCCGATATTGGATCTATCTCTCTGTTTCTCTCTGTTTCTGTGTTCTGCCCCGCTACCCTTTCACTGTTTCGTATATATATGGAGATCCGTAACTCCGATTGGACTCAAACCTTCGCTGTGATTTTTCACCCAAAATTAGCTTTCTTGCGGCCGAAGAAGGGCATCAACCACCTTACGGGTGGCCCACGAGGGCCAGGGGCGCGCCCAGGGGGCAGGCGCGCCCCCTGCCTCGTGGCCACCTCGGGCACCGTTTCGCGTTGATCATTCTCCTAGATTTTCCAAATATTCCAAAATAAGCTCCGTCCGTTTTTATCCCGTTTGGACTCCGTTTGATATGGATATTCTTCGAAACATAAAACATGCAACAAACAGGAACTGGCACTGGGCACTGGATCAATATGTTTGTCCCAAAAATAATATAAAAAGTTGCCAAAAGTATATGAAAGTTTGCATGGAACAATAAAAAATTATAGATATGACGGAGACATATCATATATACCGAAGTACTTATATCATATTTGTGTTCACCCGAACTTTAAACGCGTCTTAACCGACCGTCGGCTTCTCCCTCTTCAGTCAAGGGCCGAAAAGTGTTATGTAATCCACCTGTCGAGAATATCCACGGTGTTTCTGATAACCAGGCAATCAGGCCATAAGGCAGTAACGGACAAAGCGCGCTCAGGGAACTTATGCTATATTACTAACGAAGTGTAAGAAGCATCTTCAAAGAAAATAGTACCCCCACCGATACCTTTCTTCGGTTTCTCATTGTTACTATGAGACTTGTGCAATAGATTTTTTGTACTCATGAATTCCATTGTGTGCCGACCATGATTGAAAACAATAAGAGCGCTAGCTTTCGGCTTCACCCAGTCTGAGGTCCTAGTTCGAATGACCCGATCATGACAATCGCAGAGGTGCTCCCTTTACTCCCTAGGCGGCCAAACGGGAACGTAGGGGTAAACACAGGAGCAAGGCAACCCAGCTTGCGGAACACTTAAGTCAACATGGTGCATATTTTGGCGTATTACACGAACAAGGAACGAAGCCATACTAGTATAATCATATGCAAAAGGAAAAGCTTCATAAAGGAAGCCCCCAAGTAGACGGGGTATTTGAATTTGTGTGTCACAAACAAAGTTCTGACAAGGAAGGTTTTCATAAACAACGTTTTGCCAAAAAAGTATAATGCTTGGTCGAACCAAACTAAATTTAAAACTCAAAGTTTTTGAGCATGAAGGAGACTTAGCTGGTTAATGTGTTCGGCATTGATGACGCGGTTCCAGCTTGATGTTGGACAAGGTTCCATTCCCCAAACCGGTCCCGAGGTGGCGGAGCGAAGAGCTCGGCACTCTGAAGTGGTGACATAGCACGACCAATGCAGGCTGGCAGAGTGACGCCGAAGTCCCCACCGTGGGTTAATGAAGTGTTGACGATGCCCCCCGTCCAGCCGAGGTGACAACACTGCCCGACTTGGATCATTTACCTGTGCACAAAAAATAGTGCAAACCAGAGATAATAGTAATAACAATAAATTAAAAAATTGTTGCATAATAAATAATTTATGCAAAGTGAGTAATAAAGGACATATGGCCTTTGCGCCGAACACTCGATGAGGTAGAGCTCTCCTGGCGATGCCGAAGTCCTTGAGGCAACCAAACACGTCGGTATGGTAACATGACCAACAAGGTGATCACGTGAGCCGATTTACGCCGATTGGGACAACGGCGTCGGCTTGCCGAAGAGACCACATGACGTAGCCGAAGTCCATTACGTGCACATGTAAAATAGTGCACGCCAACAATAATAATATAAATATATAAAAATCCTCGCATAATTAATTTACGTAAAATAATTTATTTAAAGATATGTGGCCTGGCGTCGAAGTCAATGTCCATGCAGGGCGTCGGATAGCCACATACACACCACGGGCTACCTCACAGTCCCATTGTCAAACTCCTATGGCTAAGAGAAAGTGCTAAAGCCGCATAGTCTGATTGCCTGGTTCACTACGTAAATCACCTCCTTTATGGACCAAGACGTTGGGTCAAGAGTGATTACACGTTATCCCGAACACCCCCGTAGTATCTACGTGGGGGCTGAAGCCGGTGACTGGCAAACTTTCAGAATAATAATATACGGCCGCAAGTAGTTCAGATAAATGCATAAAATATATTACACAGCCTTGGTTTATAATATATCGTCCAGGTAGCCCGGATACATTTACTCGAACATGATATCCTTCGAGCATTGAACCTCTATCAAAGGGGCACCCTCAAGGACATCTTCAAAATAGCCCCCGGCTTGCGGTGGTCCTTGCCTCCGGGCGGACCCTCAACCGCCACGACGGCAGCCTTCATCTTTTCCCAGTGCATCTTGACACAGGCAAAGGCCATCCGCGCACCTTCTATGCATGTCGAGCGCTTCACTACCTCTACTCGGGGCAAGGCGTCGCCGAGCCGCTTGACCAGACCAAAGTAGCTGCTCGGAATGGGTCCGGCTGGCCATAGCCGGACTATGATGTCCGTCATGGCCAAACCGGGCGTCCTATGCAGCTCCGCAAGCTGCATCATCTGGTTGGTTAGCAGTGTTGGCCGCTCCGGCGCCAGGTACTGTGACTAGAAGAGCTTCTTCGTCGCGTTCCCTTGTTGGGCCCGAAAATACTGGGTGGCGTCGGCAGCACTCCTCGGGAGATCCACAAAGGCGTCTGGAGTACTCCATAGTCGATTTAGCAAAGCATATCTTCGACCGCCAAATATAATCTGTAAAATAAAAGGCTTACCAGCCACTATTTGTTCGGCTTGCTTGACCTCCTCGCGAGCCGCTCGGGACTCGGACCGCTCCTCCTTGGCCTCTTGGAGGGCCTTGGCGAGTTCGGCCGCCTTGGCCTTGTTCTGCTCCTCTAGGGCCTCGCACCTGTTGGCGGCATCTTGGAGCGCCTGCTCCACTTCGGTCACCCGCGACTCACACTTATGACAGGTAACCTGCTCGGCTTCTAGCTCTGTAGCCGATTTTTCAGCGGCTGCTTTGCTCGCCCTTACCCCTTCCTGGGCCTCTTCAAGGGCACTCTTGAGGGTCACGACCTCGGTTGCGGTGCCTACAATCATACACATAGCAGCACATGAGTTAAAATCTGAGTTTGCATTACAATTCAGGCTCGTAAGGGGTCTTTTAGAAGCGTACCTTGGGCCTCATTGAACCGCTTTTTAATACAGTCGATCTCATCATCAGCTAGCTTCAATTTCCGCTGGAGTTCGGAAACTTCTGCGTCCTTGGCTGAAGCTGCTACCAGTGAAGCCTGTTCATCAAAATAGACAAGTATGTTATCTCTGGAATATTTGATCATATTTGATCCTCTGTCCGGCCCCTTTTTCAAAAATCCGAACAGCGTCTCAGGGGCTACTATCTATACATAGGCATATTTTTATACATGAAAAAGCGGCTAAGAATATTAATTCGCATACCTCAAAACCTGTTAGCAGGCTGGTAAAAGCTTCATTCAGCCTGCTTTTTGTGGACTGAACCTTCTCAACCACCGTACCCATTAGGGTACGGTGCTCTTCCACGACGGAAGCACGTCGAAGTGCTTCCCTCATTGTATCCGGCGCCTCCGGATTTATGGAGGTCGTCGGTGGAGTCAGAGATCCCCCCTCCTTCAAAGGGGGCTGTGAGGGAGTCCTGGATTAGGGGGTATCTGGACAGCGGACTGTATACATCGTCCGGACTATTGAAGCATGATGATACAAGACTCAAGACTTCGACTCGTTTCCGGATGGGACTTTCCTTGGCGTGGAAGGTAAGCTTGGCGATCCGGATATTATATTTCCTTCCTTGTAACCGACTCCATGTAAACCCTAGCCCTCTCTGGTGCCTATATAAACCGGAGAGGTTGGTCCTTAGAAGGCAGATCACAATTACAATCATACCATCATAGGCTAGCTTCTAGGGTTTGGCCTCTAAGATCTCGTGGTAGATCTACTCTTGTACTACCCATATCTTCAATATTAATCAAGCAGGAAGTAGGGTTTCACCTCCATCGAGATGGCCCGAACCTGGGTAAACATCGATGTCCCTTGCTTCCTGTTACCATCAGCCTAAGACGCACAGATCGGGACCCCCTACCCGAGATCTGCCGGTTTTGACACCGTCATTGCTGCTTTTATTGAGAGTTCCTCTGTGTCGTCGCTACGGGACTCGATGGCTCCTTCAACCATCGTCAACAACACGGTCCCGAGTGAGACCTTTCTCCCCGGACAGATCTTCGTGTTCGGCGGCTTCGTCCTGCGGGCCAATTCGCTTGGCCATCTGGAGCAGATCGATAGCTACGCCCCTGGCCACCAGATCAGGATCGGAAACCTGAATTACACGGCGGATATCCGCGGAGACTAGATCTCCGATGGATTCGTGCCTATTCCAGGGGCACCGGACAAACACGACGAGCACGGATTAGACCTGCTGTCGGACAAAGCTCAGGGTATCATCCCCGCAGTAGCCTCGGACCTAAATCCGGAGCAGGCTGCGTTGCCTAAGGACGGAGGGTTGGACTCCGCCCCGCAGGTCGCACACTTATCGGCGGTGGAGCCGAACACGTGCCTTACCTCTATGGTGGCCTGTGACTCTGGACCCCCGGATTCGTATCCGGATGTTGGTTCCGGTCCGCGCACTCCCGAGCCAGTCGATCCAGGTTGGGCTCCGGTAATGGAGTTCACCACTGCGGACATCTTTCAGCACTCGCCCTTTGGCGACATGCTGTACTCGTTGAAAACTCTCTCTTTGAAAGAAAATTCTGGGCCAAACTATGTCCAGCTCGAGTGGGAAGCAGGCGACGAAGAAATTCATTTCCCACCCACCACCCACTTCATAGCCACGCTCGATGCTTTAACCGACGTGCCTGATTTCGACTCCGAAGGCATCGACGGTATGGACTATGATGCAGGAGAAGATTCGGAATCTATGGGGCGCTGGACTTCTGCCTCGTCACACGACATATACATGGTGGATACGCCCAAAGAGGACAAAGGCGACAATCCGGAAGATAAAACCCCTGGGCAAAAGACAAAGCGACGGCGAAGACGCCGTTCTAAGTCCAGCAACAGCAAAAATAGCGACAAGAGCGCCAGAGGGATCGACACTACAGTCAACTTCGAAGGCAACAACGACCATATGGACCCATCGATGGAGCAGGACGAACCAGGCCACCACAAGCACAGTTCGCAGCAGACGCCCGAGGTCAATGATCCCGACGGACGAGGTCATCAAACCGAACCAGCACAAGAAAACAGTCCGGACGATGATGCAGTCATCATCCCGGAAAAACACGTGGAAAAAGATAACCTCCATAGAAATCTTATGGCCACCGCAAGCAGTCTAAAGAAGCAGAAGTAACGGCTTAAAGCCGCACAGGAAACGCTCAACCGTAGATGGAATAAAGTGCTAGACACTGAAGAAAGATACGGCGATGATCGCTGTACAAAGAGCTATCCAAAACGCAAGCTACTGCCAGAATTCAACGACGAAGCTGTACCACTTCATAACCGCAACAAAGCGGCTACCGACGCCACGCATGATCCACGTGAACACCTAGATAAGAAAGCTGGCGTGGCCAGGTCCATCTATGGATCCAAAGGACACACCCCGGCGAGGGACTATGGTCACCAAAACGATTATGCCAATCGAATACCAGTTCGGAATAAACACTGGACACAACAACAGCCGACGGCATGCCACAGCACGTCCAGATATAGAGGGGCTGCTCACCCCCTGTGCTTTAGCGAAGAAGTACTAGACCATGAATTTCCACAGGGCTTTAAACCTGTGAATATAGAGGCATACGACGGAACGACAGACCCAAGTGTCTGGATTGAGGATTTTATCCTGCATATACATATGGCTCGTGGGGATGACCTCCACGCCATCAAATAGCTTCCCCTCAAACTGAAGGGACCAGCCCGACACTGGTTGAAAAGCCTCCCCGAAAATTCAATTGGGAGTTGGGAGGAACTCGAGGACGCTTTCAGGGCCAATTTTCAAGGGACCTATGTCCGGCCTCCGGATGTTGACGATTTAAGTCACATAATCCAACAACCCAGAGAGTCCGCCTGCAAGCTTTGGAACAGATTCCTCACTAAGAAGAACCAAATTGTCGATTGTCCGGATGCCGAAGCTTTAGCGGAATTCAAACACAGCATCCGTGACGAGTGGCTCGCCAGACACCTCAGCCAAGAAAAGCCGAGGACAATGGCAGCCTTAACAAGCCTCATGACCCGCTTTTGCGCGGGTGAGGATAGCTGGCTAGCCCGTAAAGGCACCAGCGACCCCAGCACATCCGAAATAAGGGATGGCAACGGGAAGCCACGATTTAATAAAAACAAACGCCAAAACAAGGAAGAGAGCCCGGATAACACAACGGTTCATGCCGGATTCTGGGGCTCTCGACCTAATCAGCAAAAGAAGCCATTTAAAGGCAATAAAGGGGGACCGTCCGGTCTGAATAGAGTCCTAGACAGACTATGCCAAATTCATGGCACCCCTGACAAACCTGCGAACCACACTCACAGAGAGTGCTGGGTCTTCAAGCAGGCCGACAAATTAAACGCCGAACACAAGGGGAGGGAAACACCAAGTGAAGACGAGGATGAACCTCGCCAGCCGAACACGGGAGGACAGAAAAAATTCCCGCCAGAGGTTAAAACAGTGACATGATCCACGCGGCTCACACATCCATCAGAAGGCACGAACGCGTGCATAGAGACGCGCTCGATATAGAGCCCATCGTACTCACACCTAACCACTGGACGTCTTATCTGATCACCTTCGATCACTGGGATGGCCGAACTAGTATTCGGCGCGGAGGATCAAAGGCCTTGGTGCTTAACCCAACAATCAACGGATAACATCTCACCCACGTCCTTATGGACGGCAGCAGCAGTCTCAATTTAATATATGAGGACACTGTCCGCAGGATGGGGATAGACCCATCCAGAATTAACCAAAGCAACACCACCTTTGAAGGGGTGATACTAGGCGTTGAATCCCACAGCAGGGGCTCCGTCGTACTGGAGGTAACATTCGGCTCTCCAGGCAACTCCAGAAGCAAAGAGCTACTCTTCATCATCGCACCCTTCCAAAGCAACTATCATGCATTGCTCGGAAGAATGGCCTTCGCCCGCTTCAACGCATTGCCGCACTATGGCTACCTTACACTCAAGATGCCCGGTCCACGTGGCGTCATCACCGTTAGAGGAATCACAGAGCGCTCTTCACGCGCAGAGGAACTCGTGACGGCCTTAGCGGCCGGACTATAAGCGGCCTCCAAAAGCAGAAAACATGACTGGTCATTAAAGACCACAGACTCGGTAAGACGAGTTCGGTCGCCCGGATAAAATTGAATCAGGGCACCGTATATGTAATCCCATAGTGGACACCAGGGGCTATAAATACTTAATACAGCCCCACACTTGGCTCAACCTTATGGGCAGGCCAACATCTTACACTTTTATTATCCATCGCATACTTATGTTGTACTCTTCTACGAGTTCTCTTTTTTCCAAACAATGTTCGTGCGATACCCTTCCAGGATACGGCACAACGGAGACAAAGGCACAGACGTGTAGCAGGGCCCCGTTCAACAGGTTTCTTTTTAGATTAAGCCACTGTGTAGACCTTTTCTATTGCCTCCTGTTGTTTAACCATCCCATGGGTTCCATACCCACAGAGGATACTGTCGTTTTTGGCATTTCACCACGACAGATTAATGCACGTACTTGGAAACACAGGGATTATAATTAATGGGCATTCTTGAGCCCGTCGTCTGTTATAAAGTCCGAATACCTTCGGGAGTGTTCGGCGTCACAAGTTTGGCCTTATATGGAGCAGCTCCGAATCATGTCTTTGGTCAAATGTTGGGTTTGCCCGGCTCCTGGGTTTGCCACCTTACGTTCCGTTATTATCGGCTAATGTGGCCAAAGGAGAACTACTGCGATTGTGCCCTGGTTATTCCGGACGAGCACCTCAGTAGAGAAAGCCGAAAACTGACTGACATGATACAGCGAGAGGCTGTTCAACCACTCGAAGACTTATCAGAATCTTTAGGATCCCTCCGCATTAACGAAGGACCGTTTCCCGGTCATGTACACATGTGCCCGTATTCGGATGCAAGCGAAGGTACCAGGGGCTACATAGTAGCCCCAACGTTAGACTCACATGGCTAAGCGAAAGTGTTACAGCTATATAGCTCGGTTGCCTAGTTCGACGTGCGCTCACCTCCTTAATGGACCAAGACGTTGGCTCAAGTGTGATTAAGCATATTCGCGAACACCCCGCATTATCGCATGGGGTGAAGCCAATGATTGCTAACTTTGGATATATATATATATATATATATATATATATATATATATATATATATATATATATATATATATAGACACACACACACACACACACATAAACACTATTCTCGATCACGGGTCGAATAATATTCGATCACAACCTGAATCGCCTCGAGTAACGCGCTAAACTTCTCTCTGTACGAACCTGACCTTCGGGCTATCTTCGTAACCGTGCCTTCTACCGCGAGTTTTTCTGGTTAGTCGTGTTCCATGTAATGTAAGTGTAATCTTCAAACAATTTTTAGCAACTAAATACTCGTTTTAGATAGGAATCTCGCTCATAGGCGGATTTTGCACTCGGGTCGTGAAGAACGCGCGATTTTTGCGATTTTACTGCCTGAGTTGTTCGACCTGAACTTCCCCCTGTCCTAGGTTGAACTTCCCGCAACATTGCCCAAATAAGGCTTGCTATATACCGTTGGAAAGCTATGGACACGAGTATCATGACCCAAGTTAAATTTTTCGCAAAATGTAAGCGATTTAAGAGCAGTTTCGAAAACCGTTTTTTCTTCACACAAAAAACGTGAATCGTAATTTCGATCGCATTTCTAAACCTTTTATCAGAATGAGGCAAGTAATATGGCTTTGGAAAGCTGCTGCAAAACCATTCTTTCCACATGTTGAAAGTTTTCTCTAATTCCCTACGTTAAAGAGTAATTTATAAAATCATAAAATTTCACAAACCGAACAGCCGAGTTCGTATTTTTGATGTCATTTCTAAACGGCTAAACCAATTAAGGCACATGATATGGCGTTGGAAATCTTATGAAAATGCGCTAATTTTTCGTGTAGAAAGGTTTTTCTAATTTTGAACGGTTTAAAACTGATTTAGAAAACGGTACAAGTTTCACCGAGTTCGTATTTTCGATCTATTTTTTTAACACTATGTGTGAATGCAACAAATGATATGGCGTTGGAAGGTTGAGGAAATGCGAAACTTTTTGGTATATATTATTTCTCCCAATTCCTTACTGTTTTATGTCAGTTTTCAAAATGGCTAAAAACGTATTTTTGCTGTAATTTCCACAAACTTTATCGGAATGGGGCAAATAATATACCGTTGGAAAGCTAAGGAAAATGCGAAACTTTTTCATGTTGATGGTTTTCTGTGATTCCCTGCCGTTTTCAAGTAATTTGGAAAATAGCAAGATCATTCGTTCTGCATTTATCGCGAAATAGATCCTTCGAAAATGCACCACGTGAAGAACCTGAACTTCTCGGCATGTCTGCTTGAACTTCACTCTGTTTTTCACGTGCTTTTTTTACTAGTAGATCTCCATCCACTGCTTGTAGCTCTCCATCCACTCACCGGAATTGAGCAAGTGATATATCGGTGGAAAGCTGCTGTAAACACGCAGCTTTCCTGTGTAGATCGTTTTTTCATATCCGCGACGATTTTAATAGTTTTATTATCTGAAATTCATCCATTGTAGTAAATGAACTTCCTGGTGTTTTCAGTTGAACTTCTGTGACGTATTTTCATTTGTAATTTTCTCATCCGTCCGTCAGTGTTTACACAAATTATATTCCTTTTGTACAAATCTTTCTCACAGTAATTTTTATAAGTTACTCCGACGAAGGATTTGAACTTATAACAACAAAACTTTTAGCCTTTGATTTTCTATTCTTTTTAATACAAAATGCACACCGTGTAGTACATGAACTTCTGCCAGTTATCAACCCGATCTTCTCTCGGTTACGTGAAAATATATGAGTTTTTTTATGAATTTTTAATCTGATTTTCTTAATCTTTTTTTATGAATTTTGAAGCGCTCTATTTTTAATAGTTGAACTTCTTGTTATTTTATTTTTCAACTTCTTATTTCCATTCTTTAATAACGAGGAAAATATGAGTTTTCTATAATCATCGAACTTCTCCATCTTTTTAATATGGACATCCTGGTTTTATTTCTTAATACTTTTTAAAGAAATTATGAAACACACTGGAGTAGGGTATTACACCACAATGGTGGCCCGAACCAGCATAAATCTTGTGTCCCTTCTGCTGTTCATCGTTTCCAGCTTAGATCTCACGAGGCGATCGGACGTAGATCGGTAGGGGAGAGATCTTCGTGCGCACCCCAGAGTTTGAACCTTAAGGGTCTGCCGGAAGCCAACATCTGACATTTGGCGCGCCAGGTAGGGGTGCGCCGGAATCTTTCTTCGGATGTTCGCGTTCAATCTTCCGTCGTGTCCATGGCTGACGCTCGACGGGCTCGTGCCGAGCGTTGGGCTGCTCTCGCCGCCCGCGTCGCCCAGATAGCGCCCGTCGGCGGGTGCCCCCATCGTTCCCCGTCGCCTGCCGCCACCGGCCTGGAGGGGAACGAGCAGCAGGCATTGTCTCTGCATCCATCGGTGCGGCGGGAAGGCTGCACCGCCACCCCGTCGCTGACTCCAGCCGGTTCGTCGTCCCACGCCCGTCGCGCCCCCATGGACGCGCACGCCGCGCTGCTCTCGGCGCGAGAGCTCTGCACTACCGTCCGTCGGCGCTTCGCCGCATCACCGAGCTCGCTGGCCGCAGAGGCTCTCCTATGCCATCCCTCTCGCTGCCTCGCCTCCATCCTGTGCATGAGGCGTGGATCAGGAGGTGCCTCCGCCACCTCCTCCCCAAGAAGGCGCCCAGGCCCCAAGGTGCTGTAACGCCCTCGATGCGGCTATATCTCCCACGTGTCGAGGCACGACTTAGAGGCATAACCGCATTGAAAACAATGTCGCAAGTGAGGTAATCTTCACACAACCCATGTAATACATAAGGGAAAGAGATACATAGTTGGCTTACAGTCGCCACTTCACACAATACATAAATAAACATCCATCATACAGAGTACACTCAAGGTCCGACTACGGAACCAAAATAAAATAAGATACCCCAAATGCTACACAGATCCCCGATCGTCCCAACTGGGCTCCACTACTGATCATCAGGAAAAGACACATAGTAACGACCACGTTCCTCGTCGAACTCCCACTTGAGCTCGGTTCGCCACCTGCACCGCATCGCCGGAACTGCAACTGTTTTGGTAGAATCTGTGAGTCACGGGACTCAGCAATCTCACACCGCGAGATCAAGACTATATAAGCTTATAGGAAGGACAGAGTTGTAAGGTGGAGCTGCAGCAGTTTACTAGCATATATGGTGGCTACATTCGCAAAGAGAGCGAGAAGAGGAGCAAAGCACGACGTGAAGCTAGTACCGATCAAGAAGTGATCCTGAACTACTTACGCCAAACATTACTCCAACACCGTGTTCACTTCCGGACTCCACCGAGAAGAGACCATCACGTTACACACGCCGTTGATGTGTATTTTAATTGAGGTCAACTTCGGTTTTCTACAACCGACATTAACAAATTCCCATCTGCCTCATAACCAAGAGCACGGCTTTGAAAGATAATACCCTGCAGGGGTGTCCCAACTTAGCCCATTATAAGCTCTCACGGTCAACGAAGGATAATCCTTCTACCGGGAAGACCCGATCAATCTCGGAATCCCGGACTACAAGACATTTCGAGAGCAATAAAACAAGACCAGCAAAGCCGCCCGATTGTGCCGACAAATCCCGATAGGAGCTGCACATATCTCGTTCTCGTGGCACATCCGGATGAGACTAGCTACGAGTAAAACCAAGCCTCGAGTTTCTGGTGGCCCTTGCAGTAGCTCAGTTCGGCCAAGACCAAGGAGCACCGTCCAGGGGGGTTAAAATAAAGATGACCCTCGGGCTCGCGAAACCCGGGGAAAAAGGCTGAGGTGGCAAATGGTAAAACCAATGTTGGGCCTTGCTGAGGAGTCTTATTCAAAGCAAACTGTCAAGGGGTCCCATAAATCACCCAACCGTAAGGAACGCGAAATCAAGGAACATAACACGGGTATGACGGAAACTAGGGTGGCAAGAGTGGAACAAAACACCATGCATAAGGCCGAGCCTTCCACCCTTTACCAAGAATATAGATGCATTAATTATAGCAGATATATATATTGTGATATCCCCAACAAGTAAACATGTTCCAATAAGGAACAACATCTCCATGTTCCAACAAGGAACAAACTTCAGCTTCACCTGCAACTACCAACGCTATAAGAGGGGTTGAGCAAAGCGGTAACATAGCCAATCAACGGTTTGCTAGGAAAGGATGGTTTGGGGCTGACATGGAAATATGGGTGGCATGATATAGCAAGTGGTAGGCATCGAAGCATAGGCATAGCAAAAGAGCGAGCAACTAGCATAGCAAAGATAGAAGTGATTTCGAGGGTATGGTCATCTTGCCTGCAATGTTCTCAGAGTTGTCGAAAGCTTGATCCTCGAAAACGTTCTCAACAGGTTCCTCGTTCACGTACTCGTCTCCCGGCTCTACCCAAAGCCAGAACACAAACAAAGGAACCACAATAAATCACGGTGCAATGCACAATCAACATGATGCAAAACAAGACATGATATGCGAGACGTGATATGCAATGCGTATGCGCGTTCCGGAAGGAAAATGATGAACCAGGCATCAACTTGGCAAACCAAGTATTCCACTGGAAAGATGAGATGATTTTGGTTGAAATCGATATAAAGATCACCGGAATCGGATGCACGGTTTGCAAATGACAAGCAAAACAAGAATGGCACAAATCTGCCATTAACAGCATGATACCACTTAGCAAGCAACAAGAAATTAAGCTACTGCACCCAAACGTACCAACAAAGTATATGGCAGTGATCTACTCAAGATGCTTGAAAAAAGATGAACACTGAGCTACGGCTAGTTCACATCATAACAGGTTCAAACAAGCATGTCAAAAGTGCACAAAATATCAGGCTGGACATGGCAAAAACAACATCAGGTAGCAATGTTCAGAGCAAGAAAACTACATGCTACAGGAACTTATAATAACAAAATAAGGCGTGGCATGAATCTACTCAAAGCATAGAACAAAAGTCCCTTACTGACCATAAGCCAAAAAGGATTAGAAAATATAGTAACACCCATGTCAATATCGCAAGTTTCGTTAACAGATTCAGCAACATGGCATGTCAAAAACAGTTAACAAGTAGGCATGTTTAAGAGCTCATTGCACTCACTATAGAGCCTTATATGATAAACTAAGCATACATACATCAAGAAGACATGGCATAGAAGACATACATGGCAAGAACAACATCATAGCATACACGGATCAACCACAACAACCTTGGCAAAATTGAATAACATGTAAACAATCTGCCAGGAAACATTTGATAGCAAAAGTAGAGCTCGATTGACTCAAGCTATGGCACTTCATAATTGCAAACAAGGGCATTGATGGATAGAGCATAACCATATGTTCAAAACATCCTTACTGAAGTGTCTCAAAATATGTATAGATCTCTCGGTAGCATCAAGTTAACATGGCATCAAAATATCAGCTAAACAGGGCTGAAAACAGCAACATTAGGACACCTAGTTTGCATGGTTGTGCTAGTCACCACATAGATCACAAAAATACATGGCATAAACCCCTGGAAAGATGGCATGGCATATTACAAAACACATGTAGGACTCAAATTCATAGGGTGCACACATCAATCATAGCGAAAATAACAAAAGTGCAAGTTCTGTTAAGAAACAGAAACTAACATCACATAGCCCTCTTCTAAAAGCATTTCAGGCATCAAGATGAGCTCAAATGAAAACGACGCAATGAGATGAAATGATCTACTCTTCGAGACGAACATTTTGACATATTACACGCGCAAAATGGAGCTACAGATGCAAAGTTATGATGCGTTGAAAATGCCACGAAATAATTAATGGAATAAAACTTAGATGAATTTGAGGGGGGAGAAAGTCAACGGATCTGAGATCCGGATCGGGCCGATCCGATCGGACGGGCGGAATCGGCGGCGCCGGAGTTTCGCCGGGCGAGGAGGAGGAGGGAGAGGCCGGGTCCCTGCCGGAGGAGGGGCGCTGACGGCCGGCGACGGCGGGCGGCGGGCGCGGTGGCGCCGGGCGGCGAAGACCGTGGTCGGGCGGGGGCGGGCGGGCGGGCGGCGGCGGGCCGGGTGGCGGCGCGGGCGGCGCCGGGCGGCGGCGGGGCTGCCGCGAAAGCTGGCGCGGTGGCTGGGTTGGTGGCAAGGCTGGGTTCTGGCTGGCCGGGCGCGGGGATGATGTGGCGTGTGTGGCTGATTCACGGGCGGGCGGCGGCGCTGGGTGGGCGGACGTGTCCGCACGGGCGCGGTAGTTTTGTCCGGGCGCGAGGTAGGGGAAGGCTAGGGTTGGACCCGAATTTGGAATGGGGGGGTTGCTTAAATAGGCATAGAGGGAGCTAGGAGAGTCCAAATGAGGTGTAGTTTTCGCCCACACGATCGTGATCGAACGACGGAGAGCATGGAAGTGACTTAGATGGGTTATTGGAATATTTTGAAGGGGTGTTGGGCTGCAAATGAGCTCCAAATGACCCGAAACTTGACCAGTGGTCTACCGGCGGTATACCAAGGCCACTTGACAAACCTCGGTCCATTCCGAGAACGTTTAGTACCCGCACACGGAAAAACGTAAAAAGGGCCGCCGGGGAAGATAGGAGTGCCGGATTGCAAAACGGACAACGGGAAAAATGCTCGGAATTATGAGACGAACACGTATGCAAATGCGATGCACATGATGACATGATATAAAATGCATGACATGGACAAAATGAAAAAAGAAGAAGAACCCAACCACGGAGGGAATATCATATCACAATGCCGAAAATGGAAAGAGTTGGAGTTACAAATATGGAAAGTTACGTCCGGGGTGTTACAGGTGCGCAGCCCCAGGACGAGATCCACCGCGTCGAGCGCCCGCGCGACAAGAAAGGAGCTGCCAAGAAATCCATCATCCCCAAGAAGGTGCTCGCGTGCTCCCGGCACCGGTGCGCCATGACTGCATCCCTGCGCCACCACTTAAAGACACCGCGCTACTCCAAGCGGCGGCGCGCGGGAATCCCCAGGAGCAATCCCAGCATCAGCAGAGAGCTCCGGTGGCCACCGCAGGCTGCTGCGCCTTCGCCCCCGAGCTACGCAGTGTCGCCTGGCCCAGCAAGTTCATGCCTGACCTACCTCCTCGCTACGACGGCACTGCAGACCCCGCGGAGTTCCTACATCTCTACGAGCTGGGCATCAAAGATGCCAACGGGGACGAAAAGGTCATGGCGAATTGGTTTCCCATGGCGCTCAAGGATGGTGCCCGCACCTGGCTCCTGAACCTGGCTCCTGGCACGATCTCCTCCTCGATGAGATGCGACCGCTTCATCGCCAACTTCCGTGGCACTTCGCAACCGTCCGCCGGCCGTGGTGACTGCGCGCGATCAAGCAAAGAGCTCGAGCGACCTTTTGCGTATACATCCAGCGCTTCAACAACGCCGCCTCAAGATTCCTGTGGTGACTAAGGAGGCCATCATTTCGGCGTTCTCTGATGGCGTTCGCGACGTCAAGATGAAGGAGGAGTTGGCAATCCATGAAGATCTGTGCATGTCGCTGGAGCTGTTCAAACTGGCGACCAAGTGCGCAAGGGCTGAGGAAGGGCGCCTCTCCCTTCTCGAGCTCCCAGCAGCAGACCCAGAAGAGAAGAAAGCCAAGGCCAAGGATATGAAGCGCAAGGGAGCAGCTGTACTCACAGCAGATCCAGACACCAAGCGCGGCAGGGACCAGGCGGAGTCGTCCAAGGGCAGCTGGTACTGTGTGTACCATGATCTCCATACCCACAACACCAACGAGTGCCAAGAGCTCAGGGCCGTGCGAGAAGGCCGTGTCGGTCGACGTCCCGAGCGCAACGATCGGGGCTAGGCCGAGGCGGAGCAAGAGGTGGAGGACGATGGGACTACCGTGGCCCTCGCCAAGGGTGGCGTGACCGACCTCGCCAGGACCGCTGGCACGACCAGGTTCGTGAGGGGGCTTGGAGAGATCAGCCTGTGAGGATCGCCCACAAGGCAAAGCAGGCCTTCCTCCTCTGCCACCACCACCAAGGAGGAATGAAGACCATCATCAGGAAGAGGGGGCTGGGGGCTTCCAGGAGCTACGTGCAATCGCTTGCATCCTGCGTGGCGCTCAGGCCCCAGCCTCATAGCGCATCTTCAAGCAGTTTGCTCGCGAGGTGAACGCAGTCCTCCCCAAGCTTGAGGCCACGCGCCCTCTCAGGTGGTCTGCGTGCGCCATCACGTTCAGCTCCGCGGATCAGCTCAAGTGCGCGGCAACGGCCGGTGTCCTCCCAATGCTTTGTTCCCCAGTCATCAGCAATGTGCAAGTCACTAGGACCCTCATCGATGGCGAAGCAGGACTCAACGTTCTGTCTGTCGAGACATTCAACAATCTCCAAGTGCCATATGATCAGCTTCAGCAAACCAAGCGTTTCTCAGAGTCACCGATGGTTCCACTGCGGCCGATAGGGCAGGTCCGCCTTTCTGTCACCTTTGGACAGCGAAAGAGCAACCTACAGACCGACCTCATTGACTTCACGTCGCCACATTCGCCTGCCATACAATGCCATCCTCGGTACCCAGCCCCGCCAATTTCATGGCAGTGACTCACCATGGCTACAACGCCCTCGTGGATGCCAGGAAGTGGTGGGGTCATCACGGTCCCCGTGAAGAGAAGGATGTGGTGTGCTCCCTCGCGCCGCCTTCCAGCTGCGCCGACGAGGACCCTTGACAGCAAGAGTGGAAACCTCCCGAGCAGCTCCCAAGAAGAAGAAGACATCACTGCCCAAGGCCTGTGGAGGCAGGCGCCAGGTCTCGACATGCGCCTGGCCCAAGGGGCACCACCTCCATCGTGATAGAAAGGCGCGCCTGGCGCCTCCTCGGCAGGGCTCGGGCTCTCTCCGGGAGCCACCGACTTTGCTAAGGTCACGAGGGAGGCGCTGGGCACCACTGGAGGCGTGATTCGTGGCACGCCCTCAGAAGGCGAAGGAAAGAAGGACCCAACCTCAGGAGTTCATCACCAAGGCCGCTCAGATGTGGAGGAATCGAGAGTCATGCGCTGCAACCGCCGCTCGCCTGGCGTAGCTCCCCATCCGTGCAAGGATGGCGGGCTGCGCGCGTCTGATCAACTACCTGTGGCTCAATCGAGTCGCTTCTCAGGAGTGCTTCGCCTTCACAAGATGGGGTGTTGCGTGGCTCTGCCAGACAGCTTCGCTCAGATGCCCTTCGGCTTGCCGAACGCTGGCTGCAGCCCACCATACCGATGAGGAGCATTCTAGAAGCTCAGTGGCTAAGCATCGCTGCCTCGAAGAGATGGACATGGACCTCAACGGGCCGCCCGGACCTCCTGAGCCTCCCAAGGCTCGGAGTCCCGAGGGCTCGCGAGGATCGGCCTTCACCCCGCAAGATCATCCCAAGATCATCAGCCTACTCCGACACTCGCCTGCCACAAAGATCGTGACTTTTCAGTTTTCGCTTCAGCTGGGAGCGCCTGTGGCTGCATCATTCCTGTGTCGCATGGGTCCGTCCCTGCGGCATGTATCCGTTTTGCCTATATCTTCTGTTTATTTTGTTGGGGGCACCCCTCGGGCTGCATCATCCCCAAGCTGCTTGGCCTGACCCAGTGGCGTTTGCTTTCTCTGCATCTTCCTAAGTTGATTTGCTCCTTCATGACTAATCTGCTTGAGATAATCGCCTGCCGATTGACACCTACCTTTTGAGCCGCCGCTCGCACGGCGCTTAGCGCATGGGTCCGCCCTCGCAACACCAACAAACCTAAGTGGTCGAGCTCGCCGTGGCAGCTCGCGATAGCGCCACCTCACCAAACCTCGTGCCCCAATCACTCCTCGAGCAACCAATGGCCACCGGGCATCAGAACGGCAGACCTTGTTTTCCCTCGTGATTGGCGTGCAGGATTCGCTTCAGGAGTAGCGCGGGGGGCGTCGCGAGATCTCTCTCCCTCTCTTCCGCACGATCCACTCGCACGTTAAAAGGGGGGCGCCTGAGCATCGCGACTCATGGGCTCTTACTGGCTCTCCAGCCCTCACCCCCTGGCCTTGACCCACGGCATCGCGATCTGTCATACCAGCGGCGGCTGAGCTCGCTCGGGGGCCGGGACCTGAGGACGTAGAGCATAAAGGAGAGTGCGGGGAGGAGGGGAGAAGCTCACGAAGGCCTGACCCAGCAATACCCCAGCTGCCGGCACGCAGGCCCGACACCACACCGAAGGACTACTCCAAAGCTATGAGATAAGTCGCGCGAAAGCTAAATCAACACAACACCAAACCCTCACCTATTGCAGCTTTGTCACGGCAACGTTGCCAACCTTTCTCACCCAGCGGAGGCTGCTGGAGCGCTAAAGGGGACCTCCTGAGCATCGCGACTCAACGGCTCTTACTGGACCTTGGGCCGCTCACCTCCTGGCCTTGACCACGGCATCGCGACCCGGCATACCAGCGACGGCTGAAGCTCTGCCCGGGACTGGACCCACAACAGAGAGCACCAAGCCCTCGTGAGGAAAGAAAGGGGGAGCCGAGCCAGGACAGGACACGCATCTAGCATCGATTCATAATAAGCATGTACAGTTCACAAAAGACATGGCAAGTGCCTTACATATCCCCATGGGGTGTCGCTTCGATTCCTCGCGGGGAACAAAAGGTGCCAATTAAAGGAGCTGCACCACACGCCGCCCGCAGGAGACACCATCATCAAGTAATATTAGACGCCGCCGACCCCATCCAGATCAAGGCGCTGATGGCCTGATGTAATGGTGCCCTGCCTCGAGCGCGACATCGGCTCGGGGCTCAGAGCTGTCGCCGCCGCCTCCCGAGTCGCATGAAGCTCGGCGGAGTCGCTGACCTCCGCTCCTCCGCTGCTGCCCGAGGAGTTGTTGGAAGAGGTTGGCCGCCTGGCCTTGCCACGCCTGCACACGTGCCGCTCTTTCCTGGGCAGCACTCCAGCCGGGCGGCCTTTCTTCGCCAAAGACCTTGAAGAACATCAAGGAGGCGCCACGATTCAAGATGAATTACGAGGGCACCACTGCTCGGCAGACCCAGAGATCTCGCCCAGCCCGGTCATGAAGACCTTGCCCGAGCGACGACCGCAACCTCCGATCCGTTGCAAGGGTGCTGAGCTGTGAGCTCCAGAGACCCACTCGCGCATCCCGAAGGCGAAGGAGGGAGGAAGGTGAATCCAAGATCGTGGAGGCATGGCGGCGAAGCACTAACTGCTGGAAGAACCTCGGCGTGGACGCCAGGTGACGGCGCGACCACTGCGGATTCGCCGGGCGCCACCGTCGGGCGCTGCCGGTGTTGCTTGGCATCTTTCCTCCAGGCCTCGAGTCGGGCGCATAAGGGTAGCGAAACCCAGCGGCGCATCATTTAACGGGGCCGCGACGACCTTCGCCAGCGCATCACGCCGCAGCGGCCGGGCGAGTAGGTCGCTTTTTCGCGGAAGCGGGTCAGACCTCTCGGGGGTTTCTTCTTCACGGAAAACTGGCGGTCGGGCGCCATTGGCGTGAGGTGGAGCAAGGGCGAGGAAGAAGAAGAAGAAGGAGAGGTGCAGGAAGAGATGGAATGCGGGGGCTCTCGCCCGTCCGTACTTATAGTCCGGAGGAGACCCATTTTGGCATGCAGGGACTTGTCAAGTTGAGCGGTTGCCGAGGCAGCATGGGGAAGCGGAGACGCCCATGTCCAATCAACCGCCATGCGGCACCCAAGGCCGCATGCTGATGGGGCTCATGGGCGCCCGCCTTGCCCTTCGCCTCCGCTAAGCCACCCGAGCGCTTTGGGCCCTGGGCTACTGTCAAGATTCGGGAATGGGGGTCCCTGCACTTGCTCGGCGCCCGCGGCATGGTTTCAAGTGGTGGCCCAAGAGGGCCCATCTTCATCAGCAAGAAGACTCAAGACCTCGCAGGGGCCAAGCCTCGTATGGACGATGCAAGGCTTCTCAGGACGACATCGCCAGTGTGCTCGCGAGGAGGCGAGAGATCAAGGAAGGGTACTCGCGAGGTACTGTGACACAAGCCATGACGATTGAGACCAAAGCGGCGCCTGTGCAGGTGCCGCCCGCGCAAGGTCCTTGTTTCCTCTTGGTGCAAGGGGCAAGCACGCACGGAGTACCGAGGCATCATGCAAAGGTTGTTGTCGGTGTCAAACCGCGGATCTCGTAGGGGTCCCGAATCGCGGCGCCTAGGCGGATGGTAACAGGAGACAAGGGACACGATGTTTTACCCAGGTTTGGGCCCTCTTGATGGAGGTAAAACCCACGCCCCGCTTGATTAATATTGATGATGTGTGTTACAAGAGTGGATCTACCACGAGATCAAAGAG
Organism: Aegilops longissima; assembly: GCA_021605205.1. Taxonomy (NCBI): domain Eukaryota; kingdom Viridiplantae; phylum Streptophyta; class Magnoliopsida; order Poales; family Poaceae; genus Aegilops; species Aegilops longissima. The sequence continues at coordinate 145,189,912 of CM038678.1, read as the reverse complement.
GCTAAACCCTAGAAGCTAGCCTATGGTATGATTGTTGTTCCTCCCACGGACTAAAGCCCTCCGGTTTATATAGACACCGGATAGGGTTAGGGTTACACAGAGTCGGTTACAAAGGTAGGAGATCTACATATCCAGACGCCAAGCTTGCCTTCCACGCCAAGGAAAGTCCCATCCGGACACGGGACGAAGTCTTCAATCTTGTATCTTCATAGTCTTGGAGTCCGACCGATGATGATAGTTCGCTATCCGGACACCCCCTAGTCCTAACTCCTCAAGAGTCTCCCTCAACCAGGCTTCAATGACGACTTAGTCCGGGCGCGCATGTTGTCTTCGCATTGCAAGGCGGGTTCTTCCTCCGAATAATTTATAGAAGATTGTGAACACCAGGATAGTGTACGGCTCGCAAAAATAAATTCCACATACTATCGAGAGAGAATAATATTACACAAGATCAATCACGACGATTCGTGGCGTGACGTTGCACCACTACCAAGCCTTTACTCAAATTATTTTTATTGTTCCTCCTCAGCTGCTTAGCTAAGCGGTTTCTTTGGCACGCCTTGTCGAAGCAGTAGATCGTTCCCTTATTCCGGATTCCCATCAATACGGATGTGGGTAACCCAACCGCCATTGATTGTGACGCTTGGGGATAAGCGAAGTTTTACCAGGCCGTGGGGACACATGTTTTGTCCGCCCATATAAGGATAAAGATCCAACCCTTTTACCCGCGCCTTCTTCCTCCTTGGCTTATCCATCTCCGCTAACTCGAGCTCCAGCGCCCAAGTCCGCACTTCTCACCTCAACCTTCTCCAACTATGTCCGGAGCGGGAGGCAAGTGGATGGCCTCCTCCGTCACAGAGGGCAGATCAGAAGCTGCGGCGCCGGATATTTGTCCAAAGAACATCACAGATCGGCTCCCCCAACAAGGAGATCTCGCCCCAACCCCTGTGCCCCATGAGAGGGTAGTATTTCTTCCCCATTTCCTCCACAGATCGGGCTTCCCACTTCATCCCTTTGTCCAGGGGCTCATGTTCTACTACGGCCTAGATTTCCATGATCCGCCCTCAATCTCATCCTCAACATCTCGGCGCTTATCGTCAGTGGTGCGAGGCCTTCCTTCAGATCCAGCCCCACTTCGCCAGGCTCAAGACCTTCAAAGGTCAAGTCAAGGTTGTGAAGGGCAGCCAAGCGGAGTGCGGAGGCGCCATGGTGGGGGTGGATGTCCCACGCTACGTGGCTAGAGGGCACTTTCGTGGAAACCATCAAGGGGTGGCAATCGGGTGGTTCTACATCACCGAGCCGCGGACCCTGATTGGGCAGCGGTCCTCGAATTCAGATCTGGCATCCCTACACGGCTCACCTCCCGGAAAGAGAGTGGCCGGATTTGGGGATTCAAGGAGCTGACCGGACTCTAAGCCCAGATCCGTAAGCTGGTGGACAAGAAGCTCAAGCTTGTCAACGAGTCCAGGTCATGCTCATTCGCCGGATTCTCCGTGCGGGCGACGGGCTTCAACATGTGGGAGTTTGATCCGCGCAGCACCGCACTGAACGGGATCTTCGACACTCACGCACGAAGATGTCTCGAAGGTGCTGCTCAAGGGCGCCAAGCTCCCGCATCCGCCATCAAGATCGCAGATTCCGCTCGCAGCGTCCAGCTGATGAGGTAAGTGATTTCACCATCTGTTTTCCATAGTTTGGCTCTATGCGGGATCTAAAGTCCCTTTACCTTTGACAGGACTGGCTGGCAAAGGCCGAATGGATTACCTGTCCGGCCCCATTGCCAGAGGACCCAGCGGATGCCCGCTTAACGGTAATGTTGGCTCCGCACCCACGTGGTGCCGGAGAAGAAGGCCAAGAAGACGCCACGGGACTCGGAAGAGTTCTCGCTTATGTGCTATCGGATGATGAATCGAGGTCGACTCCTCCCACCAAGGTGAGGAGGAGAAGAAGAGCCTCTCCCAGCCGGGGAGGGAAGAAAAGGAAGGCTTCCCCAACAAGGGAGGCCAAGGGTCCAAGGAGGGAAAAACTCTTCCCAAGGACTGCTCGCTAACGCCAAAGGATTTGACGACGTAGGATCGGCCTCCAAGGGCCAAGCCTCGGCGAGATCGTAAGTATCCGGACTCCCAATAACTTCAAGGTTTTTTTTCTTTTCGCCACATAATGTCTTTCTAATGCCGTGATACAACCCCGCAGTCCGCCCAAGGATGATCTTCCCGCTTTGACGAAAGCGGGTCCTTGGGTGCGTCGGATGTGGATTCCCTTCCGACTGCCTCCACCCCCCGTGCCGAGGACGACGCCGAGGTGGGATCCCATAAAGGGACCCATCAGGAGGACGAGGCCCCGAAGGTGTCACAGGACACCCTCCCGGACTTTGCACCGGACTCAGCCCCGAGGCCACAAAGGGTTCCGAGTCCGGCGGGCGCCCGCCGTAAGAAGGGCAAGATCGCGACGCCGGCTGCCTCCGCCCAACCGGAGGTGCCGGATAATTTGCCGGAGGCGCCAACGGTGCTCCATCGAGAGGAACACCGCACCGTTATGAGTGCGGTGATTCGAAGGTTCAGCTCGCCAAGAGCGGGCTGAACGAAGCTCGCAGCAGCCTTCTAACAGGCTTTGAGGTAAGAATTTCAATATATGTAAAATGGTACCGCATAGATAGTAGCCCTCGATGCTCGGTTCAGCTGCTCGAAAGAAAAGCCGGACCGAGGATCTTTAGAAAGATAAACGAGGAGTCATAAAAAATATGTCAATATGGGATTGCAGGTTGTGCTGCTGACCTCCGCAGACCGATCAAGGAGGTCAATACTTTGAAGGAAAACCTCGAAGCGTCCGAGAACGAGCTCGGCCATGAAGAAGCAGCTCGAGGAAAAAGAAGGTGAGTAATACCTTATGAAAATTGTACCTTGTAAAAGGATTTGGTTGCAAGAAAATGACAAGCATAACGTGGGTATTGTAGGGGCCACTAACGAGGTGGCGACCTCAAGGAGGCGGTGGACGAGCCGAACGTAATGCGCGCGGAGCGCATCGAGCGAGAGAAGCAGGAGGCGCGGTGGCGGAGGTACAGCAGGAGCTCCAGGATCTCGTGAAAAACATGAGAGCTTGAGCGTGACTCAAGACTCGAGAGTCTGAGCTTGCAACGGCTCTTGAGAGTGCCAAAGCCGCTAAGGCCGAAGCCTACAAGGCCCTCCAGGAGATTGAGGCGGTGAAAAAAATAGCAGCGGGTAAGGCATTTTTCATGCAAAGTAAGCATGTGAGTGTTAATTACCTGTTAGTTACCCGAATTCGGAGCTCTCCAGGAGCGTTCGCAGATCTTCCTCGCAGCGTGTCCGATGCTGCCGCATTCTACCGGGCCGAGGAGGGGAGCTCAACGGAGAAGGTTTTCTGGTCTCAAGATGTCGAGGCGGACATCCAGTGCCTTTAGCGACCAGTGAAGCAGCTGGTCGAGCTCACAAGGCGGCCGAACAGGCCATGAAGGGCCTCAAAGTTCGGTTGTGGCCTAAGGAGGCCATGCCTGGAGCTACTTCGGCCCTGGCGCGGGCTGATGGATGCGTGGCCGTGGGTAGAAGTCATCAAGCATTCCGCTTGTATCGAGGGCGCCTGTCGGGCCCTTGCCCGCGCAAAGGTGCACTGGGCAAGATGGATGCCTGTAAGCTCGTGGACGGACCCGCCACCAGAGGGTAAGGAGCATCACATGCCCGAGATGTATTATAAGAGTGTGTGAAGGGCGCCAGACTATTATGGTGAGTGCTCCAAAGATGTAATATTTGAGTAGACTCGCATTTTGTTATCCCGCGCTGAAAACTAAGTTCATATCGCTAAGCAACGCCGTTAATTTAAAATATTACCTTCATGCGGCTGTTTATCAAATCTGAGAGATGGCAAGTCGTCGGCTTCAGCCCCATGCCACGAAGTTCCGGGTGTTGGGATGAACTTGAGTGCTCTTGTTCCCATTTTTGGGTCCATCTAGGAGGCGCCAACACAGCGTAACAAGGCAACCGTACTTATAATGCTTGAACACTCTCACTTAGCCATAGAATTCTATAATTTTAAATTTAGTGAAGCCCCTAGTCTTCGGAAGGTCAATTTGGGCGCTATCCACGCCTTGGCCGGACAGTATCCAGCTCCTCGCTCTAAGCGGCATAAGTCTTTAAGGACTCGCAAAAACCTCTCGAACAGCGATCGCTCTCGCCTCATCATGGCGGTCAAGATAGCTTTCCATCGAGGCGTTAACCCAGCTCAACTGGGGCGGAATCGCAGTGGTTCTCCCAGTGCTACCTTAGCCGATATAACGGAACGTAAGGTACCAAAACATGGGAGCCGGGCAAACCCAACTATTGACCCAAGACATGATTCGGAGCCGATACATATAGTGCTGTAAGTTCGGGGTGCCGCACTTGTGAAAGTGTTCAGACTCATCACACCATAATGCGGGAAACATAAGCCCCTGGTGTATATTAGCCGTACCAAAGTGTACGGATGCAACATGCTGTTAATGAACATATGTATGAAAAAGAAATGCAATTATAAGAAAAAAGGTGCTGCAGTTTTATTTAATAAGTGCTGCTACGAATGCAGAACGATACAAATAGTGCGATAAGCAAGGTATGGGACTGTTAAACATGTCCCCCTCCAGGGGTAGGCTGCAGATTGGTGTATAAAAATGCTCGTAATGGAGACCACCTGTATATTCGTTGTAGCCTTTATCCTTCCCTAGCTGTTGCATCGTGAGTTCGGCAGTTCTGCACGGTCGTGGCCTCGACAAGCGGAGTCCTGTGGATAAAAATAAAAGGTAAAAAGAAAAGAAAAGAAACGACACACTTGAGAGCCCTGGTGTGGTTGAGCCGATCCGGGTTTATCGTGGTCGTGCCCTCTCCCCATGCCCATGGTATCTTCAGAGCATAATGGTGTACGTGAAGGACCTGCTTTGACGCTTCGCAGAGCTGGGGTTGGGGCCGCATCGCCACGATGCTCGGAACGTGCCTGTGGTCTTGTTGTAAATTACCCGGCGCTTAGCTGTGTCCGCCGCCTAACGGCCGGACTCGAGAATTGCCTTAAGAGGCTGCATTGCGCTTCTACCGCGAGAGCCGCTGTATGTTCCTCCGTACGGAGAGAACGTTCAGTGTTTCCGTTGACCGTGATGACTCCTTGAGGGCCTGGCATCTTGAGCTTGAGGTATGCGAGTGCGGCACCGCGTTGAACTTTGCAAACGCTGCACGTCCGAAAGCGAGGCATGATAGCCGCCATGAACGGGACTATGTCAAGATTAACTCCTCGCGCCGGAAGTTATCCGGGATCCAAGACCACTTCGGTGTAATTGAGCCTGTACAATTGGCTTTACACCTGGTATGACGCCTTTAAAGGTCGTTTTGGTAGGTTTAACTTGAGGGTTCTATGCCCATTTTGCGACCGTATCCCGGTAAAGCAGGTTCATGTTGCTGCCGCCGCCCATCGTGACTCGTTAGGTGAAATCCATCAACGATTGGGTCTAAGACCAGGCGCGAATCCGCCGTGGCGGATGCTGGTGGGATGGTCCTTCGGTCAAAAGTGATCGGGCAGGAGGACCATGGATTGAACTTCGGGCAACTGGCTCCATCGCGAGACATCCTCGAGTGCACGCTCCGCCCTTTTGGGTATGTGCGCTGCGTATGTCATGTTCACCGTCCGCACTGTGGGGGAAACCCTTTTGTCCTTTATTGTTCGGGCGGTTGGGTCTCGCCTCGCCATCGCTATGCAGCCCTTGTCATTGTTTTCGCAATTAACTTGCCTGCCTGTTGAATACCCAACAGTCCTGCTGGTGTGGTTAACTGGCTTTTGGGGTGCCGATGTAACTAGCACAAGCGGTCGAGTATTCGGTCCAAATTGGACGGACCCGAGTAGTTCTTTTGATGGCTTTTTCCGCTGACCGGTTTAGAGCCTCTGAATCCGCATTGACCGACGATCCTCAATATTGTCGCCGCACGCGGCGCTTTGTTTTGTTACGATGCGGCCTGCCATTTCGGTCCTTGAAGTCCGGACTGCCAGAATTTTTGCTGAGATTGTTGCTGCGTGCTAGCCAGCTGTCCTCACCCGCGCAGAAGCAGGTCATGAGTGATGTGAGGGCTGCCATGGATTTTAGCTTTTCCTGTCCTAGGTGCCGGGCAAGCCACTCGTCGCGGATGTTATGCTTGAAGGCCGCGATGGCCTCCGTGATCCGGACAATCGACGATTTGGTTTTTCTTGGTTAAGAACCGTGTCGTAATTGTCCGCCGATTTGTCCGGCTGCTGAATTATGTGCCTTAGGTCATCGCGTCGGTGGTCGCACATAAGTGCCCCTGGAAGTTATCGAGGAATGCGGCTTCCGTGTCCTCCCAGCTCCCAATTGACTCACCGGCAAGCTGTTCAGCCAATGCCGGGCTGGTCCTTTGCTTGAGGGGAAGATATTTGATGGCGTGAAGATCGTCACCGCGGGCCATGTGGATGTGAAGGAGATAGTCTTGATCCAAACCGCGGGTCTGTTGTGCCATCATAGGATTCAATATTGACGGGTTTAAACCCTTCGGGATTTGATGATCCATTACTTCGCGTCGTGAAGCATAGTGGGTGCTTGGCGCCTCAGTCTTTGGGTGATACGACGGAGCTCAAAAGAGCTTTGTCTGTTTTGTTCGGCCCACCGGACTTATCGCGGTCCGCGCGACGGTTGTCGCCACGCATCGTGGGCCCACGCCGATCCATAGATCGATCTTGATTGTCTTGCCTTGTCCTCCAATATATCTCGCAGGTCCGGAGCGCCCCACGTGGCCGTGTGCTTTTTGAGCGATGCCGGGTACGGTTCTAGTGAAGGGCCTAGAGGCCTCTCCGTCGCGACCACGGGTGGTCGGTCAGCCGTATTGTCTCCCCTGGTGATGCAGGTTCGTAAGCCTCCTCCTCTAATCGGGGAGCAGCTTGCGCTTAGGGTAGCTTTTGAGGGCGTTCGAGCTCATGCTCTTGACCGCGAGGACTTCATCCATCCGTCGCCTAGCAGATCCTGGTCAGCTCTAAGTTGTTGCTGCTTTTTCTTGAGGCTGTTCGTCGTGGCCATAAGCTGCGTCTCAAACGCTCTTGTTCGACGGGATCCTCGAGCACGACTTAATTCATCGTCGCCGAGGCTTGCTTCGCTCCGAAGGAGGCATATAATCCTCTACCTCTTCTTCTGCCGCTCTCTCGTGAGGGCTTGCGTCTCCATCTTCCTGCGCTGGGTCTTGCTGGAGTGGATTGTCTTCGGCATTGTCCGGTGTATTGTTGTCTCCGGTGCTGGAATCTTCATTCTTGCTGTGGCGGGATTTAGAGCGGCACCGCTGACGTCGGCGCTTCGGTTGCTTCTTGGAGGGGTCATCCTCCGTTGTTCCATCGCCATTCCCATCTTTTGGGATGTCCACCATGTATATGTCGATGACGAGGTGGTTTTCCAAAGGCGCCTGTAGGCGCTGGTCTTGTCGCCTCCGCATCGCCGCCCATACCGTCGATGTCTTCGGAGTCGTAGTCTAGCATGTCGGTTAGATCGTCGACAGCGGCTACCAAGTGGGTGGTGGGTGGGCTTTGAGTTTGCTCGTCATCCGCATCGCAACCTTCCTGACTGTAACCCGGCCAGGGCTCTCCGGATAAAGAGAGAGACTTTAGTGAATTCAGGATGTCGCCAAAGCGCGAAAAGCCGAAAGATGTCCGACCGTGAACTCCATGACCGGTGCCCAATCGGATCCGATTGGGGGCGCTGGAGGTTGAGTCCGGAGAGGAGTCCGCAACCTGGAGTCGAGGTCTTCGCAGCGACAGGATAGAGTTCGCTCAATCGCCGAGGATTGTAGCCCCGAGGCGGGTCCAACCACTCGCCCTCGATCGTGGAATCCGGCCCGGATTAAGGGTCATAGCAGATGCTGGTGCGGCCTCCGTGGCCTCGCTCGCCGCGAGCCAGATCATGCCCATCGAAACAAGGCGGCACCTCGCCGCTGCTCGAATCCATTGAAGATCAAGTCTCCGCGGATATCGGCCGTATAGTTCAAACTTCCAAATCTGACCTGATGGCCAGGGGCGTAGCTTTCGATCTGCTCCAGATGGCCAAGCGAATTGGCCTGAGTGCAAAGCCACCGAATACAAAGATCTATCCGGGGAGAAAGGTCTCACCCTGGACTGCGTCGTTGTTAATGATCGAAGGAACCATCGGGCCTATCGGTGACGACACAGAGGAACTCTCAATGAAAGCACCAATTTCGGTGTCAAAACCGGCGGATCTCGGTTAGGGGGTCCCGAACTGTGCGTCTAGGCGGATGGTAACAGGAGACAAGGGACATGATGTTTTACCCAGGTTCGGGCCCTCTTGATGGAGGTAAAACCCTACGTCCTGCTTGATTAATATTGATCATGTGTGTTACAAGAGTGGATCTACCACGAGATCAAAGAGGCTAAACCCTAGAAGCTAGCCTATGGTATGATTGTTGTTCTTCCTACGGACTAAAACCCTCCGGTTTATATAGACGCCGGATAGGGTTAGGGTTACACAGAGTCGGTTACAAAGGTAGGAGATCTACATATCCGTATCGCCAAGCTTGCCTTCCACGCCAAGGAAAGTCCCATCCGGACACGGGACGAAGTCTTCAATCTTGTATCTTCATAGTCTTGGAGTCCGGCCGATGATGATAGTTCGGCTATCCGGACACCCCCTAGTCCGGAACTCCCTCAGTTGCCATTTAAGTGCAACGAGACCAAGACCAGCGGAGCGGCAGGATGGAGGTCACCGTGGAGCCCAAGACGGCATCATCACCAGCGCTTTTGGCAGCCGAAGACCAACTTTAGTCAGGAAAACTTGTACTAGATGTTCCCCTTCGAAATGGCCATTGTTGGCTCCCTTCCCGCTCAATATTTGGGAAGAGGACCAGGGCCTCTATAAATAGAGCTAGCCACCACCGTAGAGGGCATGAGATAGAACCCTAGCTAGAGAGAGAGAGAGGCGATCGAACTCACCCAAGATGTTCATCTCACCAGCTCAAGAACACCTCTCGCGAGGCTGTTCTTCCCTGTACTGTTCATCATCAACCCCTGTGGCAATCCACCACACCACACACTGGAGTAGGGTATTACACCACAACGGTGGCTCGAACCAGTATAAATCTCATGTCCCTTGTGTTGTTCATCGTTTCCAGCTTAGATCTCACGAGGTGCTCGGACGTAGATCGGTAGGGGAGAGATCTTCGTGCGCACCCCAGAGTTCGAACCTTAAGGGTCTAGCGGAACCCAACATCCGACACCAATCCAGGCCCTTGTTAATCCATGATGCAATCCGCATTGGAGGACCGGATTCAAACTCAGGAGTGGCGGCCCATGTGGCGTCACGGGGTTCTGTGATATAGAACCACTCCTGTTGCCATCCCTTCACGGTCTCTACGAAGGTCCCCTTGGCTAGGTGATGTTGGGGAGCTTGCTCAACATGGGACCGCCACACTCTGCATGTTGACCATCGACCACATTCGTCTTCACGTTGAAGACCTTGAGCCACAGGCCGAAGAGGGGGGGGGGTGTGGAGGAACGCCTCACACACGATGATGAACACCGAAATGTTGAGGAAGGAATTCGGGGCTAGATCATGGAAATCTATCCCGTAATAGAATGAGCCCACAGACGAAAGGGTGGAGAGGAAACCCTAGTCCGCGAAGGAAGTGGAGGATGAACACTACCCTCTCATTAGGATCCGGGATGGGGATGATCTGCTTTGTGGCAGGGAGCGGGTGGGCGATGTCCGCGGCCAGGTACCCCGCTTCCCGGAGTTCCTTGACATTCCCCTCCGTGATGGAGGAGGCCATCCACTTGCCCTATGCGCGAGATCCAGACATGGCTGAAGTGCATTGTGGGGGCTGGAGCTCGAGGGCGGATGGGTTGAGGAAGAATAAGGCACGGGGAAAAAGATGGATCTTTATCCTCTTATAAAGGCAGTGAATATCAAGCGCCTCCCCCACGAGCCTTAAAACTCTCCTATTCCCAATGGGTCGTGCAAACGGCACGGTTGGATTACCCAAACCCGTATTGATGAGAATCCCGCAATAAGGGGACATGATCTTTGCTTTTACAAGATGTGTCAATGAAGACCGCGCCTCGAAACACGAAGAGGGAGGCTAAAAAACGGTTCAAAATAATAAGGCCGGGCATAACGTCTCGCCCAAAAAGTTGTTAGTAGAGATAATTTATTTTCTATAAAGTGATTTCCTTTGTGGTTCAGGGTTGTAAATGTAATACAGATCTGGATATATTTCTCTTGTTCAACTACTTTGGAGTATTCGAAGAAGGAACCCGCCTTGCAATGCCGAAGACAATCTGCGTGTCGGACACAACGTCATTGAAGCCTAGTTCAGGGGCTACTGAGGGAGTCCTGTTTTAGGGGGTCCCCGGGCGTCCAGGCTATGTGACGTGGGCCGGACTGGTGGGCTGTGAAGATACAACATAGGAGGCCTTCCCCCGTGTCCAGATGGAACTCTCCTTTGCGTGGATGGCAAGCTTGGCTTTCGGAGATGAAGATTCCTTTCTCTATAAACCGACTCTACACAACCCTAGGCCCCTCCGGTGTCTATATAAACCGGAGGGTTTAGTCCGTAGAGGCAATCATAATCATACAGGCTAGACATCTAGGGTTTAGCCATTAGGATCTCTAGGTAGATCAACTATTGTAACCCCTATACGCATCAAAGTCAATCAAGCAGGAAGTAGGGTATTACCTCCATTAAGAGGGCCTGAACCTGGGTAAATATCATGTCCCCTACCTCCTGTTACCTTTGGTCCTCAGACGCACAGTTCAGGACCCCTACCCGAGATCGCCCGGTTTTGACACCAACACTTTGTTGCCATCTTCCTCGTACATTACGTACCACTGGTACGTACTACTAGTACTACTACTACTCGTTCTCCTATAAACCTTGCGCTTGGCATCTCCAAAATATTAACCTTGCGATTGGCTCTTCGCCTCTTCGGGAAGTCGAGCAATAATGGTACTACAGTATATATCGTTCCGGCTATCTGAGACCGAATGAATTGATGCACGTCCACCACGTGGGTGAGGGAGAGTGCATATTATTACGTCTGTTTCAATATGGACTACATACGGAGCAAAATGAGTGAATCTACACTCTAAGATACGTCTATATACATCAGTGTTTGGAGTATGTACTAGTAGTTCATATTGAAATCTACTAAATGGCATATATTTCAAACAATATGATAATCTCTCTAAGCAAGGTAGGGACAAGGAGTGAACAGAAGGAGTAGTAAAATTTTCTCCTCGTCCTGCAAGCCACCGCACACGTGGGCGAGGGAGCGGGCGTAAGGCATAGTAAGCAAGCTTCACCTCATCCTGCGAATAACCGCACCCGTGGGCGGGGGAGACGGCGTACTAAGCAAGCTTCTCCTCATTATGCGAGTTGACAGGACACATCAAAAGTAATACGTACAGACCATCTCCAATGTATAGAGCCTTGCCTCTAAGGTAGGCTCCACATGGTTTGCCTCTTTTTTAACATAATGTGTCAAGTCGCAATTTGTTTGTTCACCCGTGGTAGATGATCCTCCATCAAGTGGACAACCAGTACACGTGTCAAATTACCACGTGGGCTGCCTTTTCGTACAGAAAATGAGCTCCACCGTGTACCTGCGCGGTTGTGGTTGGGAAAGAGATGGGAGTACGTGCGCCGTGCGTGCACCTCTTCTCTTTGTGCAAGTACCACACCTACGTAGGTGTGTGTGAGAGAGATACAAACCTAGACAAATGGCGTGTGCGTTCGTGAGTGTTTTTGTTGGGGGATGTGATTTCGTGAATGTATTTGTGGGAATATGTGTCAATGATATCTAAACAAAAATTTGACACATGCAATGTGTGTGAAATAGAGGCCTATCTATATCATATATAGAGGGGGCGATCCACGAGAAGAGAGGGAGGGGTCATAGATATCGATAGAGTCGAAGAGAGGGTCAAATGGGTGGGTGTGAGATCGATGAAGAGAGCCATTGAAATTGTGCGTGTGCAAGTCAAAGATATAGGGCGACTGACCTACCGGAACATCAGAGGGCACATGGAAAGTTTGTGTGTGGTAGGGAGACATGACTGGAGCGCTCAATGTATCATTGTGTGTGTGGGGGGAGGCAGAGACCTAACTAGAGAGGTAGAAGGACTCGTATATGTGTTGAGAAGGAGAGACCCACCTATGTCTTGAGGGAGATCGGTCGACATCCATAAATAACTGAAGGACGGGAAATAGGTTGGGACAGAGAGAGGGAGAGTAGAGAGAGGGAGGGAAAGGGGTAGAGTGTTGGATGGTTGATGGAGTTGCTTCTCGAATATGGTGGGAAAGGCCTACTAGACAAACTGAGGGTAGAACTGCAATATTATCAATAAGAGTGGGGATGTGTTGCTGTGTGTGCCTGTGTGTTATAGATGTGTCAAGAGGCATGCATGGATGATGAAGGGGAACCATGTGTTTGGTAAGCAAACCTAACTAGATCGGTAGATCAATTGTTGTTTGTCGGAGGAAGGGAGAGACATAACTAATGAGGTAGATCGATCGACGCGTGGGAAAAAACAAGTTATAACGACCTAGCTAGCTATCTGTATAGCGAGAGATCGGTCGGTGTACATCCATTTGTTAGAGGCAAATAATGCCCAGCGAGACGGATAGACAGAGAGAATGGACCTAGGAGGTGGTGGGAGAGGCATAGCCACTAGCTAGATAGGGGGAGGAGTGTGCGATTGTGAGATCGATGAAAAGAGGGGCGAGAGTTTACACGTGTGTGGGACCATATGAGAGACACGAGGCATGGACACAGAAAAGAGGAGATGGAAGGTGCATGTGTATGTTGTAGGCAGACATTGCTGGAGAGGTTTGTTGATCGGTGTGTGCCGGAAAGGAGTTGAGGAGACTGTGGGAGTACGACCTAAAGAAAAAAAATTGAATGTGCGCGATGGATAGAATGCTGAGGGAGGGGGAGGGCGAGGAGGGCGTGTGCATGCACGAGAGAAAGTTAGTGCTAGCTACAAAGGTTAGAGGATCGTGTGGGTGTAAGAGACTAACAAAGATCATAATTTGATATGAAAGTGGATTCAGATATTTGAACAGGAGATCATAGTGTTATAAACATATGCATGCATGAATATAGCGGTGATACGCGTGCTGTGGTTTTGCACATGTTATTACATAATGTGATAATGCATGGCGTTTGCAACTCACAGCTAAATACCGAACAATCTAAACCATACTATACATCAAACAATCTCACACTTTATTTGAACTTGTGATAATGTGTGGTGTTTGCAGCTTACAACTAAATATCAGACAATCTAAACAATACTTCATATCGAACAATCTCACATTTTATTTGAATTTGTGGTAATGTGTGGCGTTTGCAACTCATGTCTAAATACTTGTAGGTGTAGGGGGAGGGGCACCATACATTATGTGATAAACACATTATACATATGAGACATGGTTTAGATTATGAAGATCTAGCTATAGCTTGAAATGTACTGTGATTTGAAATCAACATAAAGTGGATTAAAAAAATCAAGTTTGAGTTCATATAGTACACATAGGTCGTATCTAACTCGACAGAAATCATGTGGTGTGCTGTGAAGATAATACACAAACGATGGTTTAACTTGACAATAATGATGATTGTAGATCTTATTTAAATAGAGAAACGAATTCAAATGGTTTGACTTCACAACAATCATTATTGTAGATATTATTCAAATAGAGAAACGAATTCAAATTCAGTTCATATTGAAGCGGTAGTATATACGTTTGGAATGCACTAAAACGTACATTTGAGTAGCAGGTTGCATGCATTATACACGTAGCGAAATATTTTAATTGAACATAACATGAATTCAAAGTTTTGAAAGGCATTTGTAGTGCGAATTGATTTGGTACAGTACACGGGACTAGACTTTCTTGTGTGGTGCGAATTGATTTCTTTTTGTTTTTCCGTCGACGGAAGTGCGAATTGATTTGGTACAGTACACGTTAGCCTTGTCCGGAAATTTCAACCCGTGCCTTGTTACCCCAAAATATTTAAGATATATCTTTGTCTCGTTGTGCTTGGAAAACTCCCTCCATCTCAACCCGCGCCTTGCTATCCCAAAATTACAACGCGCGCGAAAACTCCCACCTCCTGCGAAATCCCGACACGCGAAATGCCCGTGATACTCCTCAACCGAAAGAACCGCCTAGCTCAAACCGGTGGGGGGTACTTTAGTAACTTACCCCACATTTTGAACAAGCGCGTCCCTGAGCCATGGTTCCCAACTCCCATCCCATCGGCCCACCCATTCATGCACCAAGGCCACGAAATCCCGTGAAGCCCCACACCCTCCTCTATCCGCCACCCAGTCGGAGCCTCTTCCCCGACGACGTCGTCCATGGCAACACCTCGACGTCCCTCATCCACCATACCGGATGAGGATCCGTCGTCGATCTCGTCGTCCCGCCGGTTTAGCCACCCTGTCCTCCACCTCCAAGGAGTTGCCCCGACGTTCCCCTCGTCTTTCGTGACACCTCCATTCCCACACCGCCGTCTTCACCTGCACCACTAGAAGAGAAGCACCGTCACCGTTTCCTTCGATGAAGGTGAGGCCTAATCGGCGCCACCAAAGAGGTTGTACACTAATCGCCGCATTTTCTTCTTGATACGATCTCCCGATGCTGCCGGCGCTCGGTCCCGAGCTGACATGGCGCGGCTCCATCCACGGCGGCGTCGCTCCCTTGGTGACAACATCCACATCAGGTGGAGCTGCTACTGCTTTAGCTCTTGCTCGCGCTGCGGCTCTGCTCTTGCTCTCGGCCCACTGCCTGGCCTGCTCTTGCTCTTGCTCTTGCTCGCGCAGCTGCTCTCACTCTTGCTCTTGCTTGCGATGCTGCTCCGATTAGCTACACTTCAGTCGACTGAATTGACTTTTGGGTCATCGATTTTCTGGGGTGGGGGGTTCCGAGTTAAGGAAGAACCAGCCCAGCAGGAGGGGGGGCTAGCCGAGAGGTACCCCAATATCTATCTTAGGGTTCAGGTGGGGTGGTGGGGCGGTGGCGTGGGGATCACGGAGAAAAGCTCGGCACGGGGGGGCTAGGGATGGCGCGGGCGGGCGGACCGGCGATGGGGAGTGGCCGGGCGGGCGGGCGGTGCGGTGCACGCCTGGTGCAGCAATGGGGGCTGTGGTTTGGCCGGTGGTGGCTGGCGGCTTAGGGGGGTGGAGGTTGAAGGTGAACTGTAGGCCCTTGATTTCATATCCAACAGCTGGAAAATCGACTGCCCAGAGATGAAAAAGTCAGTCAACTGACGTGTAGCCTCACCCTCCTACTAGTGTGTTTAGTTTTGACAGTAAAATTCAGTTTCGACGGTCAAATTCAGTTTCGACAGTTAAATTCAGTTTTGACAGTTAAGTTCAGAGATGAGCGGCTGATGTATTTTACATCTAGCACTTTGTGGTTATGTATTTTACATCATCTATTGGAGATGCTATTAGAATTCCACTCATGTTAGCGCTGTCTCTCTTGTCCTGGTTCAGCCTCGGCGTCGTACAACTCACCGGAGCTGCTCCAACGACAAAACCCTCCATCACAGCGGAGCAGTACCCCGGGCTCCATCTCAAAATGACTAAGATCTTCTTCCCCTCCTCCGACAGCCAAGTCAGCCGAAGCATCCTCACCAACAAACCCAATCACACTGAGATCGACATGGCTTCGCCAAAGAGGTTGTACACTTGTTGCATCTCTTTTTTACCCTACATGTTATATATATATTGTCCACTGAGCACACGTAGTAACATGAAATACGATTAGTTACTCCTACTATATGACAAGCAGTGAGGTACCAGGCAACTTAGCTCTTGATGGACTCTCTCGAACGCCATCATTATTTATCTCTGCGCGTTTGAACTGTGCATTTGTCGATGGGCCTGGGAGTTGAGCTAGTATGGCAGTGGCCTGGGTCCAAAGTAGTAGAAGTAGCACAAAAACATTTCTTGAGTGTATGATTTTCCTTACTCAAGCCTCCATACTAGAATGGCAAGTTCTTGAAAGGAAAAGTGAAGGAAAAACATAGGAATTGGAAAGTTTCCTATGGTACTACTATTCATGCATTCGGTTCAAAGGAAAACTGTAGGATTTGTTCCTTTAGTGCCTCCTTGAAAGAAAACCATAGGAATTTTAATATCCACTTGTCCTCCTTTTCAAATTCCTATTCATAAAGCACAAGACTAAGAGATAGTAGCATAATAGCATTATAACCGTACATTTTCTTGTGGTTTGACTTAATCTCACCATGCTTCTTTGCATCCTGTGATCTTCCAATTCTTGTGAACCAAACACCAAGATTGGCAGAAATCCTATGTTTTTAAATTCTCTGTTTTGCACGTGCATTCCTATCCTATTACTGTGTATTTCCTATCCTTGCGTTGTTAGAATCCTCCAATTAAAATGAGCCCTTACAGAATTACTTCTATGACAGATAGTTGTCAAAGAAAACCTTGTGTTGTTTGTCCCGCTCCTGCTGCGCCGTCGTCCACCCTAGCTCAGCTGCTCCAATGACAGAAGGGTCCAGCACAGCAGGGATCTGGCCTCTAGACTGTCTTTCGCCACCTCAAATCTTCTTCCCCGCCGCCGGCAGCCATGACAACTGCATTACCATCATCAACCGAGAAGATGACCTCCAGGACTACACGGGTCCGCAAGAGAGGTCGCACTCTTTCATGTCTGCTTACGTTATGCATCGCTTTATATTACATGCTACTTTATCGTCTTGTTCACTGATTAGACTCTGAGTCAGCTCCAATAATGGTCAAACTTGAGTATTTAAATGGTTGTGGGGTACATATCGGGGCCACAATCAATAGTATCTATCTACTATCTGGTTAATCTCTGGTGTCTACTATGATTTTCATGTTGGGTGGGAAGCAAACAGTAAAGAAGCCATTATCTGTATTTTCTAACTGAAGCCACTATCTACCTACTATTATTGGTTTTGGGTCTATCCACAGGTTGCTACCATCACTCTGGATTTCTGCATGCACTCCTTACATAATCTCACTATGTTTTATTCCTATGCATGTCATTTATTGTACACAATGGAACTGAACATGTAGATCAAAAGAGACGAGCCTTGCGTGGCAATAAAATTTCATGCAGATGTCGCTCCATGGTAGGCACAAAGGCAGCCCCCCTCCACCCATTTTGGATTGTAATCGAGAGGAAGATATCTGTTCTGAGGGGGATTCAGAAGGAGAAGACCACTCCTATTTACCCCTGAGGTCTTCGCTCTAACTTGGCATGCTGATGTTGGTTATATCATGCATATGGTGCCTTGCATTTCTTACTTTATACATCAAATATGTCATCTGCTTAGTTTAGACATGGTTTGTGTGAATGCCATCTGTTTAGTTTATTCATCGTTTATGTGAATTATGCAACGCCATCTTGTTTAGCCAGGCATCCTATATGTGAATTTTGCAATGCCATCCTACTTAGCCAGTCATCTTATATGTGAATTATATCAGGCCATCCTTTTTTCTTGGTACATATTACATTTGTCAACAATGTTAGTACATTCAATTACTCTTCGTGTGCATCAACCATTTGACATAGTGATGGAAAATTCTGGAGTGAAATCAAGGTCTTCAGACCAGACTATGCTATCTGATGAAGCGCATATCTCGCTGGTTACAGATAGCTCCTCAGAGGAGGATTCAGAGACAGCTGACCATTCCTATTTCTCCCCCGAGGTGTATTCTCTAACTTGACAGGGTTATGTTGCTCATATCGTGCGTATGGTGTCTTGCATTGCTATGCCATTTGATTAGTTTAGACATGCTTTGTGTGAATGCCACCTGTTTAGTGTCTAATTACCATATATGTGAACTATGCATTGCCATCTTGTTGCAAGACATTAAATATGTGAATTATGCAATGCTATCTTGTTGCAAGGCATTATATATGTGAATTATGCAATGACATGCTGTTTAGCCAATCATCATGTATGTGAATTATATCATTCTATCATTTTTTGTATTACGTGTTCCATTTGTCGACAATGTTTGTATATTCAACTACTCTTCCTGTGCACCAGCCATTTGAAGCAGTGATGGAAGTATCTGGAGTGAAAACAAGGTATTCAAAGCAGACAATGCTACCTGCTGAAGCAGACATCTTGCTGGTTATAGAGAGCTCGTGAGAGGAGGATTCAGAGACTAATGACTAGTCCTATTTCCCCCCTGAGGTCTATGCTCAAACTTGGCAGGGTTATATATTACTCATGTCATGCATGTTGTCTTGCATTGCTTAGTTTTTACATCATATATGGATTGCCATCTACTTACTTGCTTACAATATAAATCATATATTTGAATCATATCATGCCATCATGTTTACATACACAGCATCTATCTGAATTATGGCATGGCAACCCATTTCATAAAGACATCATATAGTTATATCATCTCATCCTGTTTAGTGTTTACAGCCATCATATTTTGAATTATGTCATTCTATCTGTGAATTATATCATGCTATCATGTTTCCATAGGCGTCATGTATGTGAATTATGGCATGCCAACCTATTTAATAAACACATTATATAGTTATATCATGTCATCCTGTTTACAAATTCATCATATTTTGAACTATATCTTTCCATATTTTGTAGTTAGCAATCATAATGTGAATTGTGTCATGCTATCCTATTTAGTTAGCCATCATATATGTGAAATTGTGTCATGCTATCCTGTTTGGTTAGACAACATAAATGTGAATTATTTCATGCCCTCTTTTGTTACCCACTATCCATTGCACCTGTCTATCATACAATGTCTATACATTCAATTACTTTTCTTGCTTATTAACAATTTGAATTGGAGAGGGGGATGCCAGTATCTAAGGGAGTAACAACACGATCTTCAGAAAAGATAGTGCTACCAGTTGATGCAGATAGAACCACGATTGTACTTGCCCAAGAACTAGCCCCACCACACATAAACCAGACTCTCGCAGATTGTACCCCGACCCAGTTGGACAAAGAACCAACTACACCCCTTCTAACCCCAACCACAGCAGATAGTAACCCAGTTCCAGTTGACACAGCACCGTCTCCACCACAGAGCACCCAAACACGAGCAGTTAATAAGGGAACTGCAGTGCCCAAAGCATGAGGACCACCACTCTGGATCCCAACTCAACGCTTAAAGGAGAAGAAGAATTGTTCTCAGGCCAGGTTCTATAACTATGGTTCATACTCCTTTGCTCTTGCATCATTGTATTTACTCATACCAACTATTTTCAAATTAGAAGGATGGAATTGAAACTCACAATGGCGCAACAGGTATGTTTTAAACCTGTTTCTTTGACTGGTTTGCTGTTGTAACTTGCTCTATGTTGATTTCAATTTGAATTCAATAAACAGTTATGTTCTCATGTCATGCACATTACAAGTGTTGTTATTGCTCTGTAGTTTCCCACACTTATATTCTGTCTATTCTGCTTTATCTTGAACAAATATTATTTGAACTGTGTCTCTATCTTGATTTGGCAACAAAAGCTAAAATGATATAGACCATAAAGTGAACATGATACATAGATATATGTTTGTTTCATGTTGTTATCATGTCCACTTTACTACTGAATTTGTCGGATTTCAGGTTCCGGGAAAACCCTCAAGGTTCGAACACTGGGGTGCGCACGAAGACCTCTCCTCTCCCAAGCTCTCGCACTCCACGATCTCACGAACTAGTTCGCTGAACCCAGAGAACACGGGGACACAAGATTTATACTGGTTCGGGCCACCGTTGTGGTGTAATACCCTACTGCAGTGTGGTGGTGGTGGTGGATTGCCTCTTGGGCTGAGGATGAACAGTACAAGGGAAGAGCAGCCTCATGAGGAGAGGTGTTCTTGCGCTCGGTGAACTTGTGGGTGAGAGGATGGAAAATGGAACCGATCCCCCTCCTATTGTGGTGGCTAGTCCTATTTATAGAGGCCATGGTCCTCTTCCCAAATATTGAGCGGGAAGGGATCCCACAATGGCCAAGTTTGAAGGGTGACAGCTAGTACAGCTTATCCTGACAAAAGTAGTCTTCGCCTGCCAAAGGCTCTGGTGGTGATGATGTCTTGGGTTCCACGGTGACCCCTGTCCCGCCGTCCTGCTGGTCTTGGTCTTGTTGCACCTATATGGAAACCTTTGCATGTTGCCTCGGGACTCCTCGTCAGCGCTTGCCCCTTTCGCACCAAATAGGAAACGAGGATGTTGCGATCGCTAGCGCCCGCCTGGCCTTGATCGTCATGGCTTACGTCACGGGAAACCTCGCGAGGTACCCCTTGCCTTGATCTCTCCACCCCTCGCGAGCCATCCTTGTGAGGCCGCTCCCGGGGAGGTCTTGTGTCGTCCGCCTCGCGAGGCTTGGCCCCTCGCGACGGTCTTGAGTACTTGCTGGTGAAGATGGGCCATACGGGACCGCTTGTGGAGCCACGCCATGGGCCGTAGGCAGGCAAGTCTGGGGACCCCATTCCCGAACGCCAGTAGCCCCCGGGGCACAAAGCGGCGCTTCGGGCTTGGCCGGCGAAGCCAAAGGGCAAGTGCAGAGCGCTGCGGGCCCCAATAGCCAGCGGCTTGGTCGACGCGTGGCGCTTGATTGGACGTGCCCGTCTTTGCTTCCCCATGCTGTCTCGGCAACTGCCCGATTTGACGAGTCCCTGCTGCATGCAAAAAGGGTTCTCATTACCTGCGATCGTGGGGGTCGTCGGTTGGCCTCCCCTCGGGCTATAAATGAGGGGGGAGGCGTAGCCCCCATCGCTCATCTCTTCCCGCTCCGCTCGCTCCTTCTCCCTTGCTCCATTTCTAGCAACGACATCCATGGCACCCATTCAAAGGTTTTTGGCTGCAAAGAAAGGAAAGGCTCCCCGCGACGGGCCCGAGCCGCTTCCACCGAAGAAGAGGCCGATCCACCGCCGCGACGTAGTCGCGAGGCAGGAGGTGACAAGGCCTTGGTGAGAGCGGCCACCCCCAGGGTGTCCGCTGCCTTTGTACGTCCAGGTCGAGGTCCCAGGAGGAAGAGGCGGCGAGCGCCGCTGCCCGCGCCGGGGCCGCGGTCACCTCGTCGCGGTGACGCATGTTGTCACCCCAGGAGTCCACGCCGTGGACTACTCGCGTGAGCTCGTGCTGTGGGAAGCGATGCCCCCGCGCACTTGGATCCGCTTCCCCAGTTCTTCTTTCCGAGATGCCGCCGAGGGGCCCTCTGGAGCTGTGGCTGCAGCACGCCGACTGCGATGCCCCGACAACCGGAGTGGAAGTTGAAGCCACCTACCCGGGCAAAATCTTCATGACCCGAGGCTGGGGCGAGGTCGCCCGGGTTTGTCGTGCAGAAGGCGCCCTTGTCACCCACTTTGAGTACGACAGCGCCTCCACAATGTTCTTCAAGGTCTTCGACGCGAAAGGCCGCCGCATGGAGTGCTGCCCAGGACAAGGCAGCCAGGATCGCCCTGCCAGCGGTCCCTCCGGCAGCAGCAGTGACGCTTGGGAGTCCAGCGAATCTCCCAAACCCTACGAGACTCCGGAGACGAGCGAAGACAGCTACGTGCCCCCGACCTTCCGCCGCACGTGGAGCAAGGCTGAAGCATCTGGCCGCCGTCGTCGCTGATCTGGATGGGGTTGGCGCCGGCCTCCCATGGCCCACTGTTGATGAAGGCGTCGGCCGCACAGGCGAGTGTATATAGGGCTCCTCGAATTTCCTTTTTTTTGTTCCCTGCGAGGAATCAAGAAGAACCCCGCGGGTGTGTAAAGGGCCTGTAATGTCTTTGGTCGATATAATCCTTATTATGAAATTGTGCGGGTGCGTGTCCTGTTTCAACTCAGTCTCCCCTTTCTATCCTCGCGACGGCTTGGTGCTCTGCGCTGACAGGTCCCGGTCCCCAGGCAGGCTAGAGTCGTCGCTGGTATGCTAGGTCGCGATGCCGTGGCCAAGGCCAGGAGGTGAGCGGCCCAAGGTCCAGTAAGAGCTCCTGAGACGCGATGCTCAGGAGGTCCCCTTTAGCGCACAAGCGGCCATCGAGAGATAAGAAAGGTGGGCAACGTTGCCGCGACAGGGCAGCAGCAAGTGAGGACCCCATGTCGTAGAGATGAGTGGATTCCGAGCGCAAACTTATCTTGGTAGTCCGGAGTCGTTCCCTTGCGTTGCGCCAAACCCGTGCGTTGGCGGTCGTGGCGCAGCTGGGTTAGGACCGCGCGTGCATCCCCCTTTTCTTCATGCTCTCCTTGGTGCTCTACGTCCTCAGGTCCCGGCCCTCGAGCGATCTCAGCCGACGCTGGTATGCCAGGTCGCGATGTCGTGGTCAAGGTCAGAGGTGAGGGCTGGAGAGCTAGTAGGAGCTCCTAAGTCGCGATGCTCAGGAGCCCCCGTTTTAACGCGCAAGAGAATCGCATGGAGGAAGAGGGAGCCCGCGGTACCGCCCGCTGTTATCCTTGGGAGGTTCCTGCAAGTCAACGCGAGGAGGGGCACATATTGCCATTATAATTGCCGGCCAGCCACTGGTCACTCCATGAGAGAGTGAAGGCACTGAGGGCCTGGTGAGGTGACGCGCGCGGGGCGTGCCGCAGGCCAGAGCTCGACCGCTCAGATTTGTCGACATTGCAGGGACGGACCCATGCACAAGCATCATGCCGGTGTGAGCGGCTCCCGTGGTGGGTGATAATTAAGTAGGTGGTAATTCCAGATAGATCAAGCATGAGAAGCAAACTGGCTCAGATAAATGTAGGAACGATTCATGCCACCGGGCAGGACCCGAGCGACTTGGGGATGATGCAGCCCGTGGGGCGCCCCCAGTAAAGTAAGCTAAAGATGTAAACGGATAAATGCCACAGGGACGAACCCACGCGGCCTGGGAATGATGTAGCCCGAGGGGCGCTCCCAGCTAAAAGAACTTGAAAGATGTCACCTGGTTCCGTCGTGGAAGGGGTGTTGGGGTAGCTAAAGATGCGTGGTGCAGGGGTTGCTCCTCATGATCCACCGGGATCCTGAGCCTCGGGAGGCCCTGGGGTTCTAGGTGGATCCTGGAGGACCGTATCCATATCTGCCAGGACTGCGTGGTGCCTGGCTTCCTGAGCCGCCAATATGCTCCACAGGTCGCGCCCGAAGGCGGACGCCACGCTCGGCAGGCCAAAGGGCATGCAAACGTAGCTGTGAGGTGGGCCCTTGCAGCGTCCCCCGCGCGAAGGCCAGAAGGGCTCCTGAGATGTGGCCCTGTTGAGCCCTGGGACGGTGATCCAGACATGCAGCCCGGCATCCTCGCCTGGAAGGGGAGCTGCGCCCGGTGGGCGGCGGTTGCCGCGCATGGCTCTTGCATCCTGCAGTTCTCGAGTGGTCTGGGCAATGAATTCCTGAGCGTCGGGCGCTCCTCGTCCGGTGTCCTCCTGAGGGAAACGTGCTGCAAAGCACGCCTCCATGTGGTGCCCGAGCGCCTCCCTCGTGACGTTGGCAAGGTCTGAGGCCCTCCAGAAGAGAGCCCCCGAGCCCTACCCGAGGAGGGTGTCGGGCGACCCTTCCTATGCGAGGGAGGGAGGCGCCCTAGGCGCGATTGTCGGTGTTCTGGGAACGGGGGTCCCCAGACTTGCCTACCTGCGGCCCACGGTGTGGCCCTGCGCGTTGGCCCGTACGACCCACCTTCATCAACAAGGCATTCAAGACCCTCGCGAGGGGCCAAGCCTCGTGAGGCGGACGACACAAGACCTCCTCAGGAGCGGCCTCACTAGGTTGGCTCATGAGGGGCGCAGAGATCAAGGCAATGCAAAACTCACGAGGTTCTCATGACGTGAGCCATGACGATCAAGATCAGGCAGGCGCTAGGCGGGCGCCAGCACGCGCAGTGTCCTTATTTCCTCGTTGGTGCAAAGGAGGCAAGCGCAGGCGCGGAGTACCGAGGCGTCAAGCAAAGGTTTCCATATCGGTGCAACGAGAGCAAGACCAGCAGGACGGCAAGATGGAGGTCACCATGGAGCCCAAGGCGGCGTCACCACCAGAGCCTTTGGCAGGCGAAGACCGCTTTTTTCAGGATAAGCTGTACTAGCTGCCTCCTTTCAAATTAGCCGTTGTTGGCTCCCTTCGCGCTAAATATTTGGGGGGAGGACCAGGGCCTATATAAGTAGAACTAGCCACCACCGTAGAAGGGATTGATTCAAAGGGAGAACTCATTCGGAGGCATCGCATCTGATCCTTAGCCACACACCAAGCACAAGAACACCTCATCCTCAGGAGGCTGTTCTTCCCCCTTTGTACTGTTCATCATCAGCCCAAGAGGCAATCCACCACCACCACACTGGAGTAGGGTATTACACCACAATAGTGGCCCGAACCAGTATAAATCTTGTGTCTCCTGTGTTGTGAGTTCGTCGAGTTCGTCCGTGAGATCTTAGCAATCTACGGCGTGGATCAGTAGGGAAAGAACTTCGCGCGCACCCCAGAGTTCGAACCTTAAGGGTTTTGCCGGAACCCGTGATCCGACATTTCGCGCGCCAGGTAGGGGTGCGCCGAAGCTTCCCTTCCGTAGCCCCGTGTCACGTCGCTTCATCGTCCTCATGGAGGACGCACGCCGCGCCCGCGTCGAGCACCGGGCTGCCCTCGCCACCCGCGGTGCTTAGACAGCCTCTGTCGGCAGGCCACCCCGTCGCTCTCCGTCCCTGCCGCCAACGCCGCCACCGGCCCGGTGGGGAACGAGCAGCAAGCGTCAGGACGGCTGCACCGCCAGTCCATCACCGACTCCCGCTAGTTCGTCGTCTCACGCTCGTCGCGCTCCCATAGATGCACGGGCCACACTCCTCATGGCCCACGAGCTCCTGCGCTACCGCCCGGTCGACGACCTCTACAAGGACTGGCTCGAACGCATCGCCAAACTTGTCAGCGCCGCAGGGGGCTCCCCTGCGCCGTCCATTTCAGTGCCCCGCCCTTCGCCAGTTACGGAAGACGTAGCTCACGGAGCACCTCCACCACCTCTACACAAAGACGGCGCCCTGGCGCCAAGGCGCGCGGCTCCACGGTGCGACCCACCACGTCCGGCGCCCGCGCATGAAGAAAGAAGCTGTCAAGAAGTCCCTCGAACGCAAGAGAACGCTCCGCCACTCCTCGCACCGCCGCGCCAGGATCGTTTGCCGCGTTAAGGCCCCGCGCCGCTCGCCGTAGCGGTGCGCGGGCATCAAGACCAAGCTCCACCTCCAAGACGGGCCCCAATGACCACAGCCGGCTGCCGCGCCTTCACCCCCGAGCTGCGTAGCGTCGGCTGGCCGAGCAAGTTCAAGCCAGATCTGCCTCCTCGCTACGACGGCACCCCCGACCCCGCGGAGTTCCTGCAGCTCTACAAGCTGAGCATCGAGGCGGCTAACAGCGACGAGAAAGTCATGGCGAACTGGTTCCCTATGGCGCTCAAAGACGGCGCCCGTTCGTGGCTCCTGAACCTACCTCCAGGCTCGATCTCCTCCTGGGACGAGATGCACGAACACTTCGTCACCAACTTCCAGGGCACTCGCGGCCGCCCCCCGGCCGCGGGTGACCTGCGTCGCGTCAAGCAACAACCAGGAGAGACCCTCCAGAAGTACATCCAGCACTTCAGCAACGTTCGTCTCAAGATCCCCAAGGTAACGGACGAGGCCATCATCTTCGCGTTCTCTGATGGCGTCTGTGACGTCAAGATGAAGGAGGAGCTCGCTATCCACAAGGAGCTGTGCACGTCCCTGGAGCTGTTCAACCTGGCGACCAAGAGCGCAAGAGCTGAGGAAGGACGCCTCTCCCTCCTTGAGCTCCCGGCTGCGGACCCGGAGGAGAAGAAAGCCAAGGCCAAGGGCGTGAAGCGCAAGGGAGCGGTCGTGCTCGCGGCGGAACCAGACACCAAGCGCGGTAGAGACCAGCCCGAGTCATCCAAGAGCAGCCGACCATTCTGCGCCTTCCATAACCTGCATACCCTCAACACCAGCGACTGTCAAGAGCTCAGAGCCATTCGAGAAGGACGCTCCGGTCGACGCCCCAAGCGCAACGACCGGGGCTACGGCCGAGGAGGAGGACATGGTGGCGGACGCTGGGACGACCGTGGCCCGCGCTAGGAGTGGCGCGACCGGCCTTGTGAGGACCGCTGGCAGGATCAGCCTCGTGAGGGCGCCTGGAGGGACCAGCCTCATGAGGATCTTCCTCAGGGCAACACCGGTCTTCCTCCACTACCGCCACCGCCAAGAAGGAATAACGACCACCATCAAGATGAGGGGGCTGGGGGCTTCCAGGAGCCGCGTGCTATCACCTGCATCTTGGGCAGAGCTCTGGCCCCAGCCTCGCAGCGTATCTTCAAACAGTTTTCTCTTGAAGTGAATGCAGTCCTCCCCAAGCTTGAGGCCACACGCCCGCTCAGGTGGTCCAAGTGCGCCATCACCTTCAGTTCGGCAGATCAACTTAAGTGTGCGGCTACCGCAGGCACCCTCCCGATGCTTTGCTCCCCAGTCATCAGCAACGTGCAACTTACCAAGACCCTCATCGACGGCGGCGCAGGGCTCAACGTCCTGTCCGTAGACACGTTCGACAACCTTCAAGTCCCATATGACCAGCTTCAGCCTACCAAGACTTTCTCAGGAGTGACCGACGGTTCCACCACACCGATAGGGCAGGTCCGCCTCCCTGTCACCTTCGGAGAACGCAAGAATTACCGCACCGAACTCATCGACTTTGACGTCGCGCACATCCATCTGCCGTACAATGCCATCGTCGGGTATCCAGCACTTGCCAAGTTCATGGCTGTGACCTATCACGGCTACAATGTCTTCAAGATGCCAGGAAGCGGCAGAATCATCACGGTCCCATGCGAAGAAAGAGATGTGATGTGCTCCCTTGAGCGTGCCTTCCAAGCTGCAGCAATCGACGACCCCGACAGCAAGGGCGAGCGCCCTTCTGAGGCCACCCCCAAGAAGAAGAAGAAGTTGCACCGCGCAGGACCTCAGGAGGATGGCCTCGCGATAGGAACCTCGACAGGAACAATGCCCTCGCCAGGGGGCCTCCCTCCATCGCATAGGAAGGCGCGCCCGGCGCCCTTCTCGGGCAGGGCTCGGGGGCTCTCTTCTGGAGGGCCTCAGACCTTGCCAACATCACGAGGGAGGCGCTTGTGCACCACATGGAGGCGTGCTTCGCGACACGTCTCCCTAAGGAGAACACAGGGCGAGGAGCGCCCACCGCTCAGGAGTTCATCACCAAGACCACTCAGGAACTGCAAGACGCAAGGGCCATGCGCGGCGACAGCCGCTCACAAAGCGCAGCTCCCCATCCATGCAAGGATGCTCGGCTACGTGTCTGCATCGATGTCCCAGGGCTCAATAGGGCCGCATCTCAAGAGCCCTTATGGCCTTCGTGCGTGGGCCACTGCGAGGGTCCACCGCACAGCTCAGTTCGCATGTCTTTCGGCCTGCCGAGCATGTCGTCCGCCTATCAGAGCAACTTGCGGCGCGTCCTGGCAGCTCAGGAGGCCAGGCATCACCGTCCTGACGGAGATGGAGACGGTCCTCAAGGAACCGCCCGGACCCCCAGAGCCTCCTGAGGCTCGGGGCCCCGGTGGCTCATGAGGAGCAACTCCTTCGCCGCGTACCTTCAGCTTCCCCGACATCCCTTCATCGACAGAACTAGGTGACATTTTCCAAGTTTATTTAGCTAGGAGCACCCCCAGGGCTGCATCAATCCCAGGCCGTGTGGGTCCGTCCCTGTGGCATGTATCCCTTCTTATGTCTTTAGCTTGCCTTGCTTGGGGCGCCCCTCGGGCTGCATCATCCCCAAGCCGCTCGGGCCTGACCCAGTGGCATGTATCTTCCCTGCATTTAATTAAGCCTGCTGCTTCCATGCTTAATCCACCTAAGACTATTACCTGCTTGATCATCACCCACCACGGGGGCTAATCGCACTGGCACAACGCTTGTGCATGGGTTTGTGCCTGCAACGACGACAAACCTGAGCGGCTGAGCTCTGGCTCGCGGCATGCCCCGTGCTCGTCACCTCACCAGGCCCTCAGTGCCGTCATCTCCTCGCGAAGCAGCCGGCGGCGGACTGGCAACTGTGTTTCTCGTTTTGCTAGCTCGCAGGAATCTCATGAGAATGACAGCAGGCGGCACCGCGAGCTCCCTCTTCTCCCATGCAATCTGCTTGCGTGTTAAAAGGGGGGCTCCTGAGCATCGCGACTCAGGAGCTCCTACTGGCTCTCCAGCCCTCACCCCCTAGCCTTGACCACGGCACGCGACCTGGCATACCAGTGGCGGCTGAGCTTGCTCGAGGGCCGGGACCTGAGGACGTAGAGCATAAAGGAGAGCGTGGAGAAGAGGGGGAGGCTCGCATGGACCTGGCCTAGCTACGTACGCATTAACACGACGCATGGCAAGGAATCGACCCCAAACCGCCAAGATAAGTCTCGCACTCAGATTAGCTAATCGTTGGAGCCTAAGGGTCACGCTCGCCACAGCTCTGTTGCGGCAACGTCACCTCCCTTTCTTACCTTACCACGACTGCTTGAGCGCTAAAGGGGACCTCCTGAGAATCGCGCCTCAGGGCTCTTACTGGACCTCAGGCCGCTCACCTCCTGGCCTTGACCACGGCACGCGACCTGGCATATCAGCGACGGCTGCAGCTTGCCTAGGGACCGGGACCTGTCAGCGTAGAGCAATGAGCCGTCGCGAGGTTGGAAAGGGGAGACCGAGCCTAAATAGGGTAGGCATTCGCAAATCTTCATAACAAGGATAATATCAACAAAAGACATTACAGACCCTTTACATGCCCCCACGGGGTACTTCTTTATTCCTCGCAGGTAACAAAAGACGAGAACCTAGGAGAGTCATATCTACACGCCCCCGCGGCCGACGCCATCTTCAACAGTGGGCCATGGCAGGCCGGCGCCAACCCCACCCAGATCAGCGACGGAGGTGGTGGACGCTGCAGCCTTGCTCCGGGCACGGCGGGAGCTCAGGGGCACGTAGCTGTCGTCGCTCGTCTCCGGAGTCTCACAGAGCTCAGGAGAACCGGTGGACTCCCGAGGGTTGCTGCTGCTGGAGGAACCGCGAACGAAGTGCGCATCGACCTGGCGATCCCCTCCGGGACAACACTCCAGGCGGCTGCCCTCCGCGTCGAAGACCTTAAAGGACAGCGTGGAAGTGCCGTCATAGTCGAAGTGGATCGCGAGGGTGCCCTCAGCACGGCAGACCCACGCGACCTCACCCCAGCCGCGGGTCATGAAGAAATTGCCAGGGGAGACCGCTTCAACCTCTGCTCCTGTTGCCGGAGCGTCGCAGTCAGCATGCTGCAACCAGAGCTCGAGGGGTCCCCTCGGCGGCGTCACGTCGGAGAAGAACCGCGGGAAGCGGATCCAAGAACTCGGGGGCATCACCGCCCACAACACGAGCTCGTGCGAGGAGTCTGCTGCGTAGACTCCAGGAGCGGCGACACGCGTTACCGCGGAACGCCGACCTTGGCCACGGCGGGCGCACCGGTGCTCGTCACTCTGTCCTCCTGAGCCCCCGACTGGGGCGTACAGGGGTAGCGGATACCGAGGAGGTGGCCGCTCGCACCAAGGCCTCGTCACCAGCTGCATCGTCGCTGCGTCGCGGCGGTGAACCGACATCTTCTTCGGTGGGAGAGGCACTGGCACGTCGAGGGGGGACTTTCCCTTCTCCACAACAGTAAACCTTCGGATGGGCGCCATTGCTACTAGTAGAGGATCAAGGAGGAAGAAGCAAACAAGATGGGGAGAAGTGGCGACGGGGCTCTACCCCCCTCCTCATTTATAGTAGGAGAAGGTCGACCAGCGCCTCCCACGATCACATGTAATGATGGTTTTCCTTGCATGTCGCAGGGGCTTGTCAAGTCGGGCAGTTGCCGAGGCAGCATGGGGAAGCGGAGACGCCCACGTCCAATCAACTACCACGCATCGACCAAGGCCGCAGGCTTTTGGGGCCCGCGGCGCTCCACGCTTGACCTTTGGCTTTGCCTCGAAGTCAAGCCCGAGCGCGCCTTGGGCCCGGGGGCTACTGTCGGCATTCTGGGAACGGGGGCCCGAGACTTGCCTACCTGTGGCCCATGGCGTGGCCCTGCGCATGGGCCCGTACGGCCCACCTTCATCAACAAGGCATTCAAGACCCTCGCGAGGGGCCAAGCCTTGCGAGGCGGATGACACAAGACCTCCTCAGGAGCGGCCTCACTAGGTTGGCTTGTGAGGGGCGGAGAGATCAAGGCAATGCAGACCTCACGAGGTGCTCGTGACGTGAGCCATGATGATCAAGATCAGGCGGGCGCCAGCACGCGCAGTGTCCTTGTTTCCTCTTTGGTGCAAAGGAGGCAAGCGCAGGCGCGGAGTAGCGAGGCGTCAAGCAAAGGTTTCCATATCGGTGCAACGAGACAAAGACTAGCAGGACGGCAAGACGGAGGTCACCATGGAGCCCAAGGCGGCGTCACCACCAGAGCCTTTGGCAGGCGAAGACCGCTTTTGTCAGGATAAGCTGTACTAGTTGTCCCCTTTCAAATTGGCCGTTGTTGGCTCCCTTCCCGCTCAATATTTGGGGAGAGGACCAGGGCCTATATAAGTAGAACTAGCCACCACCGTAGAGGGTACTGATTCAAAGGGAGAACTCATTCGGAGGCATCCCATCTGATCCTTAGCCACAAACCAAGCATAGAACACCTCATCCTCAGGAGGCTGTTCTTCCCCCTTTGTACTGTTCATCATCAGCCCAAGAGGCAATCCACCAGCACCACACTGGAGTAGGGTATTACACCACAACGGTGGCCCGAACCAGTATAAATCTTGTGTCTCCTGTGTTGTGAGTTCATCGAGTTCGTCCGCGAGATCTTAGCAAGCTAGGGTGTGGATCGGTAGGGAAAGAACTTTGCGCGCACCCCAGAGTTCGAACCTTAAGGGTTTTGCTAGAACCCATGATCCGACAGCGGGCGCTGATCCTGACGAGGACTTGCGGTGCCGCTCTCCCGAGGTCCGGCACGGAGTAGCTGCTTCTTCTTCTTGGGGATGACCTCAGGAGGGTACTGAGCTGCATTGTTGTTGGGGTCTTCGATTGATGCTGCTTGGAAGGCGCGCTTGAGGGAGCACACCGCATCTATTTCCTCGCAGGGGACTGTGATGATCCCGCCGCTTCCTGGCATCTTGAGGACGTTGTAGCCGTGGTGCATCACTGCCATGAACTTGGCCAGGGCCGGGTATCTGAGAATGGCATTGTATGGCAGGCAGATGTGAGCTACGTCGAAGTCAATGAGCTCGGTGCGGTAGTTGTTGTGTTCTCCGAAGGTGATGGGAAGGCAGACCTGCCCTAACGGTGTGGTGGAGCCGTCAGTCACTCCTGAGAAGGGCTTGGTAGGCTGAAGCTGATCGTATGGCACTTGAAGGTTGTCGAGCGTCTCGACGGACAGGACGTTCAGCCCTGCGCCGCCGTCGATGAGGGTCTTGGTGACTTGTACGTTGCTGATGACGGGTGAAGAAAGCATTGGGAGAGCGCCAGCGGTTGCCGCGCACTAGCTGATCTGCCGAACTGAAGGTGATGGTGCACTTGGACCACCTAAGCAGGTGCGTGGCCTTGAGACTGGGGAGGACTGCGTTCACCTCGCAAGCAAACTACTTGAAGATGCATTGAGAGGCCGGGGCTTGAGCTCCGCCCAGGATGCAGGCAATCGCACGCGGCTCTTGGAAACCCCCAGCCCCCTCGTCCTGATGGTGGTCATTGTTGATTCTTGGTGGTGGAGGCAGAGGAGGAAGACTGGCATTGCCCTGAGGGTGGTCCTTGCGAGGCTGATCCCTCCAGGCGCCCTCGCGAGGCTGGTCCTGCCAACGGTCTTCGTGAGGCCGGTCATGCCACTCCTGGCGCGGGCCACGGTCGTCCCAGCATCCTCTGCCACGTCCTCCTCCTGGGTCGTAGCCCCGGTCGTTGCACTCGGGGCGTCGACCGAAGCGTCCATCTCGAATGGCCCTGAGCTCTTGGCAGTCGCTGGTGTTGTCGTTGTGCACATTGTGGAAGGCGCGGAATGGTCGGCTGCTCTTGGATGACTCGGGCTGGTCTCTGTCGCGCTTTGTGTCCGGCTCCGCCGTGAGCACGGCCACTCCCTTGCGCTTCACGTCCTTGGCCTTGGCTTTCTTCTCCTCCAGGTCGGCAGCTGGGAGCTCGAGGAGGGAAAGGCGCCCTTCCTCATCCCTTGCGCACTTGGTCGCTAGGTTGAACAACTCCAGGGATGTGCACAGCTCCTCGTGGATGGCGAGCTCCTCCTTCATTTTGACGTCGCGGACGCCATCAGAGAACGCCGAGATGATGGCCTCGTCCGTCACCTTGGGGATCTTGAGGCGAACATTGTTGAAGCGCTTGATATACTTCTGGAGGGTCTCTCTTGGTTGCTGCTTGACATGGCGCAGGTCACCCCCAGCCGGGGGGCGATCGCGAGTGCCCTGAAAGTGTGCGACGAAGCGGTCGCGCATCTTGTCCCAGGAGGAGATCGAGCCCGGAGGCATGTTCAGGAGCCACGAACGAGCGCCGTCCTTGAGCGCCATGGGGAATGAGTTCGCCATGACTTTCTCGTCGTCGTTAGCCACCTCGATGCACAACTTGTAGAGCTGCAAGAACTCTGCGGGGTCGGGGGTGCCGTCATAGCGAGGAGGCAGATCCGGCTTGAACTTTCCCGGCCAGGCGACGCTACGCAGCTCGGGGGCGAAGGCGCGACAGCTTGCCATCGTCACCGGGGCCTGCCATGGAGGTGGAGCTTGATGTTGGTGCCTGCGCGACACCACGGCAAGTGGTGCAAGGACCTGCCGCGGCAAGCGATCCTGACGTGGCGGTGCGGGGAGCGGTGGAGCGTTCTGTTGTGGTCGAGGAACTTCTTGACCGCTTCTTTCTTCACGTGCGGGTGCTTGGCAGGGCGCGTCGTGCCGCAGGGCCGCGCGCCTTGGCGCCAGGGCGCCGTCTTGGTGCAGACGTGGTGGACGCGCTCCATGAGCTGCGTCGCCCATAGCTAGCAGTGCACGAGGCAGCGAGAGGGACGGTGCAGGGGAGCCCCCTGCGGCGCTAACGAGCTCGGCGATGCGGTCCAGCCAGTCCTCGTAGAGGTCGTCGACTGGGCGGTAACGCAGGAGCTCGTGTGCCATGAGTAGCGCGGCCCACGCGTCCGTGGGAGCACGACGAGCGTGAGATGACGAACCGGCGAGGGTCAGCGATGGGGTGGCGGTGCGACCGTCCCGCCGCACCGAGGGGTGCAGCGAGGACGCCTGCTGCTCATTTCAGGCCAGGCCAGGCCGGTGGCAGCGTTGGCGGCGGGTGACGGAGAACGACAGGGAGGCCCGCCAACAGGAGCCGTCTGGGTGACGCGGGCGGCAAGGGCGGCCTGGCGCTCAGCGCGGGCGCGATGAGCGTCCGACATGGTTGTGGTGGGGCGGTGAAGCATAGATCGAGGAAAGCTTCAGCGCACCCCTACCTGGCGCGCCAAATGTCAGATTTCAGGTTCCGGCAAAACCCTCAAGGTTCGAACACTGGGGTGCGCACGAAGACCTCTCCTCTCCCAAGCTCTCGCACTCCACGATCTCACGGACTAGCTCGCCGAACCCAGAGAACACGGGGACACAAGATTTATATTGGTTCGGGCCACCGTTGTGGTGTAATACCCTACTCCAGTGTGGTGGTGGTGGATTGCCTCTTGGGCTGAGGATGAACAGTACAAGGGAAGAATAGCCTCCCGAGGAGAGGTGTTCTTGTGCTTGGTGAACTTTTGGGTGAGAGGATGGAAAATGGAACCGACCCCCCTCCTACTATGGTGGCTAGTCCTATTTATAGAGGCCCTGGTCCTCTTCCCAAATTTTGAGCGGGAAGGGATCCCACAACGGCCAAGTTTGAAGGGGGACAGCTAGTACAGCTTATCCTGACAAAAGAAGTCTTCGCCTGCCAAAGGCTCTAGTGGTGACACCGTCCTGGGCTCCACGGTGACCTCCATCCTGCCGTCCAGCTGGTCTTGGTCTTGTTGCACCGATATGGAAACCTTTGCCTGTTGCCTCGGGACTCCTCGCCTGCGCTTGCCCCTTTAGCACCAATGAGGAGACGAGGATGTTGTGATCGCTGGCGCCCGTCTGGCCTTGATCGTCATGGCTTACGTCACGGGAAACCTCGCGAGGTACCCCTTGCCTTGATCTCTCCGCCCCTCGCGAGCCAGCCTGGTGAGGCCGCTCCCGAGGAGGTCTTGTGTCGTCCGCCTCGCGAGGCTTGGCCCCTCACGAGGGTCTTGAGTACTTGCTGGTGAAGATTGACCGTATGGGCCCGCTTGTGGAGCCACGCCGTGGGCCGCAGGCACGCAAGTCTGGGGACCCCCGTTCCCAGAACGGCGACATAATTGATTTACCAAAATGAGTTTCATATACAACATGGTAAACTTGTGATGTGTCTGCTTGTTTCTCTTTTAGAATGCGGACAAAATATTGGAGAACAGTACCCCATTATGCAATGGTAAAGGAAGTAATGCAGATAAGGTTCAATATAGTGAGACATCCCTGTTGGTCTCCAAGAAAGCTGATAAAAACTATCTTGACGACAGTGAGAGAATCCAAAAATCCTATCTTGATGTAGAGTTCGAGTTACTGGCCACTACTGCTGGCACAAGCTCTTCGAACTCGCTGCCTGAATCAGTTTGTATTCTTGAGTCTCAACTTCATGTTAAAAGACATCGGTCAGATGTGCTACGACATGAAACTGAAGAACTAAGGAAGTCCCTGTAGAATTCAGATGCATACTTTCTAGTGCAACAACAAGCGCTGGAGGATTTAAGCGCCAAACAAGAGAAAGTTAATAAGCTTGCTAAGCATCTTGCCAGCATTATGGGTACCCAGGATATTGTTTCTTGAGCTCTTTTGAAGTGGTTTCAGTTCTGGACTTGTTTTGCTGCGGCGTTTATTTGCACTGGTCGCCAACTTTGACAACCAGTGTATATGATATGTTGTTTTGTTCCCTATATTAGCACTGGTGGCGAACTTTGATGCCCAGTGGATGTAATTTGTGTAATAGCCGTGATAGCCTAGCGTAAGTTGCTTGCTTATTTATTTCCTTGTTGTCTTGTTTATTTGTTTGCTTGTAGTCAGTGCATTTCTTTCTCCGCGGTTTGCTAGTGGCCGCAATAACCTATTTTTTAAAACTAGGCCACAATAACCATGGGCTACATATTTACTATAGTTACCATGGGCCACTTACATGCCGTAGAAACAATGGGCCTTCTAAGGGCCATAGAAACAATGGCCTTCTGTGGGCCGTAGCATCAGTGGGCCTTCTACGGGTCGTATGATCAATCGGCCAAACATAACAGACCGCATTATGGGCCATAAACGGTCTAGATTTGGAATCATCCGTTCATGGGCCGGCCATAACGGGCCATCGTTAATCGGCCGTATTTGATAACACTATGAAAACGGCCCAACTGATTAACGGGCCGCAAACGGGCCAATTGTAACCACTGGCTGAATTTGGCCCACATGCAGAAAAGGCCAGTAACTGGCCGTAAGTAACCGAATGCTGGAAATAAGCCCAAGAATAAAAGGGCGCTGAGAAGGCCGAAAGATAACATGGGATGGAAATGGCCCAATGGAATAATGGGCCGTCAATGGGTATAAAACGGCACACTGTTTATTGCGGCCTAGATTCACCACAGGCCGTTAATGGGCCAAGAGTTACAAATGGTGTCGTATGGGCCGAAAGACATCATGGGACATACATGGGACGAAAGTTACAACGGGCTGGAATCATATTGGACGGCCCAGATGAAGCTACTGTGCTTAATTCTGATAGGCGTAACGGGCCATGAGTTAGCGGGCCGTAAATGGGCTATATACGAACAGGCCGTTAACAGGATTTCCGTGGGCCGGCTAGTTACCTTTTGACCAAGTCAAATGGGCCGGCCTTTTCACCGGAATGGGCCTTTGTTGGGTCGTGCCACGTGTCGACGTATCTTAGGCGCCTCTTGTCCAATGAATGGATGACATCTGTCCCAACGGTGAGCCAACACGTGTTTCCTCCGGCCAATGACAATTTTACATGTGGAATATCCTCATTGGTCCGGGCTATTAACGGGTTATCAGATCCAAAACCGGACCCGATAGCTTAATGGTGACCCATTACGGTGGATGCCACATGTCGGTCACCCTTGATGAAAGCACTTCTATGACGCACGATTTATCGTCATGGAAGTGGAGACTTCTGTGATGATAATTTTGGAAATGACATGGAACACTTCTCCGACAACACTGGTATGACTATCTTGATTCTATCAGAAAATCGTCATGGATGTACATGCATGACAGAAAACGTGACCTACTGTGACAAACACGTATCATCACGGAAGTGTATTTTTTTCTAGTGAATACTTATGCCTTTTCTCTCTAATTTTATAATGTTTATATGAAGAGGGAGAATGTCGGCAACTGGGATTCTGGACTGGAAAAGGAGCAAAGATTAGAGACCTATTCTGCACAACTCCAATAGTCCTGAAATTCACAGAGAATATTTTTGGAATATATATAAAAAAATTGGGCGAATAAAATACCAGAGGGGGGCCACCAGCCAGCCAGAAGGGTGGAGGGCGCGCCATACCCCCTGGGCGCGCCCCCGTCCTTGTGGGCCCCCTGGTAGGCCTCCGACGCCCATATTCATCTATATGGTGTGTTTTGACCTAGAAAAAAATAAGAATGAAGGTTTCGGGACGAAGCACCGCCGTCTCGAGGCGGAACATGGGCAGAACCAATCTAGGGCTCTGGTGGAGCTGTTCTGCCGGGAAACTTCCCTTCGGGAGGGGGAAATCGAAGCCATCGTCATCACCAATGATCCTCTCATCGAGAGGGGGGCACTCTCCATCAACATCTTCACCAGCACCATCTCCTCTCAAACCCTAGTTCATTTCTTGTATCTGATCTTTGTCTCAAAACCTCAGATTGGTACCTGTAGGTTGCTAGTTGATTACTCCTTGTAGTTGATGCCAGTTGGTTTATTCGGTGGAAGATCATATGTTCAGATCCTTAATGATAATTATAACTCCTTTGATTATTAACATGAATATGCTTTGTGAGTAGATACGTTCCTGGGGACATGGGAGAAGTCTTGTTATAAGTAATCATGTGAATTTGGTATTTGTTTGATATTTTGATGAGATGTATGTTGTCTTTCCTCTAGTGGTGTTATGTGAACGTCGACTACATGACACTTCACCATTGTTTGGGCCTAGGGGAAGGCATTGGGAAGTAATAAGTAGTTGATGGGTTAATAGAGTGACAGAAGCTTAAACCCTAGTTTATGCGTTGCTTCGTAAGGGGCTGATTTGGACCCGTATGTTTCATGCTCTGGTTATATTTATCTTAATTCTTCTTTCATAGTTACGGATGCTTGTGAGAGGGGTTAATCATAAGTGGTAGGCTTGTCCAACGAAGGGCAACACCCAAGCACCAGTCCACCCACATATCAAATTATCAAAGTAACAAACGTGAATCATATGAGCATGATGAAAACTAACTTGACAACAATTCCCATGTGTCCTCGGGAGTGCTTTTCATTATATAAGAGTTCGTCCAGGATTGTCCTTTGCTACAAAAAGGATTGGGCCACCTTACTGCACCTTGCTTACTTTTGTTACTTGTTACCCGTTTAGAAATATCTTATCACACAACTATCTGTTATCGATAATTTTAGTGCTTGCACAGAATACCTTGCCGAAAACCACTTTTTATTTCCCTCCGCTCCTCGTTGGGTTCGACACTCTTACTTATCGAAAGGACTATGATAGATCCCCTATACTTGTGGGTCATCAAGACTCTTTATTGGCTCCGTTGCCGGGGAGTGAAGTGCCTTTGGTAAGTCAAATTTGGTAAGGAAACATTTATATAGTGTGCTGAAATTTACTGTCACTTGTTACTATGGAAAGTAATCCTTTGAGGGGCTTGTTCGAGGTATCTTCACCTCAAACGGAAGAGCAAAGAGTTGCTCCTCAACCTACTGCACCTACTGAAAATATTTATTATGAAATTCCTTCGGGTATGATACAGAAACTGCTAGCTAATCCTTATGCAGGAGATGGAACATTACATCCTGATATGCACCTAATCTATGTGGATGAAGTTTGTGGATTATTTAAGCTTGCAGGTATGCCCGAGGATTTTGTCAAGAAGAATATCTTCCCTTTATCTTTGAAGGAAAAGGCATTGACATGGTATAGGCTATGTGATGACATTGGATCATGGAACTACACCCGATTGAAATTGGAATTTCATCATAAGTTTTATCCTATGCATCTACTTCATCGTGATCGGAATTATATATATAATTGTTGGCCTCATTAAGGAGAAAGTATAGATCAAGCTTGGTGGAGGCTTAAGTCAATGTTATATTCAAGCCCAATCATGAGCTCTCAAGAGAAATTATTATTCAAACAATTTATGCTTGGCTTTCTCAAAATGATCGATCCATGCTCGATACTTTTGTACTGGTTCTTTTGTGAAGAAGGATATTGAATTCAACTGGGATTTATTGGAAAGTATTAAACACAACTCTAAAGATTGGGAACTCGATGAAGGTAAGGAGTCAGGTATAAAGCTTAAGTTTGATTGTGTGAAATCTTTTATGGATACCGATGCTTTTCGTGATTTTAGCACTAAATATGGACTTGACTCTGAGATAGTAGCTTCTTTCAGTGAATCTTTTGCTACTCATGTTGATCTCTCTAAGGAGAAGTGGTTTAAATATCATCCTCCCATTGCAGTTAAAGTAGTAGAACCTATTAAAGTTGAAGATGAAACTATTACTTATAATGTTGATCCTATTGTTCCTACTACTTATATTGAGAAACCACCTTTTCCTGTTAGAATAGAGGATCATGCTAAAGCTTCAACTGTGGTTCATAAGAGTTATACTAGAACAGCTACACCCCCTGAACAAATTAAAGTTGAACCTAGTATTGCTATGGTTAAAGATCTTTTGGTCAATAATATTGATGGGCATGTTATTTATTTCTATGATGAAGCTGCTAGGATTGCTAAACCTGATACTAAAGATAAACATAGACCTGTTGTTCGCATGCCTGTTGTTTTTGTTAAAATTGGAGATCATTGTTCTCATGGCTTATGTGATGTAGGTGCTAGTGTGAGTGCAATTCCTTATACCTTGTACCGAGAAATTATGAATGATATTGCACCTACTGAGATAAAAGATATTGATGTTACTATTAAACTTGCCAATAGAGATACTATATCACCAATTGGGATTGTTAGAGATGTTGAAGTCTTGTGTAGGAAAATAAAATATCCTGCTGATTTTCTTGTTCTTGCTTCCCCACAAGATGATTTTTCTCCCATTATAATTGGTAGACCTTTCTTGAATACTGTTAATGCTAAGATAGACTGCGAGAAAGATATTGTTACTGTTGGTTTAGGGGATATCTCTCATGATTTTAATTTATCTAAATTTCATAGAAAACCCCATAATAAAGAATTGCCTAGAAAGGATGAAATTATTGGTCTTACTTCTATTTCCGTGCCTCCTACTGATCCTTTAGAACAATATTTGCTAGACCATGAAAATGATATGTTTATGAATGAAAGAAGGGAAATAGATGAAATATTCTTTAATCTAGGGCCTATTTTGAAACACAATTTGCCTGTTGAAATCCTTGGGGATCCTCCTCCACCCAAGGGTGATCCTGTGTTTGATCTTAAACAATTACCTGATACTCTGAAATATGCTTATCTTGATGTAAATAAGATATATCCTGTCATTATTAGTGCTAACCTTTCAGAGCATGAAGAAACGAAATTATTGAAAACTCTGAAGAAGCACCGTGCTGCTATTGGATATACTCTTGATGATCTTAAGGGCATTAGCCCCACTCTATATCAACATAAAATTAATCTGGAGCATGATGCTAAACTAGTTGTTGATCACCAATGACGGTTAAATCCTAAGATGAAGGAAGTGGTAAGAAATGAAATACCAAAGCTTCTGGAGGAAGGTATAATTTATACTATTGCTGATAGTAAATAGGTAAGTCATGTTCATTGTGTCCCTAAGAAGGGAGGTATTACTGTTGTTCCTAATGATAAGAATGAATTGATTCCACAAAGAATTGTTACAGGTTATAAAATGGTAATTGATTTTAGAAAATTAAATAAAGCTACTAGAAAAGATCATTACCCTATACGTTTTATTGACCAAATGCTAGTAAGATTATCCAAACATACACATTTTTGCTTTCTAGATGGTTATTCTGGTTTTTCTCAAATACCTGTGTAAAAACATGATCAGGAGAACACCACTTTTACTTGCCCTTTTGGTACCTTTGCTTATAGACGTATGCCTTTTGGTTTATGCAATGCACCTGCTACCTTTCAAAGATGTATAACTGCTTATTCTCTGATTTTTGTGAAAAGATTGTTGAAGTTTTCATGGATGATTTCTTCATCTACGGAACTTCTTTTGATGATTGCTTAAGCAACCTTGATCGAGTTTTGCAGAGATGTGAAGAAACTAATCTTGTCTTGAATTGGGAGAAGTGCCACTTTATGGTTAATGAAGGTATTGTCTTAGGGCATACAATTTCTGAAAGAGGTATTGAAGTTTTAAAGCTAAAGTAGATGCTACTGAAAATAGATCGTGTCCTAAGGATATCAAAGGGTATAAGAAGTTTCCTTTGTCATGCTGGTTTATATAGGAGGTTTATTAAAGACTTCTATAAAATTTCGAGGCCTCTCACTAATCTCTTGCAAAAAGATGTTCCTTTTGTTTTTGATTGTGATTGTGTTGAAGCATTTGAAATACTTAAGAAAGCCTTGATTTCTGCACCTATTGTTCAGTCACCTGATTGCAATTTACCCTTTGAAATTATGTGTGATGCGAGTGATTATGCTGTAGGTGTTGTTCTAGGACAAAGAGTTGATAAGAAATTGAATGTTATTCATTATGCAGTAAAACTCTCGAGAGTGCCTAGAGAAATTATGCTACTACTGAAAAAGAATTTTTAGCGGTTGTATTTGCTTGTGATAAGTTCAGATCTTATATTGTTGATTCCAAACTAAGTGTTCACACTGATCATGCTGCTATTAAATATCTTATGGAAAAGAAAGATGGTAAACCTAGACTTAATAGATGGGTTCTCTTGTTACAAGAATTTTATTTGCATATTATTGATAGAAAGGGAGCTAAGAACCCCGTTGCAGACAACGTCTAGGTTAGAAAATGTTCTTGATGACCCACTACCTATTGATGATAGCTTTCCTGATGAACAATTAGTTGTCATAAATGCTTCTCGTAATACTCCATGGTATGCTGATTATGCTAATTACATTGTTGCTAAATATTGTACCACCTAGTCTCACATACCAGCAAAATAAAAAGTTTTTCTATGATTTAAGACATTACTTTTGGGATGACCCACACCTTTATAAAGAAGGAGTAGATGGTGCTATTAGCTATTGTGTACCTGAGCATGAACAGGAACAGATCCTACGCAAGTGCCACTCTGAGTCTTACGGAGGATACCACGCTGGAGATAGAACTGCACACAAGGTATTGAATTCTAGTTTTTATTGGCCTACTCTCTTCAAGGATGCTCGTAAATTTGTCTTGTGATGAATGCCAAAGAATTGGCAATATTAGTAGACGTCAGGAAATGCCTATAATTATTCACTTGTCATTGAATCATTTGATGTTTGGGGCTTTGATTATATGGGACCTTTTCCTTCCACTAATGGGTATACACATATTTTAGTTGTTGTTGATTACGCTACTAAGTGGGTAGAAGCTATTCCAATTAGTAGTGCTGATCATAACACTTCTATTAAGATGCTTAAAGAAGTTATTTTCCCGAGGTTTCGAGTCCCGAGATACTTAATGACTGATGGTGGTTCACATTTTATTCATGGTGAAGTGCTTGCTAAATATGATGTTAACCATAGGATTGCATCTCCATATCACCCTCAGTCTAGCGGTCAAGTAGAATTGAGTAATAGAGAGATTAAATTGATTATGCAAAAGACTGTTAATAGATCTAGAAAGAATTGGTCTAAGAAACTTGATGATGCATTATGGGCTTATAGAACTGCTTATAAAAACCCTATGGGTATGTCTCCGTATAAAATGGTTTATGGAAAAGCATGTCACTTACCTCTTGAACTAGAACATAAGGCATATTGGGCTATTAAAGAGCTCAATTATGATTTCAAACTTGCCGGTGAGAAGAGGTTATTTAGCTCACTTGAAGAATGGAGAACCCAAGCCTATGAGAATGGCAAATTGTTTAAACAAAAAGTTAAAAGATGGCATGACAAAGGATAGAAAAGCATGAGTTTAATTTAGGTGATCATGTTTTGCTATACAACTCCCGTTTCAGTTTTTTTGTAGCAAAGCTTCTCTCTAAATGGGAAGGTCCTTACATTATCGAGGAGGTCCATCATTCCGGAGCCATAAAAATCAACAACGTCGAAGGCACAAATCCAAAGGTGGTAAACGGTCAAAGAATCAAACATTATATCTCAGGTACTTCCATAAATGTTGAGACCAATGTAATTAATACCGTAACACCGGAGGAGCACATAAGGGACACTTTCTAGAATGTTTCAGACTCCAAAAATGAATAGGTGTGTGGTACGGTAAGTAAACTGACTCCAAAATGTTTACAATAGCAAATTTTCTCCATTTTGGAATATTTAAAAAATTAGGAAAATTAAAAGTAGTCCGAAAGAGACACGAGGCCAGCACAAGGGTGGACGGCGTGCCTCCTGACCTTGTGGCCACCTCGTGTGCCCTCCGGGCTCCATTTTCTTGTGCAATACTTCTTATGCTCGGTAAAAATTCATTATATAATCTCCCGAAGGTTTTGACCACCGTACCACGACAATATCTCATGTTTTTGTTTCGAGCTGTTTTTCTGACGGATCTAGATCACCATGACGTCTCCAAGCGCCCCCAAGGACAAGTTTTTCGAGAAGGTCATCAGCCCTTACCTCGCGGA
Organism: Aegilops longissima; assembly: GCA_021605205.1. Taxonomy (NCBI): domain Eukaryota; kingdom Viridiplantae; phylum Streptophyta; class Magnoliopsida; order Poales; family Poaceae; genus Aegilops; species Aegilops longissima. The sequence continues at coordinate 145,146,899 of CM038678.1, read as the reverse complement.
GGTGCTGCGACGCCATCAAACCATTGAGATGCATGAGGGGGTGCTGCACATGTGCGATGTTGAGGGGCCGAAGAAGACCGGAAGCGTAGAGACAAGACTCGAAGCGATGGAGCAACAATTTTCAGGTGCCAAGGGATGGTGGAACGTGGACACGAAGCCAATCTCATGATGATCGCGGAGTTCGCCAACAAATCACAAGCTGGATGCCAAGAATATTGGGGAGGCCATATTCAAGCTTCATGAGAAAATCGAGCATCTCCAAGCCAGATCTATGACATGCAAAACCAAAATTGTGAGTATGAATATAGATTTAAGAGGATGAGTTTCGCTGTAGATTCAAGGATCCCGAAGACTCGTTCATCTTTCTATGATGGTGAGCCTATGCCTTGGAAGATCGATGACAAACCTACATCAGCAACAACTCCATCATCACCACCTTCGAAGAAGGAGACATAAATACATGGGTATGGGCACTCCCCTTGGGAACTGCCAAGCTTGGGGGAGGTGCCCTGGTATCGTATCGTATCACCATCACATATTTATCTTTATTGTTTCTCTTAGTTCGATCCTTTTGGTTATATCTTGATCTAGTAGAAGAAAGTTTTTTAGTATGATCTAGCTTTGAATTTTGTTTCGATATCTATCTATGTAATCGAGTCCGTGAGTTATATATAATAAACAGTAGTGAGTTGAGGGATTTGTTCTTGCTATGATCTTGAGGAATTAAATAAAAGGAAGAATAAAAAGAAATAAAGAGATGATATATTGATCTTATGGAGAGTAATGACTTCACGTATAAAGAGTATGATGAATAAAAGTTGTTGAGAGTTGACAAACATAGTTTTGGTCATTGTCGCAATTTATAGGAAGTAATAAAGAAAGAGAGGCTTCACATATAAATGTACTATATTGGACATCTTTTGTAATTGTGAGCACTCATTAAAATATTACATGCTAAAAAGTTGATGTTGGAGAAGGAAGACAACATAATGGGTTATGTTTCCTTACATCCGAATAGAAGTTATATTGTCATGGATCATCCAACATGTTGAGCTTGCCTTTCTCCCTCATGCTAGCCAAATTCTTTGCACCAAGTAGAGATACTGCTTATGCTTCCAAACATCCCTTAAACCAGTTTTCCATGAGAGTCCACCATACCTACATATGGATTGAGTAAGATCCTTCAAGTAAGTTGTCATCGGTGCAAGCTATAAAAATTGCTCTCTAAATATATATGATCTATTAGTGTGAAGAAAATAATCTTTATACGAACTTGTGATATGGAAGAAATCAAAGCGACGGACTGCATAATAAAGGTATTTATCACAAGCGGCAATATAAAGTGAGGTTCTTTTGCATTAAGATTGTGTGCATCCAACCATAAAAGCGCATACAACCTCTGTTTTCCTCTGCAAAGGACTTATCTTTTACTTTTATCTTCCACCCTTATACAAGAGTCATGGTGATCATCACCTTTCCTTTTTACACTTCTTCCTTTGGCAAGCATTATGTGTTGGAGGGATCCGGATATATATATATCCACTCGGATGTAGGTTATCTTAAAGTATTATCGTTGACATTACCCTTGAGGTAAAAGGTTGGGAGGCGAAACTAAAAGCCCCTATCTTTCCCTGTGTCCGATTGAAGCTTTGAACCCATAAGTATCATGTGAGTATAAGCAATTGTGAAAGATTAAATGATAGTTGAGTATGTGAGCTTGCTGAAAAGATCTTATATTGACTCTTTCCGATGTTATGATAAATTGTGATTGCTTCAATGACTGATATCATAGTTTGTTAGTTTTCAATGAAGTTTTTGATTCATGCTTTATCTTGTGAAAAAATTGTTAGTTTAGCATAAGAAATTATATGGCATTATATGTTGTTGTTCTAAAGATGATCATGATGCCCTCATGTTCGTATTTTTTTATCGACACCTATATCTCTAAACATGCGGACATACTTTTCGATATCGGCTTTCGCTTGAGGACAAGCGAGGTCTAAGCTTGGGGGAGTTGATATGTCCATTTTGCATCATGCTTTTATATTAATATGTATTGCATTATGGGCTGTTATTACACATTATATCACAATACTTATGTGTTTTCTCTCTTATTTTATAAGGTTTACATGAAGAGGGAGAATGCCGGCAGCTGGGATTCTGGACTTTAAAAGGAGCAAATATTAGAGACCTATTCCGCTCAACTCCAAAAGTCCTGGAACTTCACGGAGAATATTTTTGGAATATATAAAAAATATTGGGCGAAGAAAATACCAGAGGGGGGCTAGCAGCCAGATACAAAGGTGGAGGGCGCGGCCTACCCACCTGCCCCTCTCCCCCCCCCCCCCGTCCTTGTAGGCCCCCTGGTAGGCCACCAATGCCCATCTTCTACTATATGGTGTGCTTTGACCTGGAAAAAATAAGAAGGAAGCCTTCGGGACGAAGCGCCGCCGTCTCGAGGCGGAACATGGGCAGAACCAATCTAGGGCTCCGGCGGAGCTGTTCTGCCGGGGAAACTTCCCTCCGGGAGGGGGAAATCGGAGCCATCGTCATCACCAACAATCCTCTCATCGAGAGGGGGGTCAATCTCCATAAACATCTTCACCAGCACCATCTCCTCTCAAACCCTAGTTCATCTCTTGTATCCGATCTTTGTCTCGGAACGTCAGATTGGTACCCGTGGGTTGCTAGTAGTGTTGATTACTCCTTGTAGTTGGTGCTAGTTGGTTTATTCGGTGGAAGATCATATGTTAAGATCCTTAATGATAATTAATACTCCTCTTATTATGAACATGAATATTCTTTGTGAGTATTTATATTTGTTCCTGAGGACATGGGAGAAGTCTTGTTATAAGTAATCATGTGAATTTGGTATTCGTTCGATATTTTGATGAGATGTATGTTGTCTCTCCTCTAGTGGTGTTATGTGAACATTGACTACATGACACTTCACCATTGTTTGGGCCTAGGGGAAGACACTGGGGAGTAATATGTAGATGATGGGTTGCTAGAGTGACAGAAGCTTAAACCCTAGTTTATGCGTTGCTTCGTAAGGGGCTGATTTGGACCCATATGTTTCATGCTATGGTTAGATTTATCTTAATTCTTCTTTCATAGTTGCGGATGCTTGCGAGAGGGGTTAATCATAAGTGGGAGGCTTGTCCAAGGAAGGGTAGCACCCAAGCACCGGTCCACCCACATATCAAATTATCAAAGTAAGGAACGCGAATCATATGAGCATGATGAAAACTAACTTGACAACAATTCCCATGTGTCCTCGAGAGCGCTTTCCATTATATAAGAGTTCGTCCAGGATTGTCCTTTGCTACAAAAAGGATTGGGCCACCTTGCTGCACCTTGTTTACTTTTGTTACTTGTTACCTGTTATGAAATATCTTATCACACAACTATCTGTTATCGATAATTTCAGTGCTTGAACACATTACCTTGCTGAAAACTGCTCTGTCATTTCCTTCTGCTCCTTGTTGGGTTCAACACTCTTACTGATCGAAAGGACTACGATAGATCCCCTATACTTGTGGTTCATCAAGACTCTTTTCTGGCGCCGTTGCCGGGGAGTGAAGCACCTGAACTCGTGCAGGCATTCGTCCAAGCGGTTGACACGCTCGCGGTACATCTAGAGCACGATCTCGAGCTCCAACTTGGCTATTTCATCGGAGATCACCAGCAGGAGGATGTGACGGACATGTTCCTCTACTGCGCCTTGGTGGACACCTGGGCCAATGAGGCGCTTGAGCCTAGCGACCAGCCCATTGGCATCGAGCAGGCCGCAAACAAGGCAAACGACACGACCCATTCGAACGGCGCGGCCGGCGTCTGGTGCAAGTACGGCGCGGTTGGGCTCTGGTGCAAGTACGACACAGCCAACCTCTACCCACTCTGGGTGAGGAATGGGGCTACTGACGGGTCGTGTACCCAGCTGTAGCACCCTGTCGACAGTACACAAGCACCAATGGATCCGCTCTTGCTGTGCGGCATGCCGCACCTCTCGCTCTACAGCGAGTCGCATCCTATCAGTGTTGACGCGCCTAGCTAGCTTTGTGGCAAACCACCGATCATCATGTGCGGCGAGATGCATCCTCTTGGCGCTCACATGCCTATCTTGATCCGCGGTGCTTAAGTGTTTGGCGCCAAGGGTCTGCTCAACCCTGGCGATTACGTGCAGCATGGCTTCGTCCCTCGCATTGCCGGGGATGCCCTCGGCCTCGATGGGCCATGGCGCCAACTTGTTTTCCTCGTCGAGGAGGTTTAATGCAGAGGCGGCGCTTCGTTGGGTTGGCATGCATGGCAAAGGTAAAGGGGCTATAGGCTGCGCTTGTGCCTCGGTGTGTCGTGCATCGCCTCGGCTTATGCGCAATATCGCTTGGTGGGGCGGGATATCAATGAGTAAGTGGCGAGAAACGGTGGTGTGTTTATAAAATGCCATAAATTAATGGAAACTTAGCATGGAAGGAAATGCGAACTAGCATGATGCCTGCACGCACATTGCTCGCCCACGGGTGTGATCCATATACTCGAGTGCCCAATAGAGCACACTATTCACACTAGAGAATATTGTTCTATACACAGAGAACATAGATATTGTGCAGAATGAGCAAATCTCACGGCAAACGAATAAACTAAGGAACATGTTGATCATGATTTCAAGAATCACTGACAATTATTTACTAGCAAGCGTTTGCCCAGAACACGCACATCTTATTAGCAGGAAATGTCCGTGTTTCTATCGGTCTCCCACACAATTATCCGGTGCACCCTTGTCCGTTGCCTGCGTTCAACTCATCATGTCGTCCTCTGCTCGTGTCCCTCGGTGCGTAGTACACGATGAGGGAGTCCTGGATTAGGGGGTATCCGGACAGTCGGACTGTGTACAACGTACGGACTATTGAAGCGTGACGATACAAGACTCAAGACTTCGGCCCGTGTCCGGATGGGACTTTCCTTGGCGTGGAAGGCAAGCTTGGCGATCCGGATATTATGTTTCCTTCCTTGTAACCGACTCCATGTAAACCCTAGCCCTCTCCGGTGCCTATATAAACCGGAGAGGTTGGTCCTTAGTAGGACGATCACAATTACAATCATACCATCATAGGCTAGCTCTTAGGGTTTAGCCTCTATGATCTCGTGGTAGATCTACTCTTGTACTACCCATATCATCAATATTAATCAAGCAGGAAGTAGGGTTTTACCTCCATCGAGAGGGCCCGAACCTGGGTAAACATCTGTGTCCCTTGCATCCTGTTACCATCAGCCTTGGCGCACGATCGGGACCCCCTACCGAGATCCGCGGTTTGACATCGACATTGGTGCTTTCATTGAGAGTTCCTGCCGTCGCCGTCGAGCTCGATGGCTCGTCTTATCGCCAAAGACAACATTACTTGAGGGGCTCGGCTGTAGGCGAGCGCTCCAGCTTAGCGGCTTTATCATGGCCGCCTCGCCGTGATGGCGCCGGCGATGACTTCTCGGTCATCACTCATAACCTTGGCGTCGATTCGAACTTGCCGAACAGATGGATCCACTGGAGCTCTCCTCCCTTAACAAACTCTTGGATCGCATCGCCGCTCTGGGAGTCGCTACAGACTATGACCGGATTGGGCTTAAACCCGACAAGAGGGACATCGGGTCCCCGCCGGCCACCCACGAGATAGCGATAGTGGAGGAACCACACGCGGATTGCCCCTCAACTTTGAGGACAAATTGTGTTCGGATCATCGAACTCCTTGAGCCAAAGACCTGCTCAGAAGAAAACCTGACCCAGGTACCGGACTTAGAATCAGGCATCGGGCCAAAGAAATTGGGCACCCCGGATACTGAGTTGTTTAGCTTGGGGCCGCCCGCGCCCTTCGGCGTCAGACCAGATCAAAATCCGGACTCCAAACCGGACCTAAACTGTCTCTCTCGCATCAGGCAAGACCCCAGGAAACCGTACATCGCTACTGGGCTAGATTCCTCCTTGCGATTAACAAGGTTAGGGACTGCCGCGAAGAGGACGTGGTCTCACTTTTCTGCAAAAACTGCACGGACGAAGGACTCCTCTATGCTATAAGCCGCCGCGACATTGTACGCTTCACGGACTTGGCAACCATAGTATAGAAGTACTGTGCGATGGAGAGCGCTTGGAAGACCCAAACAGAATTCTGGGATAGTACTGCTCTCGCCAAAACCTTTGTCCGAACTAAACGGACGAACTCTCGTAAGTCGTCCGACCCAACCCCAAGAAACCAAAGCCCACCTGTATGGAGATCCGTATTGGAAGGATGGCTCGACGGGCCATGTAAGCTCCATAGTACTACGGATACAACACCTACTCATAGCCTTAAGGCATGTTGGATACTCCGGCAGGTGGCAAAAAGTGGCGAGGATCTTCTTGTGGGCCATAAAGCGGAACAACATCCCGCCAGCGAACACAATACGGTACAAACAGTCTTCGAGACTTTCGCCTCCAACAATAGGCGCAAGCGAGCTCGCCGAAGGTCCACTGAGATTTATCGTGTGGCAAAAATAAACCCTTGGAACGACAATGCTATAACTTTTAATGCCAGTGATGAACCCCTATTCCGGGCTGTCCGGGCACCAGCCGCTCTGGTCCTCAGTCCGATCGTAGATGGCTTTCGGCTCACTAAAGTACTCATGGACGGCGGAAGCGGATTAAATCTGATTTACGAAGAAACACTCAGCAAGATGGAGATTGATAAAATCCGCATTGAGCAAAGCGGCACGACCTTCAGGGGAATTATCCCTAGTCGGGAAGCGCGGTGTGCGGGAAAAATCACACTCGATGTGGTATTCGGCACCCCAGGGAATTATAGGTCCGAAGAAATCACATTTCAAGTGGCCCCTTTCAGCAGCGGATACCACGCCCTTCTAGGGCGGGACGCGTTTGCAAGCTTTCAAGCTATACCCCATTACGGGTACATGAAGCTTAAAATGCCCGGGCCCAATGGAATCATCACCCTAGCCAGTGATCTAGACGTCACGCTTCGCGCAGAAAACAAAACCGCAGCACTATCCCTAGAGGCATTATCCGAGGTCCTAGCAGCCGAAGAATTAACAGCACTACGGGCCGCCGTGGACAGGGACGATGTAATACTCGACAAACGACCCAAGTCCACCTCATTCAAACCTGCCGACGAGATAGTCAAATTCCAGGTCCACCCAACAGACCCCACGAAGACAGCTTCCATCGGGACCCAGCTGAGCCCCGCGATCGACGCCGCACTACGAGATTTCTTACGCGAGAATTGGGACATTTTCGCCTGGCACCCATCGGACATGCCAGGCATCCCACGCAGATTGGCCGAACATAGCCTCAATATACTAAAAGGATACAAACTGGTCAAGCAAACTCTAAGAAGGTTTTCAGAGCCCAAACGGCGGGCCATGGGGGAAGAACTAGCCAAACTACTCGAGGCGGGATTCATCAGAGATATCAAGCATCTGGATTGGCTAGCAAACCTGGTAATGGTACCAAAGAAGGATAAATCCTGGCGCCTATGTGTCGACTTTAAAGACCTCAACAAGGCTTGCCCCAAGGATCCCTTTCCCCTCCCTCGCATCGATTAAATCATTGATGCCATAGCAGGACATGACTCGTTGTGTTTCCTCGACGCATACTCTGGATACCATCAAATAAATATGGCAGAGTCTGACCAAGCTGCTACAGCTTTCATAACGCCATATGGCCCTTTCTGCTTCAACACTATGCCCTTCGGGCTCAAGAACGCCGGTGCAACCTACCAACGCATGATTCAAACATGCCTGGAAAAGAAAATCAGCGAAACAGTGGAGGCATACATCGACGACGTGGTCATAAAAACAAGACACGTCGAAACCCTAATAGATGACTTCAGGCTTACATTCGCAATCTCCGGACATACGACATCAAGCTGAATCCGGAAAAATGCGTTTTTGGCGTCCCCTCGGGGAAGCTACTCGGCTTCATCGTTTCCAACAGAGGAATTGAAGCGAATCCGGCAAACATCCGAGCTCTGTCGCAGTTGGCTATACCAACAGACCTCAAGCACATTCAAAAACTAGACGGATGTGTGGCTGCTCTCAGCCGCTTTATCTCCAGGTTAGGAGAAAAGGCACTACCGCTTTATCGCCTTCTTCGGCGCACTGAACACTTCGTATGGACGGATGTAGCCGCGGCCGGATTGGATGAAATAAAGACCTTATTGGCCAGTAATCCAGTATTAACAGCGCCGAATATCGAACCTATGCTGTTGTACATAGCTGCAACACATCAAGTCGTACGTGCTCGTCGTTGAATGAGAGGCCGACGGATACAAATACCCGCTCCAGAAGCCGGTCTACTACGTGTCCACGATCCTAACCCCATGCAAATCCCGATACCCACACTATCAAAAAATAGCATACCCGTGTTCATGGCATCCCGGAAGCTACGACACTACTTTCAAGAGTGTTCGATTACGGTGGCCTCCGAAGTACCACTAAATGACATTATAAATAACCGCGATGCTACGGGCCAGATTGCCAAGTGGGCTATTGAGCTCCTTCCGTTCGACATAACGTACAAACCACGGCGGGCCATCAAGTCACAAGTGTTGGCTGACTTCGTCGCTGAATGGATAGAAGCCGAACTCCCTAAAGAGTACGGCGCATACTCAAACTGGATCATGCACTTCGACGGCTCTAAAATGCTGGCCGGATTGGGAGCAGGTGTAGTCCTGACATCTCCCACGGCGACGAGGTCGATCGTCCTCCAAATATTATACACAGACTCCAACAATGCATCCGAATATGAGGCTCTGTTGCACGGTCTTCGGATGGCAGTCTCTATGGGCATTCAACGCCTAGAAGTGCGTGGGGACTCAAACCTCGCAATATCACAGATAAACGGAGATTTTGATGACAAGGACCCGAAAATGGCGGCCTACCGTAATGCCGTCCCCAAAACATCAGCTCGGTTCGAGGGGCTCGAATTCCACCATGTGGCTTGAGAAAACAATCAAGCGGCGGATGTCCTTGCTCGCATTGGCGCTAAACGCGACCCTGTCCCACCTAACATATTCTTGGAACGGCTGTTCAAGCCATTTGTAGTATGGGCAGGGGAGTCCGGCAATACTAGCACGGATCTGAATACAACCCCAGATTCCGAACCATCAGACATAGTCGGAGGTTCTACCCCCGAAATAACGTCCTCGGCCCATGAAATCATGGCTGTAATCGCCCCGTGGACCGAGCCCTTCTTGGCCTACCTAAATAGGCAGGAGCTCCTCGAAGACCAAAATGAAGCACACTGCATTGTTCGGCGTTCTAAAGCTTACAAAGTCTACGAAGGGGAACTCTACAAGAAAAGCGCTACCGGAGTACTACAAAGATGCATCTCCGAAGAGGAAGGACTGCAGCTCTTGGCTGAAATCCATGCCGGCCTGGGCGGGCACCACCCGCGCCCGGGCATTAGTCAGCAAGGCCTTCCGTACAGGCTACTGCTGGCCGACGCCCTGAGTGGACGCACAAGACCTTGTCCAACATTCTGTCGGTTGCCAGCTCTTTGCCAATCAGAGTCACATGCCCCCTACCGCTCTCCAAACAATCCCCATAACATGGCCCTTTGCGGTCTGGGGGCTGGATATGGTCGGACCTCTTAAAGGGGGAATCCATAAGAAGAAATACTTATTGGTCATGGTGGACAAATTCACCAAATGGATAGAAGCTAAACCAGTCAAAACGGCTGAATCCGAACCAGTAATAGACTTCATATCCGGGTGCATTACACCGTACGGTGTCCCCACAAAGATCATCATCGATAATGGCTCAAATTTCACAGCCGACGAAGTGAAAACTTGGTGTGCAAAATGGGCATCAAGCTCGACACGCTTCTGTCTACCATCCACAAACTAACGGCTAGGTAGAGCGGGCAAATGGTCTCATTATGGCGGCATCAAACCCGGCTAGTGTGATCCTTGACAGAGTCGGATCGACTGGGTGGAGGAGCTCGACTCCGACTGGGGCTACGGACCACGCCAAACCGCACCACCGGATACACACCATTTTTATGGTGTACGGCGCGGAAGCAGTATTACCTTGCGACATAATACATGATTCGCCACGCGTACGCATGTACGAATAGAAGGAAGCCAAGTTATATCGGCAGGATAATTTGGATGCCCTGGAGGAGGAGCGCGATGTCGGAAAAGCCCATTACGCATTCTATAAGCAGCAGGCTCGACGATACGCATGTACGAAGAGAAGTTCCGGATATGCACCTCAGACTGGGTGAAGCCGAAAGCTAGCTTCCTTAAGAGAATATTCGCTCGGTGAACAAAAGTTGTATTCGTTTATCATAACATAAATCCCCAGAAGTCTTGTATCATGCGCCATCGTTCGAAGTCCGGACATGTGCATCGTCGCATGCGTACCCAGGGAAAGGAACCCCTAACGGAACTATTCTCTATGGAAGATGTTTCTTACTATCCATGTAATATAACATAACTAGTTGGGTACTTGTCTGTTCAAGCACTTAGGACCCCTACCTTGTTTCCACGCATACCCTGGTTTTGTTTAGCTGGGCGGGTATTTGGACACACCCCGGACTATAGGATCTAGGGGCTGAAGCGAAAGGTCCGCCATGACAAATGATTTTAATCCGGCTAGGGGCTAGTCATGTCCATTAAATCACACAGCCATTTGGACTGATTACATTCCTCTTCTATACCGTCCAACATGCTATCTAGTTTACAATCCTGTTGAGAATACTTAGCGGCTAACGCTACCTAGTCATACACCAGACTAACGGGAATTTCTTGCCCATCGGGCCCCGCCGGTCCCACTTCGGCCATATGGTTCGGGTCCAGCTTGGTGTAGCGCGTCTTCACCATTGCCCAGGATTCTCTTGCTCCTTGCCGGCATGCTGATATCTTCCATAGACGGAAGCGCCACCGAGCTCCTTGAAGCAGGTCCGCAAGTTCCCCCATGCCATTCGGCAGTAGGCTTGATGGCCACAAAGCCTGCGCAACACCCTGCATCACTTGCCGAGCTCGCTCGTTCAGTTGCGAAAGGTCTTGCAGTAAATCATTTGCAGATGAGGGCATCTCCTCTTCAGGGCCACCCGTTAACATACCTGCAAGCAAAATTCTTTCAATATACTTCCGTGCCGAACTATACAACAGTTCGTCTAGGCACTTACAGTAAATGCCGCATCAAAGCCTCTTGTTCTCCTTCATGGAGTTCGCTAGCTGAGCGCGGAGATCTTTTAACTCCACGTCCAGCTGGACTTTGGCGTCTGGAAGATCGTTCTTCTCCTGCCTAACTCGTGTAAGAATGTGCTCGCCAGCCTCTAGCTGCTTTTTGAGATGTGATGCATCCTCTACTACGCCCTCTAGACTAACCCCGGGATTGTCTGCAGAATTTTCTGTTAGACTTGTCACATCAGCCATATACTAACTGGTGCATCTTCGTGCAATTGTGACAATTGTTACCAGATGAGGGCTTTTGGGGCTCCTCTAATTTAGCTACTGCGGCCCTCATCTCGGCCTTGCATCCCTCCAGCTCCCGAAACAATTGCTCGTTCTTCTCTACAAGGACATGTACATAAATTGATCTTTAAAACTGTTGTTTCAACCATTTCAAGTCTCAGGGGCTACTGTTATACATACTTATCAAAATTTCTCACCCGTATGTCTTCGGTATACTGGTTTGTTGCTTGGGCAAGCCCGCCCCGAGTAGCTTGGACATACGCGTCCGTCGAATTGAAGGCATTAAACGCCTCTTTGGAAAAGATGTTGTTCCGAAGTACGGCCTGTCGGCGCCTGTGATTCATGGCGCTCTCTACTTCGGAATTCGTGGCTGAGAGCATGTCCGCACTCTCTATTGGAGAACTATGCGGTGCTGGCCCCGTGTCCGCCTCCGCCCCTGAAGCCTGTTTCGCAACCCGGCTAGTGGAGGCGTGATTGGTAGGCTCTCCGGATATAGTCCAGTTATTCCTCTTCCTGCCAGACACAAAGGGCGCTATCATATTTTAAATTCTATAATTACAGGACAGGTTATTGTTTTACCTCTGTAGCGCTGTGTCAACCCTCACCGCCTTCCTCTTGAGGCTGCCCGGTCTGGACGCCCATGGTTGACGAGTCCCTAGGGGCTCGGCCCCTCGCTCCGGCCGTCGTTTCTGCAAATAGAACGACGCCTCAAAGGTAAATTATAACACCTGGGGGGAGTCCTCTTCGAAGGATAGGGCTTTCTAGTTCGGCTTACACATGAAGCGGGGAGCAGTCCAGGGTAGTCGGCCGTAATGGCCACTAGGGCACCATCCCAGCTCGCCTAATAAAATACCCCGTTGACAAGCTCCACAGTGATATACGGATCCACTTTAAGTCCCGGATCTAGGGCCCTTCCAGGGTCCTCTGGTTGCGGGGAGGGGCTGAAGATTCCTTCTACGACCCTCCTTAATTCCTGCCCAGAAGCATTGATGCAAGTAATCTTAGCAGAAGAATGCTAGAACAAAGTAGGGAAAAAGAATGGCAACTTACCCATGCTGGGGGGTTGTACATGGAGAATCCGTCCCGCATTTTTATGCGAAGGAATTCCTCCTCTTCCCCTTTGTACAGATCGGACAATATCCTTGCCAGAGCGGCAGCAGAGTCCAGACCTTTACGGCCGCAGTGGGTGGCGTCGTCTTCCCCGTTGAAATGCCACATGGGCTTCCCTCGATATTGGAGCGGCTGCACTCCCCGTCTTATGCATATCGCCATAACCTCAACTATCGTCAGTCCAGATTTGGCCAGTAACTTTATCCTGTCCATCAGGAGGAATATTTCCCTCGTGTCCTCTTCTTGAGGGCCCCGGGGGCACCAGCTTAGGCGTGCCCTTGGCAGGGCGTTGCTGAATTTGCGGAGACCTGTCCGAACTGGATCCGGAAGGGGGACGTCGTTTATATAGAACCTTATTAGGAGTGCCGGACAGGTATCTGGTCTCGGCAATGCGCCATACTTCGGCCCCGCCCACTTGACATAGGGACTCCCCCTGGGTGCGGGGGACGAGGCAGAACAGCTTCCGCAATAATCCGAAGTGTGGTTCACAGCCTGAAAACAGCTCGCATAGGGCAACATACCCCGCTATGTGCAGAATAGAGGCAGGGGTAAGATTGTGTAATTGGAGGCCGTAGAACTCCAGGAGCCCGTGAAGAAACGGGTGGATAGGGAACCCGACGCCCCTCATAAGATGAGGGATCGGACATATACGCTCCTCCGGAGATTGGTTAGGAGATCCCTCAGCTTGGTATCCTCCGTCATAAGTGGCTATTCCAGCTCGGACGGAGACCATGAACGCCAGTGGGAGAAACCCTTGGGTTTGTAACTTTGTCAAACGGCTATGAGGAACTGAACACTCTCCCCAATCCCCTGACTTGGAACGAGAAGGGCAAGCAGAAGAGCTGCGACGGCCGGCCATGTTGGAATAGCTTTTCGCGGAGCGCTCTGTTGGATGCTGGCGCTGGCAGGGAGAGTGAAGTTTGGATCTGAGAATTCCCGTCCCTTCAAATAGACGGTTAGCCCGGAGGATCGAGGGTGGCAAATGCAAAAATGCCTTGACTCCTCGCATTCGCTCGACACGTGGAGATGGTCATTACTGAGGCCCCGAAGCCGAGGAGCACAACATTGATTGGAGGCAGGACACTATTCGCCGTATGCCGAAGACAATACTGTGCGCCGGACTCGTCGTCATTGAAGCCTGGTTTAGGGGCTACTGAGGGAGTCCTGGAGTATGGGGTATCCCGACAGCCGGACTGTGTAAAACGTCCGTGTCGGCGTTCTGGGAATGGGGGTACCCAGACTTGCCTGCCTGCGGCCTGCGGCGTGGCTCAAGGGGCGGCCCAGCACGGCCCATCTTCATCAGCACAAGCTCAAGACCCTCGCGAGGGGCCAAGCCTCGCGGGGTGGACGAAAGGAAGCCTCCTCAGGCGCGGCCTCGTCAGGCTGGCTCGCGAGGAGGCGGAGAGATCAAGGCGGTGTACCTCACGAGGTGCCCATGACACAAGCCATGACGACCAAGGGTGCCAGGCGGGCGCCACCCGCGCACTATCCTTGTTTCCTCTTTGGTGCAAAGGAGGCAAGCGCAGGCGAGAGCATCAAGCAAAGGCAGCCATTTCGGTGCAACAAGACCAAGACCAACACAACGGCAGGAAGGAGGTCATCGTGGAGCCCAAGCCGGCGTCATCGTCAGAGCCTTTGGCAGGCGAGGACCAACTTTAGTCAGGATAAGTGTACTAGATGTTCCCCTTCAAAATGGCCAATTGTTGGCGCCCTTCCCTCTCAATATTTGGGAAGAGGCCCAGGGCCTTTGCCTATAAATAGGGCTAGCCACCCACAGGTTAGAGAGAGGTAGAGGTTGATCTTGAATCCAGAGAGAGAGAGAGAGCGACCGAACTCCCCCTAGCAGTTCATCGCACCGGCCAAGAACAGACCCTCGCGAGGCTGTTCTTCCTTGTATTTTTCATCATCAGCCCCCGAGGCAATCCACCACACCACACACTGGAGTAGGGTATTACACCACAATGGTGGCCCGAACCAGTATAAACATTGTGTCCCTCGTGTTGCTCTTTGTGTAGTTTAGATCCTTGCGAGGCGACGAGGTGCAGGTTGGTAGGGGGTGAGATCTCCGCGCGCACCCCAGAGTTCGAACCTAGAGGGTCTGCCGGAACCCGAAATCCGACATTTGGCGCGCCAGGTAGGGTTGCGCCGGAATCCGCCTTCTACCGCCCTATTCTTCGCCGACCATCGCATCCATGTGAGACGCTCGTCGGGCCCGCGCCAAGCGCCGGGCCGCTCTCGCTACTCGCGTCACCCAGACGGCACCCGTCGGCGGCCGCCCCTGCCGTTCCCCGTCGCCTGCCGTCAACGCCGCAACCGGCCCGGCGGGGAACGAGCAGCAAGCATCGTCCCAGCATACATCCGTGAGGCGAGACGGCCACACCGCTACTCCTTCGCTCGCCCCAGCTGGTTCTTCGTCTCTCGCGCTCCACGCGCCCATGGAGGCTCGAGTCGCGCTCATCGCGGCAAACGAGTTCCTGCGCTACCGCCCCGTCGACGACGTCTACGAGGAGTGGCTCGACCGCGTCGCTGAGATCGTCCGCGCCGTAGGGGGCTCCCCCGCGCCGTCCTTCTCGCTGCACCGCGCCCCGCCTTGCGCAGGCGACGAAGCTCCGGGGGCGCTTCAACCGCCTCCCCCTCAAGAAGGCGCCTTGGCCCAAAGGCGTGTGGCCCTTGGGCGGAACCCACTCCTCCCGGCGCCAGCACAGAAAGAGCAGAGCTGTCAAGAGGTTCCTCGCCTCCAAGAAGCTGCCCGAGTGCTCCCTGCACCAGCCCGTCACGACCGCGCTCCTGTTCCGGCACGCCAAGACCCCGCGCTGCTCCCAGCGGCAGCACACGGGGACCCGCAAGACCAGGCCCTTCGTCACCAAAGGCCTCCCGTGGCCACTGCAGGCTGCCACACCTTCACCGCCGAGCTACACAGCATCGCGTGGCCCGACAAGTTCAAGTCGGACCTGCCTCCTCGCAACGACGGCACGGACGACCCTGCGGAGTTCCTCCAGCTCTACGAGCTGGGCATCAAAGCCGCCAACGGGGACGAGAAGGTCATGGAGAACTGGTTCCCCATGGCGCTCAAGGGCAGTGCCCTTTTGGCCCCCGAACACAGCTCGAGCACGATCTCCTCCTGGGGCGAGATGCGCACCCGCTTCCTCGCCAACTTCAAGGCACTGCGAAGCGGCCTCCTGCCGTGGCGACATCGCGCCGCATCAAGCAGCAGCCGGAGAAACCTGCAGAAGTACATCCGATTGCTTCAACAGCAGCGCCTCAAGATTCCCAAGGTGACCGAGGAGGCCATCATCTCAGCCTTCTCCGACGGTGTGCGTGGCGTCAAGATGAAGGAGGAGCTGGCGATGCATGAAGACCTGTGCACGTCCCTGGAGCTATTCAACTTGGCGACCAAGTGCGCCAGGGCAGAGGAAGGACGCCTTTCCCTCCTCGAGCTGTCGGCTGCTGACCTAGAAGAGAAGAAGCCCAAGGTCAAGGACGTGAAGCGCAAGGGGGCTGCCATGCTCACGGCAGAACCAGGTACCAAGCAAGGCAGGGATCAGCCCGAGTCTTCCAAGGGCAGCCAGTACTGTGTGTACCACGACCTCCACACCCACAACACCAACAAATGTCAAGAGCTCAGAGCCGTGCGAGAAGGGAGAATCGGCCGACGCCCCGACCACAACGATTGAGGCTACGGCAGAGGAGGAGGAAGAAACGCAGGACGCTGGGAAGACCGTGGCCCTCACCAAGGGTGGCGTGACCGACCTCGCGAGGACCGTTGGCAGGATCAGCCTCGCGAGGGAGGTAAGAGGGACCCACCTCGCGAGGGAGGCTGGAGAGATCAGCCTCGCGAGGATCGCCCGCAAGGCAACGCAGGCCTCCCTCCACGGCCACCGCAGCCAAGGAGAAATGAAGACCATCATCAGGACGAGGGGGCTGGGGGCTTCCAGGAGCCGCGCGCGATCGCTTGCATCCTGGGCGGAGCTCAAGCCCCAGCCTCTCAGCGCATCTTCAAGCAGTTCGCCCTCGAAGTGAATGCAGTCCTCCCCATGCTCGAAGCCACGCGCCCTCTCAGGTGGTCAGCGTGCGCCATCACGTTCAGCTCAGCGGTTCAGCTCAAGTGCGCAGCCACAGCCGGAGTCCTCCCGATGCTTTGCTCCCCAATCATCAGCAACGTGCAAGTCACCAGGACCCTCATCGATGGCGGAGCAGGGCTCAATGTCCTATCTTTTGAGACATTCAACAATCTCCAAGTGCCGTACAATCAGCTTCAGCCAACCAAGCCTTTCTCCAGGGTCACCGATGGCTCCACAGTTCCGATTGGGCATGTCCGCCTTCCTGTCACCTTCGGGGCGCACGACAACTACCGCACCGAGCTCATCGACTTCGACGTCGCCCACATTCGCCTCCATACAATGCCATCCTCGGGTACCCAGCTCTGGCCAAATTCATGGCCGTGACCCATCACGGCTACAATGTCCTCAAGATGCCAGGAAGTGGTGGAGTCGTCACGGTGCCTTGTGAAGAGAGAGACGCAGTGTGTTTCCTGGAGCGTGCTTTTCAAGCCGTATCACTTGGAGACCCAGATCACAGGAGCGGGAGGCTCCCCGAGGCTCCTCCCAAGAAGAAGAAGAAGACATCGCCTGGCCCGACCCCTCGGGAGGCAGGCCCCACAGGGTCCGCGCCTGTTCAGGGGCACCTCCTTCTGTCACATAGGAAGACGCGCCCGGCGCCCTCCTCGAGCAAGTCTCGGGGGCTCTCTCCTGGAGGTCCACCGACTTTGCTAAGATCACGAGGGAGGCGCTTGGGCACCACTTGGAGGCGTGTTTCGAAGCACGTTTCCCTCAAGAAGGAGCGAGGCAAGGAGGGCCAAACCCTCAGGAGTTCGTCAGCCAGATCGTTCAGGAGCTGTAGGAGTCAAGAGTCATGAGTGGCAGCCGCCGCTTACCCGCCATAGCTCCCCATCCAGGCGAAGATGGTGGGCTGCGCGTCTGCATCTTCATACCAGGGCTCAACCGAGCCGCCTCTCAGGAGCGCCTCTGGCCCTCGTGCGTGGGGCGTTGTGAAGGTCCACCCCACATCTACGTTCGCATGCCTTACGGTTTGTTGAACGCGGCGGCCACGCGCCAGCGCCTCATGAGAAGCATCCTGGAGGCTCAAGAGGCCAGGCGTTCCGCAATCCTGGCGGAGATGGAGAAGGTCCGCGAGGAGCCACCAGCGCCTCCGGAGCCTCCCGAGGCTCCTGGGCCTGGGGGCTCGTGAAGATCGGCTTCCACAGCGCACGACGTCCATTACTTCAGCATCCCTTCGTCTTCAACGTTATCAGGTGACATCCTTCGAGTTTCATTTTCAGCTGGGAGTGCCCCCCAGGGCTGCATCATTCCCCGGCCGCGTGGGTCCGTCCCTGCGGCGTGTATCCCTTTTGCTTCTTGTTCCTAGCTTACTTTATTGGGGGCGCCCCTCGGGCTGCGTCATCCCCGAGTCGCTCGGGCCCGACCCAGCGATGTCCAACTTCTCTGCACCTATTTAAATAGACTTGCTCCTTCATGATCAACGTACTTGACCTAGTCGCCCGCTCGATTGACACCAACTGATGGAGCTGCTCCCTAACGGCACGATGCTTGCGCATGGGTCCGTCCCTGCAACGCTAACAAACCTGAATGGCTGAGCTCTGGCCGCGGCAGCCCCGCATAGCGCCATCTCGCCAAGCCTTCAGTGCCTCGTCACCCCTCCAGAGCAACCAACGGATGACTGTCAATTGTCATGGCGAACTCTTGTTCTTTTTGTGATGAGCCTGCAGAATCTCTTCAAGGAGCAACGTCGAGCGAGGCCCTCATGGCGTCTCCTTCACTCTCGTCCGCGTGAACCGCTTGCACGTTAAAGGGGGGGGGGGGTACCTGAGCATCGCGTCTCATGGGCTCTTACTGGCTCTCCAGCCCTCACCCTCTGGCCTTATCCACGGCATCGCGACCTGGCATACCAGCTACGGCTGAGACCCGCTCGAGGGTCGGGACCCGAGGACGTAGAGCAGAAAGGTGAGTAGGGGAGAGAGGGAAGAGGCACGCGGGGACCTCGCCAGGCAATTCCTCATCTGCCGGTGCACGGACCTAATGCCGCGCCAGGAAGCGGTTCCTGACTTCGAGATAAGTCATCCTCTGGAAACACTAGCTATCGGAGCACCGACCTCGCACCTAAGGCAATCCCGTGTTAGCAACGTCGCGCTTCTTTCTCACCGAACGATGGCTGCTTGAGCGCTAAAGGGGACCTCCAGAGCATCGCGACTCAGGGTCTCTTACTGGACCCCGGGCCGCTCACCTCCTGGCCTTGACCACGGCATCGCGACCTGGCATACCAGCGACGGTTGAAGCCTACCTTGGGAACGGGACCTGTCGGCGCAGAGCATCAAGCCCTCGTGAGGTTCGAAAGGAGGAACTAAGCTAGGATGGGATGAGCATATCGCACTACTTCACGACAAGGATCATATTAACAAATAGAACCACATGCACCTTACAAGCCCCCACGGGGCGCGTTTTTTGATACCTTGCAGGGAACAAAGGGAGCAGATCCTAAAGAACGCTAACTACACACGCCTCCGCAAGAGACGCCATCATCAACAGTGGGCCGTCAGGCACCGGCGCCAACCCCATCCAGATCAGAGACGGCGTCGGCCTGACGAGCCCGCCCTGCTCTGAGAGCGACGCAAGCTCGGGGGCTCATAGTTGTCGTCGCTCGACTCCGGAGTCGTGAAGAGCTCGGCGGAGTCGCTGGATCCTCCGCCGCCTCCGCCGCCGGAGAAGCTGCCGGGGGAGCGGTCGGTGAGCCTAGTCCTCACCGTGGCAAGGCCCCGACCACCTCTCTCAGGGCAGCACTCCAGCCGGCATCCTACCGCATCGAAGACCTTGAAGAACATCACGGAAGCGCCGTCGTACTCCAGGTGGATCGCGAGGGCGCCCCTCGTCCTGCAGACCCAGGCGATCTCGCCCCAGCCTCGAGTCATGAAGACTTTGCCCGGGGCGACGACCGCGACCTCCGCTCCGGGCGCAAGGGTGCTGCAGCCGGCGTGCTGCAGCCAGAGCTCCAGAGATCCTCTCTGCAGAATCGCGAAGGCGAAGGAGGGAGGAAGGCGAATCCAAGACTGAGGAGGCATGGCGGCGTGGAGCACAAACTCTCGGGAGGAGCCCTCAGCGTGGACTCCAGGGGGAACAACGCACACGCTGGTGGCGCTGCGGCGCCCGGCGGCGGCGTCGTCCATGGCGCTCGGCGTCAACTCCTTCAGGGCCCTCAATGCGGGGGTACAAGGGCAGTGGGAACCCTGGCGGCGGCCGCTCGTACCAGGGCCTCGACACCTCCTGCTGAGCGCCCTCGTCTCGGCGGCGTAGGGCTGACCGTTTCTTCGGCGGCAGCGGATCGGGACCCTCTCGGGGAGCCTTTCCTTTCTCTTCCGCGGAGAACCGGCGGATCGGAGCCGTTGCCACAATCTGGAGCAAGGGATGGAAAAGCAAGAAGAGATGGACTGGAAGGGCACGCGCCATCCCATACTTATAGCCGGGGGAGGCCAACCACCGACCCCCACGATCACAGGTAATCATGACCCGCTTTGCATGCAGGGACTTGTCAATTCGCACAGTTGTCAAGGCGTCGTGGGGAAGCAGGGGCGCCCACGTCCAATCAACCGCCACACGGCGCCCAAGGCCGCAGGCTTTTAGGGCCCACGGCACTTCGTACTTGCCCCTTCGCTTCTCCGCTAACCCAAATCCAGGCGCGCCTTGGGGCCGGGGGCTACTGTCGGTGTTCTGGGAACGGGGGTACCCAGACTTGCCTGCCTGCGGCCTGCGGCGGGGCAAAAGGGGTGGCCCGGCACGGCCCATCTTCATCAACACAAGCTCAAGATCCTCGCGAGGGGCCAAGCCTCGCGGGGCGGACGACAGGAAGCCTCCTCAGGCACGGCCTCGTCAGGCTGGCTCGCGAAGAGGCGGAGAGATCAAGGCGGGGTACCTCACGAGGTGCCCATGACGCAAGCCATGACGACCAATGGTGCCAGGAGGGCGCCAATCCGCGCAGTGTCCTCGTTTCCTCTTTGGTGCAAAGGAGGCAAGCGTAGGCGAGAGCATCAAGCAAAGGAAGCCATTTCGGTGCAACAAGACCAAGACCAACACAACGGCAGGAAGGAGGTCATCGTGGAGCCCAAGCCGGCATCATCGTCAGAGCCTTTGGCAGGCGAGGAGCAACTTTTGTCAGGACAAGTGTACTAGATTTTCCCTTTCAAAATGGCCAATTGTTGGCGCCCTTCCCGCTCAATATTTGGGAAGAGGCCCAGGGCCTTTGCCTATAAATAGGTCTAGCCACCCACAGGTTAGAGAGAGGTAGAGGTTGATCTTGAATCCAGAGAGAGAGAGAGAGAGCGACCGAACTCCCCCTAGCAGTTGGTCGCACCGGCCAAGAACAGACCCTCGCGAGGCTGTTCTTCCTTGTATTGTTCATCATCATCCCCCGAGGCAATCCACCACACCACACACTGGAATAGGGTATTACACCACAATGGTGGCCCGAACCAGTATAAACATTGTGTCCCTTGTGTTGCTCTTTGTGTAGTTTAGATCCTTGCGAGGCGACGAGGTGCAGGTTGGTAGGGGGTGAGATCTCCGCGCGCACCCCAAAGTTCAAACCTAGATGGTCTGCCGGAACCCGAAATCCGACAGTCCGGACTATTGAAGCGTGAAGATACAAGACTCAAGACTTCGGCCCGTGTCCAGATGGGACTTTCCTTGGCGAGCTTGGCGATCCGGATATTATGTTTCCTTCCTTGTAACCGACTCCATGTAAACCCTAGCTGTCGGTGTCAAAACCGGCGGATCTCGGGTAGGGGGTCCCGAACTGTGCATCTAGGCGGATGGCAACAGGAGACAAGGGACACGATGTTTTTACCCAGGTTCGGGCCCTCTCGATGGAGGTAAAACCCTACTCCTGCTTGATTAATATTGATGATATGGGTAGTACAAGAGTAGATCTACCACGAGATCGAGAGGCTAAACCTAGAAGCTAGCCTATGGTATGATTTTTGTTCGTCCTACGGACTAAAACCCTCCGGTTTATATATACACCGGAGAGGGCTAGGGTTACACTGAGTCGGTTACAATGGGAGGAGATCTACATATCCGTAACCCCAAGCTTGCCTTCCATGCCAAGGAAAGTCCCATCCGGACACGGGACGAAGTCTTCAATCTTGTATCTTCATAGTCCAGGAGTCCGGCCGAAGGTCATAGTTCGGCTATCTAGACACCCCCTAATCCGGGATTCCCTCAGTAGCCCCCGAACCAGGCTTCAATGACGATGAGTCTGGCCCGCAG
The DNA here is from genome assembly GCA_021605205.1 of Aegilops longissima. NCBI lineage: Eukaryota > Viridiplantae > Streptophyta > Magnoliopsida > Poales > Poaceae > Aegilops > Aegilops longissima. Next base: position 145,124,995 of record CM038678.1, on the reverse strand, counting down.
ATTGTCTTCGGCATTGCAAGGCGGGTGTCGGTGTCAAAACCGGCGGATCTCAGGTAGGGGGTCCCGAACTGTGCGTCTAGGCGGATGGTAACAGGAGACAAGGGACACGATGTTTTTACCCAGGTTCGGGCCCTCTCGATGGAGGTAATACCCTACTCTTGCTTGATTAATAGTGATGATATGGGTAGTACAAGAGTAGATCTACCACGAGATCAGAGAGGCTAAACCCTAGAAGCTAGCCTATGGTATGATTGTTGTTCGTCCTACGGACTAAAACCCTTCGGTTTATATAGACACCGAATAGCGTTAGGGTTACGAGTCGAGTTACAATGGTAGGAGATCTACATATCCGTATCGTAAGCTTGCCTTCCACGCCAAGGAAAGTCCCATCCGGACGGGGCGAAGTCTTCAATCTTGTATCTTCATAGTCCGAGTCCGGACAGCGATGATAGTTCGGCTATCCGGACACCCCTAATCCAGGACTCCTCGGTAGCCCCTGAACCAGGCTTCAATGACGATGAGTCCGCGGCATATTGTCTTGACATTGCAAGGCGGGTTCCTCCTCGAATACTTCATAGAAGATTTTGAACACAAGGATAGTGTCGGCTCTGCAAAACAAGTTCCACATACCACCGTAGAAAGAATAAATTTTGCACTGATCTGGCGGCGTATTCAGCGGGGTGGCATCACACCACGGCCAGGCCTTTATCTGAATCGTTTTACTATTCCACCTCGGTAGCGTTTAGCGGCGGTTTCATGGCACGTCTTATCAAAGCAGAGATCATGCCCCTTATTCGGGATTCCCATCAATACGGACGTGGGTAACCCATCCGCGCCATTGATTACGGCGCATGGGAGATAAACGAGTTTTACCAGGCTGGCGGGGGATGCATAGCTTTCCGTCCAAATAAGGGGATAAGGATCCACCTTTTCACCTACGCCTTCTTCCTCCTTTGCTCATCCATTTCCGCGCACTCGAGCTCCAGCGCCCAAGTCCGCACACCCCACCTCAACCTTCTCCAACTATGTCCGGAGCGGCAGGCAGGTGGATGGCCTCCTCGGTCATGGAGGGGCACATCAAAAAGCTGCGGAAGGCCGGATACTTGTCCAGCAACATCGCGCACCAGCTACCCGACGTGGGGCAGCTCATTCCAACCCCCAGGCCCCATGAGAGGGTGGTGTTTCTCACCCACTTCCTCCGCGGACTAGGTTTTCCACTTCACCCATTTGTCCGGGGGCTCGTGTTCTACTCGGCTGGACTTCCATGATCTGGCCCAATTTCATCCTCAACATCTTGGCGTTCATCGTGGGTGTGCGAGGCCTTCCTCTGCATCAGCCCCACTTCGGCTTATGGCTGAAGATCTTCAATGTCAGGCCGAAGGTAGTGGGCGGCCGCCAAGCGGAGTGCCGAGGCGCCATGGTTGGCAAGATGGCCAAAGTCCTATGGCTTGAGGGCTCCTTTGTGGAGACCATAAAGGGGTGGCAATCGGGTGGTTCTACATCACCGAGCCGCACGACTCTCAATGGGCGGCGGCCCCCAAATTTTGATCTGGCTTCCCCACGCGGCTCACATCATGGAAAGAGACGGGCCTGTCGGGGGGTGATTCGGACGAGCTATCCGAACTCCAAACTTGCGTCCGAAACCTGGCGGACAAGAATCTCAGGCTTGTCAATGTTATCCAGGTGATGCTCATCCGCCGGATTCTCCCATGCCAACAACGGGCCTTCAAATTGTGGGAGTTCGATCCGGCACAACACCCAACTCTGAAAAGGCTCTTCGACACTACGTACGAAGATGCCTGGATGGTGCTGTTCAAGGGCGCCGAGGCTCCCACATCCGCTACCGAAGATCGCGGATTCAGCTCCCAGCGTCAAGCCAGCGAGGTAATTATTTTACCCTTTATGGGACTCTTTTTTCATAATTTGACTCTATGCGGGATCTAAAACTCCCTAACCTTTACGGAGACTGGATGAAGGCGTCGGACAGATTAACTGTCGGCCCCTTTGCCGAAGACCAGTGGACGCCTTGATTGACGGGCTGCTGGCTCCGACACCTCACGTGGTGCCGAGAAGAAGGCCAAGAAGAAGGCCACGGGAACTCGAAGGAGCTCCTGGCGCCGAGGCTGTCGGACTCATCGCCCGACAACCACAGGCGGAATCCTCCTCGAGGAAGAGGAGGAGGAAAAAGCCTCTCCCGGTGAAGGAGAGAAAAGGAAGGCCGCCCCAGCCCAGGGAGGCGGAGGAATCAAGAAAGGGAGGACCCTTCCTCGGACTTCTCCACCAACGCCGACAACAACGAGGAGGAGTGGCCAACAAGGGCCAAGCCTGGCGAGATCGTGAGTGTCCGGACTCCGGAATAGTTCATGACTTTTTATTTGTCACATAGTGTCTTCTTGAATATGACCATGCAGCCCACCCAAGGATGAGCTTGCCGCCGTCGGCGGCTCCACAGGTTCGTCGGATGTGAATAGCACTTCACTTCCGACCGCCTCCTCCTCGTGTCGCCACGACACCATGGTGGAGTCCCAATGGGGCCCAGCCAGAGGAGGTGGTCTGGAGGCGCGCGCATGGCGACCTCCCGGACTCCGAGGGGCAAAGGCGAAACCCCGAGGGCTCTAAGGCCGCCCTGCGGACTCCGTCTCGGAACCTTGAGTGGTTCGAAGTCCGCAAGCGGCCCCTTCGTAAGAAGGGTAAGACTCTGACGCGGTGACCTCCGTCCATCCGGAGGCACCGGATAGCTTGCTGGAGGCACTTAAAGGCGCCTCCATCGACGAGGAGCACCGCACTGTTATGAGTGTGGTGATCCAGAAAGTTCAGTCCAGCAATAGCGGGCTGACTTAAGCATATACAAGCCTTCTAACAGGCTTTGAGGTAAGTTTAGAATATGTAAAAATATTACCGCATAGACAGTAGCCCCTGATGCTTAGTTCGGTGTTAGGAAAGAAAAGCGGACTAAGGATCTAAAAGATATCTGAGGAGTCTAACATAAGTATGTCAATATCTGAATGCGAGGCTATTGCTTCTCTTGACCTCTGCCGCCACATTCATGGAGGTCAAAGCATTGAAGAAGAGCCTCGGCGGTCCGAGAGCGAGCTCGGCCTTGCCAAGAAGCAGCTCGAGGACAGGGAAGGTAAGCAATACCTTATTAAAGAAATACCTTATAGAAATGATTCGGTTGCAAAAATGACAGGAATAACGTGGGTATTGTAGGGGCCACGAGCGAGGTGGCGACCACGAAGGAAGCGGTGTCATCGGCGAAAGCAAAGCGGCTGCGGGGCGACTGAGCGAGAGAAGGGGGAGGCGGGTGGCGGAGGTGCGACAAGAGCTCCGGGCTCGTGGAAAAACACGAGTTTGGGCGTGACTCGAACTCGAGTCAGAGCTCGCCTCGGCTCTTGAGAGTGCCAAAGCCGCTAAGGCCGAAGCCCAAAAAGCCCTCCAAGAAATTGATTCATTAAAGAAGATAGCGGTGGGTAAGGCATTCTTTATGCAAAGCAAGCATGTGAAAGTGAATTATCTATTACTTACCCGAATCCGGAGCTTTCCAGGAGCATTCGCAGATCTGCCCCGTAGTGTGTCTCCGCGCCAAGGAGGGGAGCTCGACGGAAAAGGTGTTCTGGTCTCAGTATGCTAAGGTCGGACATCCGATGCCCCTAAGCGACCAGCTGAGGCAGCTGGTCGAGCTCCACAAGGTCGCCGAACAGGCCATGAAGGACCTCATAGTTTGGCTGTGGCCATTGGAAGCCATGCCTGGGAGCTACTTTGGGCTAGTGCGGCAGATGGTGGACGCCTGTCCATGGATTGAAGTCATCAAGCGCTCCATTTGCATTGAAGGTGCCCGTCGGGCCCTTGCCCGTGCTAAAGTGCACTGGGGCAAGCTGGATGCGGAGAAGCTTGTGACAGACGGGCCACCGAAGGGCAAGGAGCATCGCAAGTCCGAAATGTACTATGAGGGTGTCCTGAAGGGTGCCCGCCGTATAGAGGATGAGTGCTCCAAAGATGTAATTTTTTAATAGGCTCGCATTTGTTATCCTGTACGCTGAAAACTTGTTCATATGCGTTAAGCAACGCTTGTTAATTTAAAATATTACCTTCTGCGTGGCCGTTTATCAAATTTGAGAGATGGCAAGTCGTTGGCTTCAGCCCCCATGCCACGAGTGCTGGGGTGTTCGGGATAAACTTGAGCGCTCTTGTTCCCATTCTTGGGTCCGTCGAGGCGCTCAGCATAGCGAACAAGGCAACCGGACTTATAGTGCTTGAACACTCTCCTTAGCCATAGAATTCTATAATTTTAAATTTAGTGAAGCCCCTAGTATTCGGAAGACCGAGTTGAGGCGCTATCCATGCCTTGGCGGACAATGCCGACTCCTCGCTCTAAGCGGCATAAGTCTTTAGGGACCGAAAAAACCTCTCGAACAGCGACCGGCTCTCGCCCTATCATGACGGTCAGTTTTAGCTTTCTCCATTGAGGTGCTCAACCCAGCTCAGCAGGGGCACAATCGCGGTGGTTCTCCCAGTACTACCTTAGCCGATATAGCGGGCGTAAGGTACCAAAACATGGGGCAGGCAAACCCAACTATTGACCCAAGACATGATTCAGAGCCGATGCATATAATGCTATAAGTTCAGGGTGCCGCACTTGTGAAAGTGTTCGGACTTATCACACCATACTTTTCGGGTACTTAAGCCCCTGGTGTATTGGCCGTACCAAAGTGTACGGGTGCAACATGTCATGAAATGAACATATATAGATAAAGAAAGGAGTGCAATAATAGGCAAGAGCTATATATTGGTTATTAAAAAGAAACTGTAATGAAAGCAGAACGATACAAATAGTGCGATAAGCAAGGGATGGGACTATTTAACATGTCCCCCTCCAGGGGTAAGCTATGGGATGGTATGTAAAACAGGTATAATGCTCGTAGTAGAGACCACCTGAACACTCAACGTAGCTTTCTGCTTCCCTGGCTGTTGCATCGTGAGTTCGGCAATTCTAGTGCCGGACAGGACTTCTGGAAAACGGAGTCCTGGAAGTAAAAAAAAAGAAAAAAAAAAGAATGACACAATCGGGGCCCACAGTGCGGTTGAGCTGCGTGCAGGCGTGCCGTGGTCGTGCCCTCCCTTATGCCCATGGTATCTCGGGCGTAGTATATGCAGCGTAATCTTAACCGCCAATTTCACGAGGGCTGGGGTTGGGGCGGATTACTCTGGCGATGCTTGGATCGTGCCGGGGGTCTTGTTGTAGGTTACTCGGGCGCAGCGGTGTCCGGACGTTTAGTGGCGGACTCGAGAATTGCTGTGAGAGGATGCTTTGCACCTCCGCCCGTGAGGGCGCCGTGTGCTCCTCCGTTTGGAAGGCGTTCGGTGTTTCCATTGACCGTGATTACTCCTCGAGGGCCTGGCATCTTGAGCTTGAGGTATGCGTGGTGCGGCACCGCATTGAACTTTACCGTCACGGTTCGTCCAAGCGAGTCGCGTGATAACCGCTGCGGAGCGGGACTATGTCCAAGATTAACTCTTCGCCGGAAGTTATCCGGGGATCGAAGACCACTTGAGTGTGGCGAGCATGTACAATTGGCCTCTACACCTGGTATTCGCCTTTAAAGGTCGTCTTTGTGGGTTTAATCCTTGAGGGTCTATGCCCATTTTGTGCCTTGTATCACGATAAAGCAGAGTTCAGGCTGCTACCGCCGTCCATCAGGACTCTAGTGAGGTGAAATCCGTCGATGATTGGGTCAAGAACAAATGCGGCGAATCCGCCGTGGCGGATGCTAGTGGGGTGGTCCCTTGATCAAAGGTGATCGGGCGGGAGGACCATGGGTTGAACTTTAGGCGTGGCTCCATCGCATATCGTCCCTTAGCTGCGCTTCGCTCCCTTTTGGGTATATGGGTTGTGTATATCATGTTCACCATCCGGACTTGTGGGGGGAAACCCTTCTGTCCTCTATTGTTCGGCGGCCGGGGCTCCTCCTCGTCATCGCTATGCAGCCCCTTGTCATTGAGTTTGGCATTTAACTTGCCTGCTTGTTTGAAGACCCAACAATCCTGTTGGTGTGGTTGGCTAGTTTTCGGGGCTGCCATGTATCGCTGGCGATCGAGTATTCGTTCCAAGTTGGACGGGCCCATGGTATTTCTTTTGAATGGCTTCTTCCACTGACCGGGTTTAGAGCCTCTGAATCCGGCATTTACTATCGTATCTTCAGCATTATCGCCGTTAATGCGGTAACATTCTAGTTGCGACAGCGACTTGCCATTGCTGTCCTTGGTATCCGAACTACCGGTGTTTGGCCAAGTTGTTGCCGAGCTAGCCAGCTGTCCTCTTCAGCATAAAAGCGGGTCATGAGTGTGGTGAGGGCTGCCATGGATTTCGGCTTTTCTGTCCTAGGTGCGGGCTAGCCACTCGTCACGGATGTTGTGTTTGAAGGCTGCTAGCGCCTCGGCATCCGGACGGTCGGCGATCTGATTTTTCTTTGTTAGGAACCGCGTCGGAATTATACGGCGATTCTTACAGCTGCTGAATTATATGGCTAAAGTCATCGGCGTCTGGTGGTGCACATATGTGCCCTGGAAGTTATCAAGGAATGCGGCTTCGAGGTCCTCCCAACAACCAATTGATTCTGGCGGCAAGCTGTTAAGCCAATGCCGAGCTGGTCCTTTAAGCTTGAGCGGGAGGTATTTGATGGCGTTTAGATCATCGCCGCGGGCCATGTGCATATGGAGGAGGTAGTCCTCGATCCAAACCGCAGGATCTGTTGTGCCATCGTATGATTCGATGTTCACGGGTTTGAAACCCTCGGGGATTTGATGATCCGTTACTTCATCTGTGAAGAAAAGTGGGTGTGCGGCGCCTCTGTATTGAGCTATATCACGACGCAGCTCAAATGAGCTTTGTCTACTGTGTTCGGCCTGGCCGGAGTTCTTTGTATCCGGCATGGCGGTTATCATCATGTGTAATGGTAGGCGCCCGCGATCCGTAGATCGATCTTGTTTGCCTTTCCTTGTCCTCAATATGTCTACAGAGTCTGGCGCATTTCCCGTGCCTTGGTACTTTTCGGCGACGCCGGTGCGGCTTGAATGGAGGGTCTAGAGGCCTCTCTGTCGCGACCACGGGGTGGCGGTCGGCTGCATCATCGCTGGTGATGTAGGTTTGGGTGCTGCTTCCTCTAATTGGGGTAGCAGCCTGCGTTTAAGGGTATCTCTTGGAGGCGTTCGAGTTCATACTCTTTGGCTGCCGGGACTTTAGTCCATCTGCCGACTAGCAAGTCTTAGTCAGCTCTAAGCTGTTGTTGCTTTTCTTGAGGCTGCTTGCCGTGGCCATAAGCCTGCGTTTGAAACACTCTGTTGGCGGGATCCTCGGCCTGACAATTCGTGGTAAATCGAGGCTTGCCTCATCTTTGGAGGCGCATAATTATCGTCCTCTACCTCTCTTTACGCCGCCTTTGTCTTGCGGACTTGCTTCTCCCTCCTCCTGCGCTTGAGTCCTGCTTTGGAGGGGTCATCTTGACACTTGTGCGGGGTATTATTGTCTCCCGTGTCGGAATCACCGTTTTTCTGTGGCGGGATTTAGGCGGCGCGGCCTTGGCCTTGGTGCTTGGGCTGTTTCTTGGAGGGTCATCCTCCATTGTTCCATCACCGTTCCCATCTTTTGGGATGTCCACCATGTATATGTCGTATGGTGAGGTGGCCTTCCGGTGCCTGTGGCGCTGGTTCTTGGTCGTCTCGACATAATCGTCCATACCGTCGATGTCTTGGTCGAAGTCGAGCATGTCGGTTAAATCATCGTTGTGGCTACAAAGTGGGTAGTGGGTGGGTGTTGAGTTTCTTCGTCGTCCGCATCCCAACCTTCGACCGTAGTCCGGCAGGGCTCTCCGGATAAAGAGAGAGACTTTAGTGAATTCAGGATGTCGCCAAAGGCGAGTCTTTGAAAAGATGTCCGCTGCGGTGAAATCCATAACGGCGCCCATTCGGATTTGTTGGCGGTAGCGGGAGGTTTGGAGTCGGAAAGAGTCCGGCACACAGGAGTCGAGTTTTGCAAAGGACAGGGATGGTGTTGGCTCAATCGCCGTAGAATTTCAGCCCCGGCGGTGTCAACCAACCGTCCTCGATCGGTGAAACCGGCTCCGGATTAAGGGTCGGGCGGGCAGCAGATGCGGACCTCGAGGGCACTGTTGTGGCGAGCTAGATCGTGCCCATCGAGGCAGAGTCTGGCGCGCTTGGCTGTGGCTCGAATCCATCGAAGATCAAGTCTCCGCGGAATGTCGGCCGTGTAGTTCAAACTCCGAATCTGACACGATGGCGTGGGCGTAGCTTCGATCTGCTCTAGATGGCCTAGCGAATTGGCCCTTGATGCAATGCCGCGAATCTGAAGATCTGTCCGGGAGAAAAGTCTCACCACGGACTGCGTGAGTTCTTGATGATTGAAGGAGCCATCGGGCCTAAAGATGGCGACACGGAGGAACTCTCAATGAAAGCACCAATGTCGGTGTCAAAACCGGCGGATCTCGGGTAGGGGTCCCGAACTGTCGTCTAGGCGGATGGTAATAGGAGACAAGGGACCGATGTTTTTACCCGAGTTGGGCCCTCTCGATGGAGGTAATACCCTACTCTGCTTGATTAATATTGATGATATGGGTAGTACAAGAGTAGATCTACCACGAGATCAAGGAGGCTAAACCCTAGAAGCTAGCCTATGGTATGATTGTTGTTCGTCCTACGGACTAAAACCCTTCGATTTATATAGACACCAAATAGGGTTAGGGTTACACAGAGTCGGTTACAATGGTAGGAGATCTACATATCCGTATCACCAAGCTTGCCTTCCACGCCAAGGAAAGTCCCATACAGACACAGGGCGAAGTCTTCAATCTTGTATCTTCATAGTCCAGGAGTTTGGCCAACGATGATAGTTCGGCTCTCCGGACACCCCCTTATCCAGGACTCCCTCAGCGGGTTCTTCTCCAAATTCCGTGTACCTGTTGAATAGTGCCCGGCTTCTCATGAATGTTGCGCTCCTTGGCTTCCATGCCCAATAATGGCCATCTTCCACGTGTCGGACGAATGCGAAAAGCCAGGGTGTTTTTACATTTACCCCCCTAGCTATGTAAATGAGCTGCCTTTTAAAGAGACGAGGATCTAGATCCAAATCACACCATCTTCCCTTGCGAGCATTCATCGGGCGCATCCAGCAGATCCATTCCATCATGGCGGTCGGCGCAGCCTCCTCCTCGCCCTCCCGGCTCTCGGCTGGAGATTGGGAGAGATGCTCAAATCCCTTGGCCGAGCTAGTGGCAGCTTCAAGCCAAGGGTTTCTCCCCAGCCTACATGGTCCCGGTTCGAGCCGGACTTGCCACCTATAATGGTGGAGAGCAAGCGGAGGCGTCTCAATCTCTCAAAGGAGGCGGGTACATTGTCCCTATTTGATAAGAGGCTCAGATTTCCAATTCATCCGTTTCTCAGGGGCTCACAGAGTTCTCGACCTCGGTTGCACAACCTTACGCTTTGCCTCCATATTGCATATTGCGGGCTTCGTAGCCTTTCTGAGCTGTTTTTGGGCATCGAGGCTCATTTGTATTTGTGGAAGAAGCTATTACGCCTTGTGCCCGTTCTCGAAGGGTCAATATATCAAGTGGGCGGGCAGTATAGTGCATCGTTGGGACGGATATCTATCTGAACCCCAAAGAAGGCGTCAAGACTAGCCTTGAGAATGGTTTATATAGAAGATGTCCCCTGCGGATCCTGTTGGATCGGCCTCCCGAGTTTGATAATGCTCCCTTGAAGAAGCGCTGAGCTGGCGTCCACGGAGCCCTCGGAAGGAAAATAACAAGGGCGTTCTTTATCGATGAGCGGATAAGGCTGTTAGCTCATTCGGACTGACCATGATCGAGGTCATGGCCACATGCATTATCACGGGGGTGCAGCCGCTTGGTATAGAGGCCACCCCATGTGGGATTTCAGCGGGGAGGATGATGCCACCCGCTGCGGCGATAGGTGCGGAATCGGTTGCCGCTCGGCGAAGATCTTGTCCGCATTGTACAAGGGAGAGAGGAGGAATTCCTCGCGTCAATTCTCGAGGCGGATTTTCTATGTACAATCCTCCAAGCTGGGTAGCGGACACTTCTTTTGCCCATCTGTTCCATATTCCCATAGTGAAGTACCTTATCTTGTGATTTCGGCCGAGGAATTGCGCCGGGCCGTAAGGATATAAACAGCCCTCCTCCACAACCCGATGATCCGGAACGGTCCCTCGATCCGGCCTCCCAAGAGGATCGAGACATATCCATGGAGCTGATCGATGGGGTATTTTACCAGCCCAGTATCGACTATGCCTTGGTGGCTATTACGGCCGATTATCTGGACTGCTCCCGCCTCACAAGTAATTGAGACCGAAGTCCTAATACTTGAGATGATCCATCCGTGCTTATTTTTATCACCGTATACCAATGGTGTTTAGCAGGGAGGATCTCGAGGTGGAATGCCGAGCTGCGGCGACTAGCCTACAAGGGACCGCGAGGCGGGTAGGCTAAAGAGACACGTGATCGGGTTGAGCACCGGCGCTTGATAAGGCGCGTGCCTTATTCAAGGTATTATTCTTCTGATGCATACTAACGCCCGTGCTCTCTTTTTTAGGAAAAAGAGGCTCGCCGGACTATATCCGGAGAGATTGCCAATCGCGCCTCCTACCAGCCGAGGCTCCAAAGCCAGGTCGAGCGAGGCGAACACGAGACATCGTCGGACACTCCTCGGCGAGAGGATGCGGACAGACTGTCGCCACCAATTCCGAGGTGGAGAGTGCCATGAATCACAGGCGCCACCAGACAGTTCTTCGCAACGCTTGTTTCTCCCAAGAGGCATTGGATGCCTTCAATTCGGGAGATGCGTACCTCCGTGCCGCTAAAAATGGTCTAGCCAGAGCCACGGAGCAGTATGTGAAAGACATACGGGTAAGAAAGTTTGATGGTTATATATGTCGGTAGCCCCCGAGACTTGAAACAGTTGGAATAACTGATTTAAGGATCATTTGTTATGCAGGATCTTACAGAAAAGAATACCCAACTGTCCCAGGAGCTGGAAGAGTGCAAAGCCCAACTTGAGGCCGCATTAGCCGCGACAGAGGAGGCCAAGGAGACTGGTAATATATGCTTCAAAAGATAAGTATGTTGTGAAGTGCGGCGTGTGTGCAAATCTGACAATAACATTGCAGATGGGGCCGGAGTACATCCGGACAAGAAACAACTCTTGCGCCGGTTAAAGGCGGCTAGAGCATGCTTCGAAGGTGAGGCGGGAAGAATAATCTCAAGATGCCAACACCCGGCTGGGCGAGGAACTAAAGGATGTTCGTGCCCAGCTATCGAACTCGTGAAGGAGAATCGGCGGCCCGACGCGGCATGTTTAGTAAGTGCTTGAGCGAACTTTGAAAAGAGTTGGCGAGGAAGTCGACTAACGAGTTATGTGCGTAGGTATGCTCACGGGTCGTCCTCTGGAGAAATGCCAGTTTCTGGGTGACCTTCTTCGAGCTCTTACAACTACCGAACGAATTGGCGGTGATGAAAGGCGTCGCCCGAGCCTTGTGGCCCTCTGTCTCCATCCCGAAGGCCTTGGAAGCTTGAGAGAGGCTTAAGGGGCGGCGGCGCTTCCGATTATGGAAGATATCGGCCTGCCGTCAAGGCTCGAGGGAGGCACAGGCCATGGTGAAGGCAGCGGTACACGAAGGCTGACCCAAACCACATGGCGAGGTCGGACTGTGGGGCCGATGGGAAGGAGATCCTGTGAGCTTAGTGTACAGCCATGTAGAGTTGGCATAAATATTCCCAACAGGATTGTAAACTAGACAGCTGTTGTATGGTATTGAAGAGGAATATGCTTAGTCAAATGGACTATATAATTTAAGATGACATGTAAAATGCCTTCTAGCCGGATTGTAGATCGTTTGTCATGGCGGACCTTTTAAGCCCGACATTGGGACCCGATAGTCGGGGTGTGTCGAATACCCTCTCGGTTATGTAAGAACCGGGCATGCATGGAGACCAGGCGTAGGGGCCATTAGTGCTTGAGCAGACAAGTGCCCAACTAGTTATGTTATATTACATGGTTAGTAAGAAACATCTTCCGGGAGAATAGTTCCGTTAGGGTTCCTTTCCACAGGAGGCATGCCCTAAAGTGCATGTCGGACTGCGGAAAAGCGGAAAAAGCATCTGGGGCAGATAAATAAACAAGTGAGAAATCATCTTTAGTTCACCGACCGAATATTCCCTTAAGAACGCTAGCTTTTGGCTTCACCCAGTCTGAGGTACACATCCGGCTGACCCGGCAGTAACAATGCAGAGGTGCTCCCTTTACCGCCTAGACGAACTATCGGGGACGTAGGGGTAAGCACAGGAGCCAGGCAACCCAGCTTGGCCAAAACTTAAGTCATATCGATGCATATAATGGTGAATAAAAGGTACATGCGGAAGTGTGACACATGTGTTGGGCATGAAGCCCGTATAAATAAGCACATTAAAAAGCCCCAGGTATAATGAGTGTGGATAAGCGCGTCGGTTGTGTGCGAACAAAGCGCGAACGAGCCCTTAAGGCTGTAAGGGAAAGGGGGAGAAGGAGAGAAATATAAGACAGCTAATGTGTAAAAAATAGAGCGGAGGAAGAGCGAACACGAGTCGGCGCTAGGCGTAGAATCTTCGGAGATGGGCTGCGTTCCATGGGTTCGGCTCGAGTCGGTTATCCGATGCATCTCGCAGACAGATGCGCTCCACCAATCAGGACTTGGTCAATAATAAAGGACCTTCCCATTTGGGCTTGAGTTTGTCCTTTTCTTGTCCGCGAGCGTAGAACTAACTTCGCCAACATTGTAAGTTTTGGCCCGTACTTCTGCTTTGATATCTTGAGCCTCTTTGTTGATAGAATGCGGAACGGGCTTTTGCCACGTCACGCTCCTCCTCCAAGGTGTCCAAACGGTCTTGCCGATCGAGTTTGGCTTCTCTTTCTTCGTACATGCGCCTTGACGTGAGTCATGAATTATGTCGCAGGCAGAACTACCTCTGCGCGTATACCATAAAGAATGGTGTGTATCCGATTAGTGCGATTGGCGTGGTCCGCAGCCCCAGTATGGTCGAGCTCCTCTACCCGGTCGTGTTGGATTCCTTGAGGACGCACTAATCTGGATTTGACGCCGCTTATGATTAGACCATTTTCATGTTCGACCTGACCGTTAGTTTGTGGGTGATAGACTGAAGCATAGTCGAGCTTGATGCCCATGTTTTTGCACGAGTTTGACCTCGTCGGCCGTAAAGTTCGAGCCGTTATCGGTGATGATCTTTGTGGGGGCGCCGTAGCGATTATCGACCCGGATATGAAGTCTATCACCGGTCCGGATTGGCCGTTTAACGAGCTTGGCCTCTATCCATTTGGTGAATTTATCCACCATGACCAGTAGGTATTTTGCTTGTGGGTTCCTCCTTTAAGGGTCCAACCATGTCAAGCCCCGGACGCGAAGGGCGGTGATGGGTATAGTTTGGAGGCGGTGGGTGGCATATGGCTTTGGTTAGCAAAGAGTTGGCAACCGGCGCATCATTGGACTAAGTCTGAGCATCTGCCGGGCCGTCGGCCAATAAAATCACGTCTGGAAGGCCTTGCTTACAAGGGCCGGGCTGCGGCGTGGTGCCGCTTGAGTCCGGCATGAATTTCATCTAGAAGATTCTGCCCTTCCTCTTGGAATACACCTTTGAAGGACTCGGTGGTGCTTTTCTTATAAAGCTCTCCCTCATGGACTTTATAGGCTTTAGATCACCGCACTATGCAGCGTGCCTCGTTTTGGTCCTCGGGAAGTTCCTGCCTGGTTAGGTAGGCTAGGAATGGTTCTGTCCACGAAGCAGTGACTGCCATTATAACGTAGGTTAAAGATGTTACTTTGTTGGCGAGCCTCCCGTTGTGTCGAGAATGTTGATGTCGGGCGGTGCGGTTGGGTCGGGCTGTTATTTCGGACTCCCTTCCCATATCTGGATGGCTTGAACAGCCTCTCGAGAAGATATTGGGGGGCGACATCGCGCTTTGCATGTCGTGCCAAGGCGTCTGCTGCTGATTGTTTTCCCGAGCTATATGGTGAAATTGAGCCCTTGAACCGAGTGACATTTTAGGGCGGCGTTGTGATAAGCTGCCATTTTCGGATCCTTGGCATCAAAGTCTCCATTTATTTGGGATATCGCGAGGTTGAATCCCGTGCACCTCTAGGCGTTGAATGCCCATGGAGCGCCATCCGGAGACCATGTAGAAGGGCCTCGTATTCGGCTGCGTTGTTGGAGTCCGTATACATTATCTGGAGTACGTATTGAACTGTATCTCCTATTGGGGACGTCAAAACGACGCCATCCCCCAGACCAGCCAACATTTTGGAGCCGTCGAAGTGCATGATCCAGTTGGAATATGTGTCGTACTCTTTAGGGAGTTTGGCTTCAGTCCATTATGCGACGAAGTCGGCCAAAACTTGCGACTTAATAGCTCGTCGTGGCTTATTGGTTATGTCGAACGGGAGGAGCTCAATGTCCCATTTGGCAATCCGGCCCATCGCGTTGCGGTTGTTTATAATATCGTTAAGAGGTACTTCAGAGGCTACTGTTATCGAGCACTCTTGAAAGTAGTGCCGCAGCTTCCGTGATGCCATAAATACCGCGTACGCTATCTTTTGATAATGCGGTTACCGCGACTTGCATGGAGTGAGGACAGTGGACACGTAGTAAACTAGCTTTTGAAGGGGGAATTTGTGTCCGTCCGTTTCTCGTTCGACGATGAGCACTGCGCTTACAACTTGATGAGTTGTCGCGATGTATAATAGCATTTGTTCGCCCATGTTAGGCGCGGCCAGGACCGGGTTTGTTGCCAATATGGCTTTTATTTCTTTGAGTCCAGCCGTGGCGGCATCCGTCCACTCAAAGTGTTGGGTGCGCCGGAGGAGGCGATAAAGAGGTAACGCCTTTTCTCCCAAGCGGGAGATAAAGCGGCTTAGAGCCGCCACGCATCCGGTCAATTTTTTTATTTGCTTGAGGTCCTTTGGGATATCCAATTGTGACAGAGCTCGGATCTTGGCTGGGTTTGCTTCTATTCCTCTACGGATACTATGAAGCCCAAAGATTTCCGGTGATGCGCCGGCAGCATTTTTCGGGTTAAGCTTGATGTCATATGTTGGAGGTTGTCGAATGTGAGCCTCAAGTCGTCTACTAGGGTTTCGACATGCTTGGTTTTGCGACCACGTCATCTCGTATGCCTCCACTGTTTTGCCGATCTGGTTTGCGGACATATACGTATCATCTTATTTGGTATGTTGCGCGGCGTTTTTGAGCCGAAGGGCATTGTGTTGAAGCAGAATGGGCCGTATGGGGTGATGAATGCCGTTGCGGCAGTGCAGCTCTGCCATCTTAATTTGATGGTAGCGGAGTATCGTCGAGAAACACAATGAATCGTGTCCTGCTTGTAGCGTCGATAATTTGATCGTCTGGGGAGGAAGGGATCCTTTGGGCAAGCCTTGTTGAGGTCCTTGAAATCGACACATAGGCGCCAGGATTTGTCCTTCTTTGGTACCATCACCAAGTTTGCTAGCCAGTCCGGATGTTTTATATCTCTAATGAATCCGGACTCCAGTAGTTTAGCTAGCTCCTCTCCCATGGCTTGTCTCTTAGGTTGAGAAATCTTTGAAGGGCTGCTTGGTGGCTTGAATCCTTTTAGGATGTTTAGGCTGTGCTCGGCCAGCGGCGTGGGATTCTGGCATGTCGAAGGGTGCGAGCAAAAATGTCCCAATTTTCACGGCGTAGGAATTCTCGTAGTCTTGGCGTCTACATCGGGTTTAATTGTGCCCGATGGAGGCCGTTTTGTAGAGTCCGTTGGATGGACTTGGAATTTGACTATTTCGTCCGCGGTTTTAAGGAGGTGGACTTGGATCTTTATCGAGTGTCACGTGGTCCTGTTCACCGTGGGCCTTGCGCGATCAGTTCCTCGGCCGCTAGGGCCGGATAGTGCCTCAAGGGCGGTCTGGCTGTCTTATTTTGGCGCGAGTGTTATGTCGGGTCACTATTAAGAGTGATGATACCGTTGGGCCGGGCATTTTGAGCTTCATGTTCCGTAATGGGGTATATTTTGAAAAATTGTGAATGCCTCTCGCCCTAATAGGCGTGCTATCCGCTGCTGAGCAGGGCCACTTGGGCGTGACCTCCTCGGACCTGTAATTATCCGGCGTGCGAACACCACATCGGTGTGATTTTTCTGTCTGACACGCTTCCGACTAAGGATTATTCCTCTAAAGGTTGTCTTGCTTCGCTCAATGCGGCTCCAGTATATTTCCATTTTTGAAGGGTTTCCTCATAAATGAGGTTCAATCTGCTGCCACCGTCCATGAGTACCTTGTTAAAGCGAAAGTCGTCCACTATTGGATTTGTGGACCAATCGGTGGTGCTCGGGCTGTTGAATTTAGGTTC
The DNA here is from genome assembly GCA_021605205.1 of Aegilops longissima. NCBI lineage: Eukaryota > Viridiplantae > Streptophyta > Magnoliopsida > Poales > Poaceae > Aegilops > Aegilops longissima. Next base: position 145,108,541 of record CM038678.1, on the reverse strand, counting down.
ATCACGGCATTAAAGGTAATAGCCATGTCCTCCATGGGTTTATTGTTGCTACTTGGTAGACTTGGTAAGGCTACGGGTGTTCGTTTCGCATATTATTTGATCGAAAGTCTCGAACTTTATTAATACCGTCTTGGTATCCACGGGCTGGTGCTCTGTGGATTACGGGTTAGAAGCTCTTCGCCACTTCCGCCACTGCGGAGTATCCTACATGCTCTAAGGCTATGAGTTGGTGTGGCGCCCTCCGTACTATGAATTTTGCAGGGTCCATTGAGTCATCCCTCCAGTACGGTTCCATGCCCTATAGAGGGTTTTTGCTTTTTGGTGTTTAACCCAGGTGCCTCGTGATAATGCATCCTTTTATTTCAGACTGGGGTTGTATTCAGGGCCGGATTGTCCCAAAAATTTATTTCGTTTTTCCAGGCGCTTTCCATTACATAGTACTTTCGTACTATGGACGCCAAGTCAACGAAGCATGTAATTTCACGGCGACTTATGGCGTTGAGGATTCCGTTGCAGAAGAATGAAATCGCATCCTCCTCGCGGCAGTCCTTTGTCCTGTTCATGACCAGGAGGAATCTGGCCCAGTAATGGTGTACTGTTTCTGCGGGCACTTGCCGAATTTGGGATAGATCGCTTATATTTGGGTGGGCGGGTGGAATTAAATCCGGAACCTCGCCCAATCTGAGACTCAGGGGCCAAGGGGTTTCCGAACTCGGAAGCTTAGGTTCTTGGATGTTGTCCAATGAATCTAGCCTGCTGCCTGACTTTAGGTTCAGGGCTTGAGTGACGTCCTCCTCTCTGCGGGTATCCGGCTTGGAGGGATCGGGAATCCGGACATAACTAGTCCTTAAGATAGATGAAGGCTTGCCGCATTGTTCCTCCACCACTGCAACGTGATGGGTGACCTGGGGAGAGTTAATCTCTCTCCGATCGGGTTTAGGCCCAATCGATCGTAGTCTGTGGCGACTCGAGCGGCGATCGATCAAGAAGCTCGTTTAAGGAAGAGCTCCATCGGATCAACTGCTTTCGGCGAGATTCTGAGTTAGCGTGAAGATTGCTTTTGATGACGAGAAGTCACCGTCGGTATGGCGACGAACAGCGGTCATAAGAAAACCGCCTAACCGGAGAGTTTGGCTGATAGCCAAAGCTTCTTTAGCAACAGTGCCGCCTTTAAATACGGGATGAGGCATCCTTCCTGATGGCGACGACACAGAGGAACTCTCAATGAAAGCACCAATGTCGATTGTCAAAACCGGCGGATCTCGGTAGGGGGTCCCAAACTGTGCGTCTAGGCGGATGGTAACAGGAGACAAGGGTCACGATGTTTTACCCAGGTTGGGCCCTCTCGATGGAGGTAAAACCCTACTCCGCTTGATTAATATTGATGATATGGGTAGTACAAGAGTAGATCTACCACGAGATCGGAGAGGCTAAACCCTAGAAGCTAGCCTATGGTATGATTGTTGTTAGATCCTCGGACTAAAACCCTCCGGTTTATATAGGCACCGAAGAGGGTTAGGTTTACACAGAGTCGGTTACAATGGTAGGAGATCTACATATCCGTATTGCCAAGCTTGCCTTCCACGCCAAGGAAAGTCCCATCCGGACACGGGACGAAGTCTTCAATCTTTTATCTTCATAGTCCAGGAGTCCAGCCAAAGGTCCTAGTCCGGCTTTCCGGACACCCCCTAATCCAGGACTCCCTCACTAGCCCTCTTTGGTGCCTATATAAACCGTAGAGGTTGGTCCTTAGTAGGCCGATCACAATTACAATCATACCATCATAGGCTAGCTCTTAGGGTTTAGCCTCTACGATCTCGTGGTAGATCTACTCTTGTACTACCCATATCATCAATATTATTCAAGCAGGAAGTAGGGTTTTACCTCCATCGAGAGGGCCCGGACCAGGGTAGACATCTGTGTCCCTTGCTTCCTGTTACCATCAGCCTTGACGCACAGATCAGGACCCCTACCCGAGATCAACTGGTTTTGACACCGACACACGCCGTTAGGCGGCCGCGGTGCGCTCTGCTCGGGTCCCTCCGCGCTCTCTGCTCTCATGTCCCTCCACGCGCGCTCTGCCAGCAGTTAGGGCCGGCACACGATCATGTTGGGGGCCCCATATGCATATGGTTGCAGTGCGCGCATCCCCAGGATGCAGTTACGTGTAAGACGATGGAGTTAGACGCTACCAAAACTATCATCCGGACTTGCCGATATTCTAGGCCCTCTGGCCTCCCCATTTATTCCAGTGGTCATTATAACCTTAGCCTCTTCAACCTTTCGATCGCGCCCCACAACACAAACAAGCACATGCACGGTGACACATACAGAGAGGGTATCTAGCGGCACTCTAATGGGCTTCGGCATGCATCAAGTGGAGACCCACGTGAGGGAGAAGGACCTCTTGGTGTTGTACACCAATGACCCGACCGTGGTGAAGGATTCCATCAACACCATGGAGAAATTGCTTGCGCAGGATGACAAGTACAAAGTGGTCGACATCAACCTCCAGTACATTGATGGTCATGCCAGGATAGATCAGAAGGTTGCCTCCTCGTCTACCACTACTCCCTGGCCACAAGGCCTTGCGAGCGTTTTGCCAGGTTTGTCAACAACTCCAACTACAAGTTTGCTATGGTGGACACCATCAATGATGTAAAAGCGCTTAAGGTTATGGGCTTGGCCTGCAAGATGGTTGTCGACATCTGAAGGAAATATGCCCAAGATGCAATAATAAAGTTGTTATTTATATTTCTTTATATCATGATAAATGTTTATTATTCATTCTAGAATTGTATTAACCAGAAACTTAGTACATGTGTGAATACATAGACAAAACAGAGTGTCCCTAGTATGCCTCTACTTGACTAGCTCGTTGATCAAAGATGGTTATGTTTCCTGATCATAGACATGTGTTGTCATTTGATGAACGAGATCACATCATTAGAGAATGATGTGATGGACAAGACCCATTCATTAGCTTAGCATTATGATCGTTACAGTTTCATTGCTACTACTTTCTTCATGACATATACATGTTCCTCAGACTATGAGATTATGCAACTCACGAATACCGGAGGAACACTTCGTGTGCTATCAAATGTCACAACGTAAATGGGTGATTATAAAGATTCTCTACAGGTGTCTCCGAAGGTATTTGTTGGGTTGGCATAGATCGAGATTAGGATTTGTCACTCCGTGTTCCGGAGAGGTGTCTCTGGGCCCTCTCGGTAATTCTCATCATTATAAGCCTTGCAAGCAATGTGACTAAATGAGTTAGTTGCGGGATGAAATATTACAGAACGAGTAAAGATACTTGCCGGTAACGAGATTGAACTAGGTATGATGATACGGACGATCGAATCTCGGGCAAGTAACATACCGATGACAAAGGGAACAATGTATGTTGTTATGCGGTTTGACTGATAAAGATATTCGTAGAATATGTAGGAGCCAATATGAGCATCCAGGTTCCGCTATTGGTTATTGACCGGAGAGGTGTCTCGGTCATGTCTACATAGTTCTCGAACCCGTCGGGTCCACACGCTTAACGTTTGATGACGATTTGTATTATGAGTTATGTGTTTAGATGACCGAAGTTTGTTCGGAGTCCCGGATGAGAACACGGACATGACAAGGAGACTCAAAATGGTCGAGACATAAAGATTAATATATTGGACCATGCTATTCGGACACCGGAAGTGTTCCGGATAGTTTCGCGTAAGAAAGGAGTGCCGGAGGGGTTACCGGAACCCCACGGGGAGTTGATGGGCCTTAGTGGGCCTTAGTGGGAAGGAGAGGCAGCGGCCAGGAGGTGGCGCCCCCCCCCCTCCAAGCCCAGTCTGAATTGGACAAGGCGTTGGGGGCGCGACCCCCCTCTCCCTTCCTTCCCCTTCTCCTTTAGGTGGAAACCTACTAGGACTTGGAGCCCTAGTAGGATTCCCCTTCTCCCGGCGCGCCTAGCTTGGCCGTCCGGCCTCCCCATCCTCCTTTATATATGGGGGCAGGGAGGCACCCTAGAACACACAAGTTTCCCTTAACTGTGTGCGATGACCCCCTCCTCAGTTACACACCTCGATCATATCATCGTAGTGCTTAGGCGAAAGCCTCGCGCGATAACGTCATCATCACTTGCCGCCACGCCCGTTGTCTTGTGGAACGACCCTCGTCCTCAACTGGATCAAGAGCATGAGGGACGTCATCGAGCTGAACGTGTGCTGAACGCGGAGGAGTCGTACGTTCGGTACTTGGATCGGTTGGATCACGAATAAGTTCGACTACATCAACCGCGTTACTAAACGCTTCCGCTTTCGGTGTACGAGGGTACGTGGACACACTCTCCTCTCTCGTTGCTATGCATCTCCTAGATAGATCTTGCGTGATCGTAGGAATTTTTTTTAAATTACTACGTTCCCCAACAGTGGCATCCGAGCCAGGTCTATACGTAGATGTTATATGCATGAGTAGAACACAAACAGTTGTGGGCGATAATAGTCATACTGCTTACTAGCAACGTATTTCTTTGATTCAGCGGTATTGTTGGATGAAGCGGCCCAGACCGACATTACATGAGAACGTTCATGAGACTGGTTCTATCGACGTGCTTCGCACACAGGTGGCTAGCGGGTGTCTGTATCTCCAACTTTAGTTGAATCGAGTTTGACTACACCCGGTCCTTGTCGGGGGTTTGGTGCGACATATGCCAAAGGATGGCTTATCATGGTGGGAGCTAGTAAGACACCACCGGTGCCTGGAAGCGGGATGAGGCATAGACACGAACGTTGGCCCACTTTACTCAGGTTTGGGGCTCTCCTAGGAGATAACACCCCTAGTCCTGCTCTGCGGGTCTCCGCATGATCACTAAATCAACAAGTAGCTACAAGTGCTCCTTGAGCTATTTTCTAGAGGAGGAAGAAGGGCAAGGCTAGCTCTCTCCTCTCTCACTAAGTGGTGTGCGTGTGATATCTCAGAGGCTGAAACCTTTGCATCGGTGCCCTATAGGTTTATATAGACCTACCCCCTAGGGGTACAAGGGTAATCTGGCCGGGTATAGGACCCGACTGTCAGTGTCTATGGTCGCCGGCTTCTCCGCTGGCAGCTGGGGCCTACCACCTGGTGGGACCCGCCGGCTGCCTCGTACTTCGCCGACAGGCCGCGCCCGCCACTCATGGGTCCTGTGGCTGCTTAGTACTGTAGTCGTGTGGCTGATGATGCTTGCTTTGTCGGGGAAGGCGTGGCTACAGTTCTGCCACCTAGTGGGCGTTCATTTTAGCCATTCCCAGTCTCTTCTGATTAATGGCTCATGAACTTCGAGGGAGGGGGAGAGCCGGCTGGTCAGGAGTCGGCCTCCCCCTGAGCCGACTGGTTGGGGCTCGCCGCCCTCTGGCCTCTCACGGACAGGTGGGGCCCATCGTTGGTGGGCCGTACCGACAGCCCTTGTGGGAGCATGGCCTTCTCTGCCATGGGTTATGTCATGGGCTGCGTGGTAATAGTGCCGCGCTGTGCGGGGGATGTCCGCCCAGTACGCCGCACTGTAACCACGTTCTCCACGGGTTCGTGGGTGGCAGGCTGCACTGTAGCCACGCCCCGTCTTGTTGTCATAATGTGGGTGCTAACTTTGAGGGCACGGGGGGCCGCCTGCTAGGGGCCGGCCTCTCTGGAGGCCGCCCGCTAGGAGTCGGCTGAAACGCCCTCGATGCGGCTATATCTCCCACGTGTCGAAGCACGCCTTAGAGGCATAACCGCATTGAAAGCAATGTCACAAGTGAGGTAATCTTCACACAACCCATGTAATACATAAGGGAAAGAGATACATAGTTGGCTTACAATCGCCACTTCACACAATGCATGCGTAAAACATTACATCATACAGATACAATCACGGTCCGACTACGGAACCGAAATAAAAGAAGACTACCCCAAATGCTACACGGATCCCGATCGTCCCAAGCTGAGCTCCACTCTTGATCAAGCTGAAGCGAAACAACACAATGAACAAGATCTTCATCAAGCTCCTCCTTGAGCTTGGATCGTCACTACCCACGGTTCATCGGCACCGCAAACTGGTTTTGGAAGTATCTGTGAGTCACGGGGACTCAGCAATCTCACACCATGAGATCAAGACTATTTAAGCTTAAAGGTAGGACAGGGTAGTGAGGTGGAGCTGCAGCAAGCGACTAGCATATATGGTGGCTACATACGCAAATGAGGCGAGAAGAGGAGGCAAAGCGCGGTCGAACAACTATGATCAAGAAGTGATCCTGAAACTACTTACGTCAAACATAACTCCAACACCGTGTTCACTTCCGGACTCCGCCGAGAAGAGACCATCACAGTTACACACTTGATTGGTGTATTTTAATTGAGATCCACTTGGGTTTTCTACAACGGACATTAACAAATTCCCATCTGCCACATAACCGCAGACACGGCTTTGAAAGTTCAAACCCTGCAGGGTGTCCCAACAACCCATGATAAGCTCTCGCGATCAACGAAGGATATACCTTCTCCCGGGAAGACCCGATCAGTCTCGGAATCCGGCTACAAGACATTCACAGCAATAAAACAAGACCAGCAAAGCCGCCCGGATGTGCCGACAAATCTGATAGGAGCTGCACATATCTCGGTCTCGGGGCACACTCGGATGAGCAGTCCATACAACTAAAACCAAACCTCAAGTTGCCTTGAGGGGCGCCGCAGGGGCTCTAGTTCGGACCAGCACTCGAAGGAGCACTGGTCGGGGGCTAAAATAAAGATGACCCTCGGGCTCCGAAACCCAAGGGAAAAAGGGGATAGGTGAGTCAAATGGTAAAACCAATGTTGGGCCTTCTGGAAAAGTCTTATTCAAAGCGAACTGTCAAGGGGTCCCATAAATCACCCGACCGCGTTAGGGGCGCAAAATCCGGGAACATAATACCGATATGACGGAAACTAGGGCGGCAAGAGTGGAACAAAACACCAGGCATAAGGCCGAGCCTTCCACCCTTTACCAAGTATATAGATGCATTAATTAAAATAAGATATATTGTGATATCCCAACAAGTAAACATGTTCCACCAAGGAACAACATCTCCATGTTCCAACAAGGAACAAACTTCATCTTCACCTGCAACTAACAACGCTATAAGAGGGGCTGAGCAAAGCGGTAACATAGCCAAACAACGGTTTGCTAGGAAGGGTGAAAAGGTTAGAGGCTGACATGGTAATATGGGAGGCATGATATAGCAAGTGGTAGGCATCGTAGCATAGGCATAGCAAAAGAGCGAGCAACTAGCAAGCAAAGATAGTAGTGATTTCGAGGGTATGGTCATCTTGCCTGAAATCCCGCAAGGAAGAAGAACGAATCCATGAAGAAGACAAACGGACGAAGTCGAATGAATCCTCACAACTCCGGACGGAACGAAGCTAACGAGAAAAGCAAACCGGAAACAAACAAACAACATAGTAAACACACAATCATAAACATGGCATGATGCACAATCAAGTATGATGCATGTCCGGTTTAATGAGGCATGGCATGGAAATATGCACAAACAACACTACAAGTTAAGTGGAGCTCAATATGCAACGAGTTGCATATTGATGAAATTTCTAACACTTATTTAGTTCTCTCCCGATTAGGTACTCAACAATATTAAATGTTATTAAACATGGCAAGAGGGTGAAGCATGATGAAACTACCTATCTAGGCAAGTTTAAATGAGGCCGGAAATAAGAAACAACAATTCCGGAAAATCCCCATATGCAAATTATGGATTCGGAACAGATCTGACCTAAAGCATATTTTAGAGTTGTTAAACATGCAAAGTAAAGCTACCATGTTAAACTAGGCATTTTCCTACCCCATTAACATATATAATTTATTTAAAATGGAGCTACGGTTATTTAGTTATGAAATAAATCATTTTAGCATGGCATTTAAGCAAACTAATGCAAACAACAATTATAAACATTTAAATGTTGTTATCATGATGCGGATGACATGTGCAAGTTTTATGCAATTTATGAAAATGTTGACAAGAGCATTATGAAGCATTGTGTCACCGTGGTGGAAGAAAGGGTGCCACGGCAGCGAATCCGAAAATGGTGCCACGGCAACATATCGGTTCCGATAACTTCGATTGAGATATCGGTACAAAGGAAAGCGTGTGAGCGAGTCATGCAAGATGGTGGGGTGATCCGGTTCCGGGTTCCCACGGAGCGGTGGCATGGCAAAGAGGGCATCGCAAGGATGATTCGATCGGCGGTCAAATCACGGGTTATACCTTGAGCGTTCAGACGGGACGGGTCGAGTTCGCGAGAGAAGTAGTCGTTCACGGTCGTCGAGGAAGTAGAGGAAGTAGTGTTCACGTTCGTTTCGAAGAGGTACTTGGCGGGTCGAATCCCGGGTTGTCGTGGTACTTGCGGTCTCGCGATGGCGATCATTACGGCGTAGGGAAGTAGAGCGTTCATGTTGATGGTAGTGGTACATCTCGTCGCCGGAGTAGTTGTTCAAGTCCGTGGATGTTCGGGGTCCACAGGGTCTTGAGTCGACGGTAGTGGTACACGTCATCGGGGTACTTGTCGGATCCGGTCTTGGCGATATGGGTTTCCGTAGGGGTACTTGTCGCATCATCGTGTAGTCGAACTTGGCGGCCTTGAGGAACCCACGGTGTCGGTACTTGGCGTTTCGGTTCGGGTCTTGGAGAAATCTCGGAGATGATAGTGGAAGGCGAACTTGGCGCCCATGGTCTTGGCGTCCATGATGCCGAGCAGCGGAAGAACGCTGTGAGAACAGGCACGGCAGCCACGGTTCATCAAAGAGGCAGAGGCGGGCAGGGGCCCATCTGGTCCCAGTCGGCGGACTCCATGGTGCGGCCATGGCGTCGGCGGGGAGCCTCCCGAGGTGGGCAGCAGGCGGCAGGCGGAGCGAGAGGGACGGCTGGGGCGAGCCGCAGCAACCGCGAGGCAGGTCGAGGGCGGCGGAGGTTGAGGGCCGGCGGATCGGCTGAGGGCCGCCGGAGTTGGCCGGGGCGGCGCCATGGGGAGGCGGACAGCGGATGTGCTTGCGGAGGCCGGGCGAGCCGCAGCGGCAGGCATGAGGCTCGCTGGTCGGCCTTGGCGGGCCTTGGCGGCAGGAGCAGGTGGCGCCGGTGGAGGGAGGGACGAGGGAGGCCGCAGGAGAAGGAGATGGGGCTGGCCAGGCGCTCGAGAAGGGCGCCATGGAGGAGGAGAGGAAGGGCCGGCTTGGAAGACCAGCGCCTTGAGTGGAGAGGCGACAGGGCTCCGGACTGCAGCGTGTGAGTGGCGGCGGTGTGGGAGGACGAGGGGAGATGGGAGAGCGGGGGATCGAGAAAGAGGCGACGAGGGATCGGGAAGGAGACGGCGCTGGAGGAAGGGATCGGAGGGGAGAGAGAGATCTTGCTGGGCTGGGCTAGGGTTAGAGGCAGGGGCGGCTGGGCCTTGGGGTTTGGTGGGCCTTGGGCCGGCTTAGGGAGGAGAAAGGCCGGCCTGGTGGAGGAGAAAAGCCAGGGGCCGGCTGGGCCTGCGGGAGGCGCTAGGTGGGCTGATGAGGGGGCTGGACTGGGCTGGCACTCTCTCACTAAAAAAAAAGAGAAAAGAAAGAAACGAAGATTAAGAAAGAAAAGAAAGAGAGGTTAGAGGAAGAAGTTGGACATGGGGATAATTTTCCCGGGCTCACAAAAATATGAAGAATTTAACAAAAATGGCCCGAGGATTTTTGGTGGAACTCCGGAAAATGATAGAAGAAATATTGGCAAGGTTTTGAGGTCAACTCGGAGCAGAAAAAGGCATGGGATTTATTTTGCAAGTGTGTTAAGGTGATTCCAAAACGAGGAATATTTTATATAGCTCCCTAATATCGGGAGGGTATGTTATAAAGAGAAGTCCACCTTCCCTCGATTTAAATGGATCGAAAAATCCATACGATTTATTTAGTTGAGTTTTTTTAAAAAATAATGATATGATGGCATGATGAGATGATGCAATGCAAGAGATGACATGATGCAATGCAAAAACAAAACAAACCACACGACAAAACTCGGAAACCCTGGAAGGCAACTGAAGCTCCGGTCTTGGGGCGTCACATCGGCCCTCTTCGAGGCTGCCTCCTCGAGTCCGCCAACCTTCGGCTGTGCGTCTAAGGCGGATGGTAACAGGAGGCAGGGGACACGATGTTTACCCAGGTTCGGGCCCTCTCGATGGAGATAATATCCTACTTCCTGCTTGATTGATCTTGATGATATGAGTATTACAATAGTTGATCTACCACGAGATCGTAGAGGCTAAAATCCTAGAAGCTAGCCTATAGTATGATTGTTGTTGTCCTACGGACTAAACCCCCCGGTTTATATAGACACCGGAGGGGGCTAGGGTTACATAGAGTCGGTTACAAGGGAGGATATCTACATATCCGTATTGCCAAGCTTGCCTTCCACGCCAAGGAGAGTCCCATCCGGACACGGGTCAAAGACTTCAATCTTGTATCTTCATAGTCCAGCAGTCCTGCCAAAGGATATAGTTCGGCTGTCCGAGGACCCCCCCAATCCAGGACTCCCTCAGTAGCCCACGAACCAGGCTTCAATGGCGATGAGTCCGGCGCGCAGATTGTCTTCGGCATTGCAAGGCAAGTTCTTCTCCAAATTCTGAATACTTGTTTGAGTAGTGTCCGGCTTCCCATAAATGTTGCACTCCTTGGCTTCCATGCCTAATAATGGATATCCTCCACATGTCGAGCGAATGCGAGAAGTTGGGGCATTTTTACAATTGCCACCCTAGCCATGTGGGTAAATTTTCTATTAAAGAGACGGGGATTCTCATATCCAGGTCACACCATCCTCCCACAGCGAGTATCCATTGGAGCGCGCCCGGAAAGATCTATTCCAACATGGTCGGTCGTCGCAGCTCCTCCTCTCACTCCCGTAGCCCAAAGCCCGGCAATTGGAAGAAGTGTTCCATCCCCCACAGCCAATTAGTAGAGCTACAGACCCAGGGGTTTCTCCCTCCAGCGTATATGGTCCTAGTTCGAGCCGGGCTCGCCACCTACAACGGCAGGGAGCAAGCGGAGACCTTTCCCAGCCCATCCATGGGGGAGCGGGTATGCCTCGTCCCTTACTTATTAAGAGGGCTTGGATTTCAAATTCATCCGTTGCTCCGCGGGCTCCTGGAGTTATAAGGCCTCCAGCTGCATAATTTCACTCCCGCCTCCATATTACACATTGCTGGCTACGTCGCCCTTTGCGAGCTGTTTCTGGGCTGCGAAGCTCATTTCGAGCAATGGAAGAGGCTATTCTGCCTCGTACCCCGTTCACAGGAGGGGTCACTGTACCAAGTGGGCGGAGCCGAAATATGGCGCATCGCTGGGACCGGATACCTGTCCGGTACTCCAAAGAAGACATCCAAGGACTGGCCTTCGGAGTGGTTTTATATGGAGGACATCCCCCTTCCAGACCCTATCCGGATGGGCCTCCCTAAGTTTGACAATGCTCCCCTGAAGAAACACCGCAGCTGGCGCCCTTGGAGCCCTCAGGAGGAAGATAACGGAGAAGTCCTTTACCTGATGGGTCGGATAAAAATGTTGGCTCAATCAGGACTGACAATAATCGAGGTTATGTCAATATGTATAATGCGGGGGGTACAGCCACTTCAATATCAAGGGCACCCCATGTGGCACTTTAACGGGGAAGATGATGCCACCGCTGCGGGCGTAAAGGACCGGACTCGATTCTTTGCTCTAGCAAAAATTCTGTCTGATTTGTACAAGGGAGAGGAAGAGGAGTTCATCCGCATTAAGCCACGGGATGGATTCTCCATGCACAACCCTCCAAGCTGGGTGAGTCGTCACTTTTTACTCCCAACCTTCCTGCATTCTTCGTCATAAGTACTTACCTTGCTGTTTCATGGCAGGAACTGCAAAAAGATGTAAGGGAGGTCCACAGCCCGCCTCCACAACCGGAGGACCCTGACCGGGTGTCACGCCCAATATGCGACCCTATCCAAAAGGAACTCGACGGTCCCACCAAGGATAGACCCGCATATTGAAACGCTTTTGCAAGGTGGATATCATTACATCAACATTACATAATACATAGGGATACATACATAAGGCACAAATGCCACAAGAATACATCAACATCATATACAAGATCAACATCCGACTACGGATGAAACATAAACAAAAACTCAAACGACATCCACCCCTGCTAGCCCAGGCTGCCGACTGGAACCTATCCCTGATCGAAGAAGAAGCGGAAGAAGAACTCCAACACAAGCAAACATCGCTCTCACGTCATGATCATCGCAAACCTGTACACTGCAACTGGTGGTGTAGTGTCTGTGAGCCACGAGGACTCAGCAATCCCATTACCATGGGTATCAAGACTAGCAAAGCTTAATGGGAGAGGAAGGGGTAAAGTGGTGAGGTTGCAGCAGCGACTAAGCATATATGGTGGCTAACATACATAAATGAGGCGAGAAGAGAAACAAAGGCGGTCGTCAACTAGTAATGATCAAGAAGTGATCCTGAACTCCTACTTACGTCCGACATAACCCGAAACCGTGTTCTCCTCTCGATCAACCCGAAAAGAGACACTCACGAGTTACGCTACGGTTGGTGTATTTTAGAAGAGTTTGCTTCAAGTTTACTACAACCGGATATTAACAAATTCCCATCTGCCACATAACAGCGGGCACGGCTTTCGAAAGTTCAAACCTGCAGGGGTGTCCCAACAGCCCATGATAAGCTCTGGCGATCAACGAAGGATATTCCTTCTCCCGGAAGACCCGATCAGTCTCGAATCCGGCTACAAGACATTTCGACAGACAATAAAACAAGACCAGCAAAGCCGCCGGATGTGTCGACAAATCCCGATAGGAGCTGCACATATCTCGGTCTCGAGGCACACCGGATGAGCAGTCCGTACAACTAAAACCAGACCTCAAGTTGCCTTGAGGGGCGCTACAGGGCTCTAGTTCGGGCCAGCACTCGAAGGAGCACTGGTCCGGGGGCTAAAATAAAGATGACCCTCGGGCTCCGAAACCCAAGGGAAAAAGGGCATAGGTGAGGCAAATGGTAAAACCAATGTTGGGCCTTCTTTGGAGGAGTCTTATTCAAAGCGAACTGTCAAGGGGTCCCATAAATCACCCGACCGCATTAGGGACGCAAAATCCGGGAACATAATACCGATATAGCGGAAACTAGGGCGGCAAGAGTGGAACAAAACACCGGGCATAAGGCCGAGCCTTCCACCCTTTACCAAGTATATAGATGCATTAATAATATAAGGAATATTGTGATATCCCAACAAGTAAACATGTTCCAACAAGGAACAACATCTCCATGTTCCAACAAGGAACAAACTACATCTTCACCTGCAACTAACAACGCTATACGAGGGGCTGAGCAAAGCGGTAACATAGCCAAACAACGGTTTGCATAGGAAAGGTGTCAAAGGTTAGAGGCTGACATGGCAATTTGGGATGGCTTGATAAACAGGTAATAGGTAGCGCAGCATAGCGGTAGAACGAAGCAACTAGCATAGCAATGATAGTAGTGAGATCCAGGGTAGCGGTCATCTTGCCTGAAATCCCGCAAGGAAGAAGAACGAGTCCATGAAGAAGATGAAGCCACAAAGACGAACCAAGCATAGACGAACGAATCCTCACGATCGCAATGCAACAGGAACTAACAAGAAGAAGCACACAACATGGTAAACACACCACACATAGACAAGACATGATGCACAACCAAGCATGATGCATGACAAGACTACATGAAGCTACTCATGGTAAGAGATGATGCAAACAAGAACAACACATCAAAGCAAGTTTAAATGAGGCCGGAAACAACATATAACAATTCCGGTAAGTCCTCATATGCAAATTTAGAAATTGGTCCAGATCTGAATAAACCTTATGTTCAAGTTGTTAAACAGCAAGTTAAGATGCACCAAGATGATCTACACGAAATTCTAGTCAAGTTACATATAAAGTTCATTAGATTCGGAGCTACGGTCTAGAAGATATGAGCAAAACAAGATAAGCATGGCATTGATGCAAAATGCACTCAAACATCAAGCAAACACCTCGAAACAAGGATGCAACATGATAATATGAAACTACATGAAAAATCAAGCAAGTTTCATATAGAGCACACTCAAAACGGAGCAACGGTTCAACACATACACCCTATACAAGTTATAGCAACAATCTGTCCAAAACAGCAAGTAGGCATATTGCAAGCATCAAAACAACAAGCTACAGCACCTAAACATGAGAACAAAAGGCATGGGCATGATTTACAGGTAAAGCATTACAAAACATGAACACTGAGCTATCTCCAGAAACAACTAGAACATGCTCAAAAACACATGGCAAGATTGCAAATAATAACAGTTTCAGGCATTGGCAGAAATAACATCAGGTTGCAATGTTTAGAGCAATGAAACAACATGTAATATCAAGCTATCAAGTCAAACAAGAGCATGGAATGAATCTACTTAAAGCATAGAACAAAAGTCCCTTACTTACCATGAGCCAAAAAGGATCAGAAAATATGATGGCATCCATGTAGACATGGCAAGTTATATTACAGATTCATACATGGCAGGAACAACGATAAGTAGGCATGTTGGTGAGCTTGAACCACTCACCACGGAGCAATACATGGCATGGCAAGGCAACTCACAGTAAGAAGACATGGCATACAAGCTATACATGGCAAGAACAACATCATAGCATGCAAGGATCAGCTACAACAATCTTGGCAAAATTGAATAACATGTAAACAATCTGCCAGGAACATTTTATAGCAAAAGTAGAGATCGATTGACTCAATCTATGGCACTCCATAATTTCAAACAAGGGCATGTATGGATAGAGCAAGACATGTAGAACAAAACATCCTTACTGAAGTATCTCAAAATAAGCATGGAACTCTCTGTAGCATCAAGTTAACATGGCATCAAAATATCAGCAAAACAGGGCTGAAATCAGCAACATCATGACACCTAGTTTGCATGCTTGTGCTAGTCACCACATATATTAAAAAAATACATGGCATACACCCCTGGAAAGATGGCATGGAATATTACAAAACACATGTAGGGCTCAAGTTCTTAGGATGCACACATCAATCATGGAAAAAATGACAAGAATGCATGTTCTGTTAAGAAACAGAAACTAACATCACATAGCACTCTTCCAACAGC
The DNA here is from genome assembly GCA_021605205.1 of Aegilops longissima. Lineage (NCBI taxonomy): Eukaryota > Viridiplantae > Streptophyta > Magnoliopsida > Poales > Poaceae > Aegilops > Aegilops longissima. Next base: position 145,093,332 of record CM038678.1, on the reverse strand, counting down.
ATTTCGGGCATCAAGATAAGCTTAAATGAAAATGACGCATTGAGATGAAATGACCTACTCTTCGAGTCGAACATTTTGACATATTATACGCACAAAACGGAGCAACGATGACAGAGTTATGATACGATGAAAATGCATGAAAATGTTAACAGAAATAGGACTTAGACGGAATTTGGAGGGGGGAAAAGTCAACCGGCGGGATCCGGGCGCGCGAACCGAGGCCGGATCGGGCTCCTCCCGATCCGCTCTTGACGGACGCAGTGGAGGAGGAGGGCGGGCGAGGCGGCGGCCGGGCGCCTCGGGCTGTGGGCGGCGGCATGGGCGTGCGGGCGCGAGGCCGGGTGATCGGGCGGCGTAGGTGGCGCCAGCGGCGGCGGAGGCGGCCGGGCAAGCGACGGGCGGCGGCGCGAGGGGCTCGGCCGGGGCCTTGGGCAGCAGCCTGGCGGATGGGCATGAGGGCCAGCAGCCCCAGCCAGGCGGCCGGGCGGGCGAGGGAGGCGGGGCGGCCACGTGGCAGCCAGTTGGGCGTGGCGGCAGAGATGCGTCCGGCCGTCGGCGGACATGTCCGGCGGCGCTGAGGGAGGTTTTTAGGGTTAGGGGGGGTTTCATCCGCGATTTGGACGGGGGAGGCACATATTTATAAGTAGAGGGAGCTAGGAGAGTCCAAATGAGGTGCGGTTTTCGGCCACGCGATCGTGATCGAACGACCGAGAGCATGGAGGGGAGTTTGCTGGGTTTTGGGCCACTTTGAAAGGGGAGTTGGGCTGCAACAAAACAGGCTTTTGCGGTTACCCGGTTAACCGTTGGAGTATCGAACGACCTCCAAATGATCCGAAACTTGACAGGCGGTCTAGCGGTGCTATACCAAGGCCGCTTGACAAACCTCGGGCCATTCCGAGAACGTTTAACACCCGCACACAAAAAGAGGTAAAAGGGAGCGCCGGGAGACATTGGAGTGCCGGATTGCAAAACGGACAACGGGGAAAATGCTCGGATGCATGAGACGAACACGTATGCAAAATGAAATGCACATGATGGCATGATAAAAAATGCAGATGATGACATGGCAAAATGCAACACGCAAGCAAATGACATGGCAAAGACGGCGAATAACTAGCAGACACCTGGCGCATCGAATCCGGAACGTTACACCGGGCCCTCGATCCCGGACTCGAAGAGGATCCGGACATATTTGTGGAGCTGATCGACAGGACATTCTATCAATTGAGCTGCGATGATGCCATGGTGGCCATCATAGCCGACTATCCTGGGCTACTCCCTGCATCGCATGTAAGTAAAACCAGAGTCCCAACTTCCAAGAAGGATCCCCTTTTCTGCACTTCACCTATCGTACATATACGGTGTCTTACAGGGAAGGCCCTCGGGACGCCATGCCGAACCCGCAGTGACTCGCCAACAAGGGGCACGAAAGCCAGGTAGGCTAAAAAGGAAGGCGGTCAGGACTGAGACGCCGTCGCAGAGGTATGACACAGAACCTCGCTCTGGGGTTGTTGTCTTTTAAAATATAATAATGTCCACGTTTCCTAGTAGGAAAAACGCTCGCCGGACTATATCCGAAGAGGTTGCCGATCACGCCTCCACCAGTCGGGCTCCAGGGCCGGACATAGAGGCGGAAGCTAACACGGGGCGAACGCCGGATGCTCCTCCTACAGAGGATGCGGATAGATTATCCTCTACAAATTCCGAAGTGGAGAGCGCCATGAATCACAGGCGTCGCCGGGCCGTACTCCATGACGCTTGTTTCTCCTAAGAGGTGTTTGATGCCTTCAACTCAGGAGATGCGTACATCCGTGCTTCTCAAAATGGTCTTGCCAGAGCCACGGACCAATATGTAAAGGATATACGGGTAAGAAAATTTGATGATTATATATATCAGTAACCCCTGAGACTTGAAACAGTTGACACAACTGATTTAAGGATCATTATTTGTGCAGGTTCTTACAGAGAAGAATACCCAATTGTCTCAAGAGTTGGAAGAGTGCAAATCCCAGCTACGGGCCACAGTTGCCACGCTGGAGGAGTCCGAGAAGGCCCCCTCTGGTAACATTTGTTTCCATTGCAAAGAATGACAGGTACCAGATAGTTTGCGGCATGCATGCAAATCTAACAATAGATGTTGCAGATGACTCCGGAGTGAATCCGGAGGCCGTGCCGGGGGATGCGCAACGTGCTAACCGACAGCTAAATGCTGGCGAGTGCGTGCTTACGCGGGTTAGGCAGGAGAAAAATGGTCTCCAAGATGCCAATATCCAGCAAGGCGAGGAAATGAAAGATGTTCGAGCCCAGCTTGCGGACTCCGTGATGGAGAATAAGCGGCTTCGACGCGGCATTTTCAGTAAGTGCTTGAACGAACTTGCGAAGAAGCCGGCTAACAGAGTTATGTCTGCAGGTATGCTGACTGGTCATCCCACGGAGGAGATGCCCGGGTCTGCGGGTGATCTTCTACCAGAGCTCTCACAACTGCACGAACAAGTTCGGTAGGTGATGCAGGGTATTGCCCAAGCCTTGTGGCCATCCGCCTCCCCGCTAGGAGGCATGGGGGAGCTTATAGAGAAGCTCAAGGGAGGGCGGCGGCGCTTCCGATTATGGAAGATATCAGCCTGCCGACAAGGTGCAAGGAAGCTCGGGCCATGGTGAATCTGTGATATACCAAAGCTGACCCAAACCACATAGCCGAGGTCGGACTGTGGGGCCCGATGGGAAAAAAGATCCCGTCGGTTTGGCATATGACCAAGTAGAATTAGCCAAAGTATTCCCAATTGGATTGTAGGCTAGACAGCACATTGGATGGTATAGAAGAAGAATTTAGTCAGATCTAAGTATTTGTGTACTTCAAGTGACATATATTGTCCCTAGCCGTATTGTAAATCATTTGTCATGGCGGACCTTTTAAACCGCTTCGACCTCTGGACCCGATAGTCCGGAGTGTATCTGAATACCCACTCAGTTATGTAAAAACCGGGGTACGCGTGGAAACCAGGCGTAGGGGTCATAAGTGCTTGAACAGACAAGTACCCAACTAGCTATGTTATATTACATGGATAGTAAGAAACATCATCCAGGGAGAATAGTTCCATTAAGGGTTCCTTTCCCTGGGTACGCATGCCCTAATGTGCATGTCCGAACTGCGAAAAGAGACGCAGGCTGTAAACATCTGGGGGCATGTATTAAAATAAATAGAAGTCATCTTTTGTTCACCGACCGAGTATTCCCTCAAGAACGCTAGCTTTCGGCTTCACCCAGTCTGAGGTACACATCCGGCTGACCTGGCGTAACAATCGCAGAGGTGCTCCCCTTATGCCCTAGCCGAATTAACGGGACGTAGGGCATAAACACAAGAGCCAGGAAACCCAGCATGGCCGAAACTTAAGTCATATCGATGCATATAATGGCGAAAAAAGGTACATGTGGAAGAATAACACTTGTGTGGGGCATAGAGCCCGTAGAATAGTTATATCAAGATTCTGTATAAGAAGCCCCCAGGTATAATGACCGCGGTTAGCACGTCAAGATTGTGTAGTTGAGACACAATTGAGCCTTTTAAGGCCTTGAAGAAAAAGGCAAAAAGAAAGAGATAAAAGACAGAGAGTGGATATGTAAAAAATTGACGGAGGTAAGGAGACGGACATAGAGTCCGGCACTAGGCGTAGAACCTTCGGAGTCTGGCTGCGTTACATGGGTTTGGCTTGAGTCGATTGTCCGATGCATCCCGCAGACGGTACGCTCCACGGGTCAGAACTTGGTCAATAATGAAGGGACCTTCCCATTTGGGCTTGAGCTTGTTCTTTTTCTTCTCCGGTAGGCGTAGAACGAGTTCGCCAACGTTATAGGTTTTGGCCCGTACTTCTCTTCCTTGGTACCTTCTAGCCTGTTGCTGATAGAATGCGGAGCGGGCTTTTGCCACGTCACGCTCCTCCTCCAGGGCGTCCAAACTATCCTGCCGATCAAGCTCGGCCTCTTTTTCTTCATACATGCGAACTCGAGGTAAGTCATGAATTATGTCGCAGGGTAGTACCGCCTCTGCGCCGTACACCATAAAAAACGGTGTGTATCCGGTAGTGCGATTCGGTGTGCTCCGCAGCCCCCATACTATGGAGTCGAGCTCCTCTACCAAGTGTGTGTTTGATTCCTTTAAGGACCGCATTAATCTAGGTTTAATGCCGCTCATGATAAGACCATTTGCTTGCTCGACTTGACCGTTAGTTTGTGGATGATAGACAGAAGCATAATCGAGCTTGATGCCCATGTTGCTGCACTAAAGTTTTACCTCGTCGGCTATGAAGTTCGAGCCGTTATCGGTGATGATGCTGTGGGGACACCATAACGTTGTACCACCCCAGATATGAAGTCTATCACTGGTCCGGATTCGGCCGTTTTAACAGGTTTGGCTTCTATCCATTTGGTGAATTTATCCACCATGATCAGTAAGTATTTTTTTCTTATGGCTTCCCCCTGTGAGGGGTCCGACCATATCAAGCCCCCAGACCACAAAGAGCCAGGTGATGGGGATTGTTTGCAGAGCGGTAGGCAGCATATGGCTTTGGTTTGCAAAAAGCTGGCAACCGACGCAACGTTGAACATGATCCTGTGCATCTGCTCGGGCCGTCGGCCAATAGAAACCTGTACGGAAGGCCTTGCTTGCAAGGGCCCGGGCTGTGGCGTGGTGGCCGCCGAGTCCAGCATGGATTTCTGCCAAAAGTTTCCGCCCTTCCTCTTCGGAGATGCACCTTTGAAGGACTCCGATAGTGCTTTTTTTATAAATCTCTCCCTCGTGGACCTTGTAGGCCTTAGACCGCCGCACTATGCAGCATGCCATGTTTTGGTCCTCGGGTAATTCCTGCCTAGTTAGGTAGGCTAGGAATGGTTCTGTCCACGGGGCGATGACAGCCATTATCACGTGGGCTGAAGGTGTTATTTCGGTGGCAGAGCCTCCGACTATGTCAGAGTGTTCGGTATCTGGTGTTGTGGCCGGGTCCGGACTATAGTTACCGGTTTCCCCTTCCCATACCACGGATGGCTTAAACAGCCTTTCCAAGAAGATGTTAGGTGGGACATGGTCGCGCTTAGCGCCAATGCGGGTGAGGATATCCGCCGCCTGATTATTTTCCCAAGCCACATGGTGGAATTCAAGGCCCTCGAACCGAGCTGACATTTTGAGGATGGTGTTGCGACAAGCCGCCATTTTCGGATCCTTGGCGTCGAAGTCTCTATTTATTTGAGATATTGCGAGGTTCGAGTCCCCACGCACCTCCAAGCGTTGAATGCCCTTGGAGACTGCCATCCGGAGACCATGTAATAGGGCCTCGTATTTGGCTGCGTTGTTGGAGTCTGTGTATAGTATTTGGAGTACGTATTGGACTGTATCCCCGGTGGGGTACGTCAGGACGACGCCAACCCCTAGATCAGCCGGCATTTTAGAGCCGTCGAAGTGCATAATCCAATTGGAGTACGCGCCGTATTCTTTAGGGAGTTAAACCTGTCCATTCAACATTTAAATCAGCGATGATTTGAGACTTAATGGCTCGCCGTGGTTTATATGTTATGTCGAACGGGAGGAGCTCGATAGCCCATTTAGCAATCCGGCCCATGGCATCGCGGTTGTTTATTATGTCATTGAGTGGCACTTCAGAGGCCACCTTGATTGAACACTCTTGAAAGTAGTGTCGTAGTTTTCGGGATGCCATGAAGACTGCGTGTGCTATCTTTTGATAATGTGGGTACCGTGATTTGCACGGAGTGAGGATGGTGGATACATAGTATACCGGCTATTGAAGCGGGAATTTATGTCTGTCCATCTCTCGTTCGACGACGAGCACTGCGCTTACAACTTGGTGTGTTGCCGCTATATATAGCAGCAGTGGTTCGCCGACATTAGGTGCGGCCAGGATTGGGTTGGTGGCCAAAACAGCTTTTATTTCCTCTAATCCTGTCGTGGCCGCGTCCTTCCACTCAAAGTGTTCGGTGCGTCGCAGGAGGCGATAAAGAGGTAGTGCCTTTTCTCCTAATCGGGAGATGAAGCGGCTTAAAGCAGCCACGCATCCAGTTAGCTTCTGGTTTTGCTTGAGGTTCATTGGGATGGCCAACTATGACAAAGCACAGATTTTAGCCGGATTTGCTTCGATTCCTTTGTTGGAGACGATGAAGCCTAAGAGCTTTCTGGCGGGCACGCCGAAGACGCATTTTTCCGGTTGAGCTTAATGTCGTATGTTTGGAGATTATCGAACGTGAGCCTCGAGTCGTCTATTAAGGATTCGACGTGTCTTGTTTTAATGACCACATCGTCTACGTATGCCTCCACTGTTTTGCTGATCTGTGTTTCCAAGCATGTTTGAATCATGCGTTGATAGGCTGCACCGGCGTTTTTGAGCCCGAAGGGCATTGTGTTAAAACAGAAGGAGCCGTATGGAGTGATAAATGCCGTTGCGGCTTGATCAGACTCCGCCATCTTAATTTGGTGATAACCGGAGTATGCGTCGAGGAAGCACAATGAGTCGTGTCCTGCGGGAGCGTCGATAATTTGATTGATGCGAGGGAGGGGGAAGGGATCCTTTGGGCAAGCCTTATTAAGGTCCTTGAAGTCGACGCATAGGCGCTAGGATTTGTCCTTCTTTGGTACCATCACCAGGTTTGCTAGCCAGTCCGGATGTTTAATTTCTCTAATGAATCCGGCCTCCAGTAACTTGGCTAGCTCCTCTCCCATGGTTTGTTGCTTAGGTTCAGAGAAACGCCAAAGAGTCTGCTTGACCGGCTTGAATCCCTTTAGAATGTTAAGGCTATGCTCGGCCAGCCTGTGTGGGATTCCTGGAATGTCTGAAGAATGCCAGGCGAATATGTCCCAATTCTCGCGCAGGAACTCCCGTAGAGCGGCGTGTACAGCGGGGTTTAACTGTGCCCCGATGGATGCTGTTTTTGTAGGGTCCGTTGGGTGGACTTGGAATTTGACTATTGCATCCGCTGGTTTAAAAGAGGTGGACTTGGATCTTTTTGTCGAGTATCACGTCGTCCTGTCCTTTGTGGGAGCGCAGCGATTAATTCCTCGACGCGAGGGCTTCGGATTATGCCTCGAGGGCCAGTGCGGCTGTTTTGTTTTCGGCACGGAGTGCTATGTCCAGATCACTAGCTAGAGTGATGATTCCATTGGGCCCGGGCATTTTGAGCTTCATGTACCCGTAATGTCACATGGCTTGGAAGATCGTGAATGCCTCCCGCCCTAGAAGGGCGTGGTATCCGCTAGTGAACGGGGCCACTTGGAATGTGATTTCTTCGGACCTAAAATTCTCCGGCGTGCTGAATACCACATCTAGTGTGATTTTCCCAGCGCATCGTGCCTCCCGACTAGGGATGATTCCTCTGAAGGTCGTGCTGCTTTGCTCAATGCGGTTTCTGTCTATTTCCATTTTTTAAGAGTCTCCTCATAAATGAGGTTTAATCCGCTGCCGCCATCCATGAGCACTTTAGTAAGCCGAAAGCCGTCCATAATTGGACCAAGGACCAAGGCGGCTGGTGCTCGGGTTGTTCGGAATTTAGGTTCGTCACTAGCATTGAAGGTGATAGCCGTGTCGCTCCACGGATTTATTGCTGCCACGTGGCAGACTTCGGCAAGGCTGCGGAGTGCTCGCTTATGCCTATTATTTGAGGCGAAGGCCTCGAAGACTGTCAATATTGTATTGTTGTTATCCACATGATGGTGCTCTGCGGTATTTTTAATGAGGAGATCCTCACCGCTCTTGGCCACCTGCCGGAGTACCCAACATGCTCTAAGGCTGTGTGTTGGTATGGTATCCGCTGCACTGTGAATTTTGCATGGCCCATTAAGCCATCCCTCCAATACGGTTCCACGCCTTGTAGTGGGCTTTTGCTTCTTTGTAATTGAGTCGGGCAACTTATGAGACTGCACCCTTTTAGTTCGGACTGGGGGTTTTGTCAGAGCCGGATTATCCCAAAATTTTGTTTGGGTTTTCCAGGCGCTTTCCATCACATAGTACTTCCGTAACATGGCCTCCAAGTCAGCGAAGTGTGCTATGTCACGGTGACTTATGGCGTTGAGGATTCCCTTGTCTGTGCAATTATTGCAAAAGAATGAAATTGCATCTTCCTCGTGACAGTCCTTGACCTTGTTCATTACAAGGAGGAATCTGGCCCAATAGTGATGTACTATCTCCTGGGGCTCTTGCCTAATGTGGGAAAGATCGTTTATATCTGGGTGGGTGGGTGGATTTAAGTCCGAACCCTGACCCGATCTGAGACCCAGGGGCAGAGGAGTTTTCGATGTTGGAAGTTCGGGCTCCGGGATGTTGCCCAATAGGTCTGGCCCGCTGCCTGATTCTAGGTTCAGGGTTTGGGTGATGTCCTCCCGTAGACGGGTATCCGGCTCGGAGAGCTCGGGAATCCGGACATAGTTTGTCCTTGGGATAAAGGAAGAATCGCCGCATTGCTCCTCCACCACCACTATCTGATGGGTGACCAGCGGAGAGTTAATCTCCCTTGGGTCGGGTTTAAGCCATATCAGATCATAGTTTGTAGCGACTCCCAAAGCGGCGATGTGATCCCAGAGCTTGTTCAAAGAGGAGAGCTCCATTGGATTCATCTGCTCGGTAAGTTCCGAGCCGATGTGGAGGCTGTTTTCGATGACCCGAGAAGTCATTGTCGGCGCGGCGGCCGAACGGGCGGTTATGACGAAGCCGCCTAGTCGGAGAGTTTGGCCTACAGCCAGGGCTCCTCCAGAGGTGATGTTGTCCCTGACAACAAGACGAGCCATCCTTCCTTATGATGACGACACAGTGGAACTCTCAATAAAAGCACCAATGTCGGTGTCAAAACCAGCGGATCTCGGGTAGGGGGGCCCGAATTGTGCGTCTAAGGTGGATGGTAACAGGAGGCGGGGGACACGATGTTTACCCAGGTTCGGGCCCTCTCGATGGAGGTAATACCCTACTTCCTGCTTGATTGATCTTGATGATATGAGTATTACAAGAGTTGATCTACCAGGAGATCGTAGAGGCTAAACCCTAGAAGCTAGCTTATGGTATGATTGTTGTTGTCCTATGGACTAAACCCCTCGGTTTATATAGACACCGGAGGGGGCTAGGGTTACATAGAGTCGGTTACAAGGGAGGAGATCTACATATCCGTATTGCCAAGCTTGCCTTCCACGCCAAGGAGAGTCCCATCCGGACATGGGTCGAAGTCTTCAATCTTGTATCTTCATAGTCCAATAGTCCGGCCAAAGGATATAATCCGGCTGTCCGAGGACCCCCCCAATCCAGGACTCCCTCATCGGTAGTCGGCCGCTTGGACCAGCCGGCCTCAGGAAGGCGGCACCTTGTCTTTGATGCTTGAAGGGCACACCTGGCCCTGATGTCTTGAAATACCAGGAGAGACTGATGAGGCTATCCGTGGTCATTTACCCCGACAGTATTCCCTGAAGCTGATGGGTCACCGCGGCTGAAAGGGCGAGAAGCCTCAGCAGCTTTCTACTCCGAGTGGTCGGCAATCATGCTTCGTCCATCTTCTGAGGCGCCGACAGCTAGGAGTCTGCCAGGATCAGGCGGGCCGCTTGGTGTTTTCGAAATGTAGAGGCGGGAGCCAGGTGGCGCGCCGGCCAGGCGCCGGGCTGGCTGCCGGCTACCTGCACGCCACGTGGCGCCAACTAGTCGGGCCTCGGCACGCGCGTGGATACGGTGTGGCCAAGGCAAACGGTTAGGATTCCGTGGCGTAGTAACCACACGCCATTACTGCATGGTAAATGCGGGGGCGTTGGGTCATGGGTGCAGTTAATCCCACCCCCCAGTCTCGCCTCCTCGACCGCCCGTCAGGGGATATAAGTAGGGAGGAGGCGCGGCGCGACGCGCACCCTCCTCTCCCTTCGCCTCTTTCTTCTTCCTTCCTCTCTTCACTGCTGCGGCGCCCCTCCCGCGGCGCTGCCGTTCTACCGCGGATTCGCTCGTCCTTTGCCACGCCGCGCCTCCATCAAGCCTCAAGCGCTCATGGCGTGCGACAAGGCGAACTCCGGTGCCTGGGACTGATGCAATGTCCACGAGGATCACATCGACTTCCTCCGCAACATGTGGCGGTTGCCCGGCGCAGGCTATGTAGAGGTGCACGTCCCACCGGAGAAAGAGATCACGCCGGCGCCGAAAGACGGCAAACACATAATCTTTCGGTCACACTTCCTCTGTGGCTTCGGCCTGCTGGCCAGCAGGTTTCTTCGCTCCTTTCTCCAATTCTATCACCTCCAGCCGCACCACCTCACACCAAACACGGTGGTGCTACTGTCAGCCTTCGCTACGCTCTGCGAGGGCTACGTCGGCATCCTCCCCACCCTCGAGCTCTGGGGGGAATTCTTCTACACCAAGCTCGGCGTTGCCGCCAGGGACACATCGGCTCAGTGCGAAGCATTCATCGCGATGCGACGCCTAGGAGCCGAGAACTGCTTCCCTTCCATTAGCTTGACACGGTCGGTCAAGCTGTGGCAAAAATCTTACTTTTATGTCAAGAACGCCCACCCGACGGCCGACTTCACCAACCTGCCGGCTTATACAGCCGGCCCGCTAGCTGAGCCTCGCACCAACTGGACCTTCAAGCTGAAGATGCTATCGGCCGCCTCCACTGCCTCCATCGCCCGGCTCAAGGTGATGGTGGAGTCGGAGGGCCTCCAGGGGTCAGACCTACTGACCGCCTCCGTGGTGCGCCGGGTGCTCCCTCTTCAAGGTCGGCCTCACGTGATCAGTCAGATGAGCGGGCGTCGAGACCCTGCCGGCTGAGCACCAAAGAGATGCCATGCAAACTCTCGGAGGAGGAGTGGCAGTTCGGCAGGCTGTCGTATTCTCGCACGCGTCCGCCGCCCGCGGTAAGTCTCTAACTCTCTTTTCTTCTAATTTGTCGGGTTGTTCTTCGCCGTCTGATCAGTTGGTCATGATGCAGATCTGCACGACCCAGTCGGTGGCCGACGCCCTGGAGTAGGACCATGAGTACCTGCCGGACCGGGCGGTGAGCGATGCGGACGACCCCGACTTGGGAGTGGCCGTCTTGGAGGAGGATGACGCCACAGGCGGCGGTGGTGGAGCAGGCGGCTCCGGAGGAGGAGACGGCCTCGACGAATGGCCGGATGATGCCGAGGAGATCGAGTCGCGCCGCCCGCCGGTTGTCAACAAGGCGGGCGCGAGCTCTTCAGCCGCGCCGTCTGCACCAGGTGGCGCGTCAAAATGCCGAGCCGGCACACCGCTGTTTGGCAGCCGGCCGAAGAAGGCCAAGAGCACAGCCGTAGCGACCGAGCAAGTGGAAGCCGCCGCTAAGGCGGCCCGCTTCCAAAGGACCCCAAAACAACCGTCGACAGTATCTGCGTAAGTGTTTGCTATCCTCAGGGCTTTTTCTTTGTATTTTTTGCAAACTCCCTCTAAGTTCTTCTTGTCTTGATTGAACAGGGCCCCGCTCTCCCATGAGCGGTCGACCTCCGCCTCCATCATCCGGGGGACGGAGGGCTCCGCCAACACCCGCCGTGTAGACCCGCGCACCGAGCTCCAGGCAGCAATGGAGCGGAATGCGCGGGAGGCGCGTGAGGAGCTGGAGGAGGCAGAGCGGCAGAAGCTGGCGGCGGCCAAGGCGGCGCAGGAGGAGGCCGACGCTACCGCCAAGGCCCAGGCCGACGCCGCGGCTAAGGAGCGGGCGGACGCGGTCACTAGGGCGCGGGCGGAGAAGGCCACGCGCGCACCGTGACGCCGCAGCTGCACTGCCAGATTGGCGCCGCGCCCGAGATCCCGCGATCGATCGAGGAGCCGCCGCACCAGCCGGTCATGGAGAGGGAAGGGGGGACACCACCATCTTGATGGCGGAGGTGCCTCAACACGCACCGACTGCCGAGGTCCAGGGAAGTCGGCCAGTCGTGCCACCAACGCCTAAAGTCGGCGGTGAGCTGGTGGTGGGTGACCTCGCTGTTTACACTCCGACGCCACGGGCGCGGCGGTGAAGGTTACTTTCAAGGCCATGTCCTAGGAGATCAGGGCCTCGAGCTTGTCAGCCCCAGAGGCGGAGGCCACTAGCGTCGTCCCGCGAGAGTGGACGTCTGGGGGTGGGACAAGCGTCCTGAACAGGGCTGCACATGAAGTCCTGTCCCTGCTTCAGGCCCAAGGCACCGCCCTCCAAAACTACACGAAGGCATTCCTGGCGTCGCAAGCCGCCGTTCGGGTATGTTCCTTGGCCGCTTGTTTCTGATTCTTGTAGTATTCTTGAATTCTTTCAGGCGCGCCAGCACACACTCCACCGGTGTAGCCCCCAGTTCCAGCTGGCTGGTCACAGTAGTAGCTCGAACTTAAAGGTAAGTTCCGAAAGCTAACCTTTTTTTCTTCTGTTTTTTTGCAGGATTACCACAACATCCTGCGGCGCTGCCTTCAACTCCTGTGTCCGTGAGCTGGCCAAGCGGACTACCGACTTGGCCGACAGCCGGAGTAAGCACCATTGTTTTGCGGGCGCGCTTAACGCACTCACGGGTGTAGCCCCCGAGATTCGGTCCGACTACTGAGCAGTCGGGTCGGATCTTCTGGCGACTACCTTGAGCGCACCCACGGGTTGTAGCCCCGAGATTCGGGCCTACTGCTGAGCAGTAGGGTCGGATCTTCCGGTAACTACTTCCTTCTTCGTTGATTTGCTGATCATCTTTCCTTTCTTGTCTTCCGCAGGAGCCAACGCCACCCTGCGGCAGCAACTGGGCGAGGCTCAGACCAACCTGCACGCCAAGGAGGAGGAGCGTCACAAGGTGGAGCAAGAGCGCGACCACCTGGCCAAGCAGCTGGCTGACCAGGTAGACAAGCATCAGGCGGAGCTGCAGAAGCTCAAAGACGCGGAGGAGGCTCTCCAGGCCGAGTTCGAGACTCAGCGCTTGAATTGGGTCGAGAGGGAGAAGGCCATGTCCGACGGCTACGGTGAGATCGAGGATATGCTCGATGGTGAGTTGTCCTTCTTCCTCTGCTCGCCGCCTTGTCGTGATGAGCCGCCATCGCCTCATACTTTTTTTTTTCTTCAGTGCAGTATTTCGTAACTCCGGCTGCGCCGCTGCCGCCGAGGCTCGCCAAGATGAGCGGAGGCTGGCTAGTGCAGAAATCACGCCCAACGCCCCCCGTACTCTCGCCGAGCAGCTGCTTGTTGTCCAACCCCGCTCGGCCGGGTGCATCAAGCTCACTGCTCCGCAGCGCCATTGAGCTGAGGTGGTCTCCGCCTCCGCCAGTACTCCCAGCTCAAGCACTTCAACTGGACATCCGACTGGTTAGAGGTGGCAATCGGCCTCCTTGAGGCATGGAAGGGCTCCGCAGCCCAGGCAGGCGCAAGGCAGGCCCCGAGTTCACAAGGGGTGGTTGAGGAGTCCTGATTAGCGGTATCTGCATCGCCGGACTGTGTACAACGTCCCGACTATTGAAGCGTGAAGATACAGACTCAAGACTTCGCCCGTGTTCGATGGGACTTTCTTGGCGGAAGGCAAGCTTACGATCCGAATATTATATTTCCTTCCTTGTAACCGACTCCATGTAAATCCCAGCCCTCCGGTGCCTATATAAACCAAGAGGTTGGTCCTTAGAAGGCCGATCACAATTACATTCATACCATCATAGGCTAGCTCTTAGGGTTTAGCCTCTACGCATCTCGTGGTAGATCTACTCTTGTACTACCCATATCATCAATATTAATCAAGCAGAAGTAGGGTTTACCTCCATCGAGAGGGCCCAACCTAGGTAAACATCTTTGTCCCTTGCTTCCTATTACCATCAGCCTTGACGCACGATCGACACCCTACTCGAGATCCGCCGGTTTTGACACCGACATTAGTGCTTTCATTGAGAGTTCTTCCGCGGTCGCCGCCATCGCTCGATGGCTCGCCTTATTGTCAAGGACCTACATTACTCGGAGGGGGGCTCTAGCTGGAGGCCGATGTTCCGCCTTGGGCGGCTTTATCATGGTCACCCCATCGGCGGTGGCGCCGCATAATGACTTCTGATCATCAATCATAACCTTCGGGTCAGTTCGAACTTGCCAACAGATGGATCCAATGGAGCTCCTCCTTAATCTAACTCTGATCGCATCGCTGCTCGGGCAACATGCTACATGATCACGTAATCGATTGGGCTTAAACTCACCAAAGGGACATCAAGTCCCCGCCGCCACCCATGAGATAGCGATAGTGGAGGAACCACACGTGGATTGCCCTCAACTTTGAGGACAAAGGTGTTCGGATCACGAACTCCTTGAGCCAATGACCTGCCAAGGAAAACTCGACCTGTGTCCCTGACTTAGAGTCGCATCGCGTCAAGAAATTGGGCACCCTTGATCCCTGAGATGTTTAGTTCGGGACCGCCATACCTTTGGAGATAGATCACATCAAAATCCGGACCCTAAACGAACTCTAAACCGGTTCTCCCGATCGCAAGAGCCCCAGAAACCGTGACATCGCCATCGGGCTGATTCATGCTTGCGCTAACAAGGTCGTGGACCGCCGTGAAGAGGACATGGTCTCTCACTTTTCTGCAAAAACCGCACGGATTTAAGGACTCTCAATGCTATGCCGCCGCGACATAGTACGCTTCACGGACTTGGCAACCATAGTACGAAGCATCAGGCGATGGAGAGCGCTTGAAGACCCAAACAGAATTTTGGGATAGATCGCTCTCGCCAAAACCTTTGTCCGAACTAAATGGACGAACTCCTCGAAGTCGTCCGACCCAACCCCCAAGAAACCAAAGCCCGCCAGTAAGGGTAGATCCAGATGGAAGAATGGCTCGACGGGCCATGTAAGCTCCATAATTCGGATACAACACCTACCATAGCCTTAAGGCATGTTGATACTCCGCAGTGGCGTAAAAGTGGCGAGGATCTTCAGGGCCATAAAGCGGAACAACATTCCGCCAAATAACACAATATGGTACTAATAAGATTCGCAGACTTTCTTCAACAATAGGCGCAAGTTTAGCTCGCCAAGCTCCACCGAAATTTACCGTGGCAAAAATAAACCCTTGGAACGATAATCGCAATAACTATTAATGCCGGTGGCGAACTCCTCGATCCCGGTCTCGTCCGCACCAACCGCCCGGGTCCTTAGTCCGATCAGATGGCTTTCGCTCACCAAAGTACTCATGGACGGCGGAAGCGGATTAAATCTGATTTATGAAGAAACGCCAAAGAGGATGGAGATTGATAAAAACCGCATTGAACGGGGTTTTACGACCTTTAGGGGAATTATCCTCACCCGGAAGCGCGTAAAAGGGAAAAATCACACTCGATGTGCTATTCTGCACCCGGGAATTATAGGTCCGAGGAAATCACATTCCGTGTGGCTCCTTTTAACAGCCGATACCACGCTTTTCGTATGGATGCATTCACAAGCTTCAAGCTGCACCCATTATGGGTACATGAAGCTTAAAATGCCCGACCCAATGGAATAATCACTTAGCCGCGATCCGGCGCGCGCTTGCCGTGTCAAATAAACCGCAGCTCTAGCCCCGAGGCATTATCCAAGCCCTATCACCAAGAATTAATAAAGACTACGAGCCACCATGGATGTGGACGATGTAATACTCGACAAATGACCCAAGTCCACCTCATTCAAACCTACAGATGAGATAGTCAAATTCCGGTCCACCTAACGGACCCCACGAAGACAAATACCATCAGACACACCGAGCCTGCGATTGACGCCGCACTTCAAGATTTCACATGAGAATTGGGACATTTTCGCCCGGCACCCATTGACATGCCAGTATCCCACGCAGATCGGTTAACACAGCCTTAATATCCTAAAAGGATATAAACCAACAAGGCACTTAAGGCAGCTTCTCGAGCCCAAATGGCAGTCAATGGGGAAGAGTTAGCTGTTACCGAGGTCGGATTTATCGTAGATATTAAACATCCGGATTGGCCGGCAAATTTGGTGATGGTGCCAAAGAAGGATAAATCCTGGCGCCTATGTGTCGATTTCAAAGACCTCAACAAGGCTTGCCCCAAGGATCCTTTCCCCTCCTCAGATCGATCAAATCATTGATGCCACAAATGGACACGACTGATGTGTTTCTCGACGATACTGGATACCATCAAATAAAGATGGTAGAGTCCACCAAGCCGCAACATCTTTCATAACGCCTATATGGCCCTTTTTGTCGCAACACTATGCCTTTTGGGCTCAAGAACGCCGTGCAACCTACTAACGATGATGATTCAAACATGCCTAGAAAAGCAAATCGGCAAAACAGTAGAGGCATACGGGACGACGTGGTCATAAAAACAAGACGCTGCCGAAACCCCGATAGATTTACTTGAGGCTTACATTTGACAATCTTCTGACATACGACATCAAGTCAACCGAAAATGCGCTTTTGGCGCCCCATCGGGAAGCTTTCGGCTTCATCGCTTCCCAATGAGGAATTGAAGCTTAATCCGCAAAGATCCAAGTTTCACAGCTTGGCTATACCAATGCACTCAAGCATATCCAAAACTAGCGGGATGCATGGCTGCTCACCGCTTTATCTCCGTGTTAGAGAAAAGGCACTACCGCATTATCGCTTTCTTCGCGTTAATCAACACTTCGCTTCTGCTTGACGCGATGTACCGCCGCCGGACTGATGAAATAAAGACCCTATTGGCCAAGAATCTAGTATTAATAGCGCCAATATCGGCGAACCTATGTCAAGTAATATAGCTGCAATGCATCAAGTTAAGCGCTGCTCGGCTATTGAACGAGAGGCCGATTTGATACAAATGCCCGCCTCCGTGAGGCCAGTCTACTATGTGTCCACGGTTCTAACCCCATGCAATCCCGATACCCACACTATCAAAAAAAATAGCATACGCGTGTTCATGGCATCCCTATACGTATTAATTACTTTCAAAAGTGTTTGATTACGGTGGCCTCCGGCACCACTCAATGACATAATAAATAAGCGCGATGTTACGGTCGGATTGCCAAGTGGGCTATTGAGCTCCTGCCGTTCGACATAACATACAAACCACGGCGGGCCATCAAGTCGCAAGTGTTGACTGATTTTGTTGCCGAATGGACAGAAGCTGAACTCCCTAAAGAGTACGACGCATACTCAAACTTGATCATGCACTTCGACGGCTCTAAAATGCTGGCCAGATTGGGATCATGGGTAGTCCTGACATCTCCCACCGGTGACACGGTCCAATATGTCCTCCAAATATTGTACAC
Source organism: Aegilops longissima (assembly GCA_021605205.1). Classification (NCBI taxonomy): domain Eukaryota; kingdom Viridiplantae; phylum Streptophyta; class Magnoliopsida; order Poales; family Poaceae; genus Aegilops; species Aegilops longissima. The sequence continues at coordinate 145,076,126 of CM038678.1, read as the reverse complement.
AGACTCCAACAATGCAGCCGAATAGGAGGCTCTGTTGCACGGTCTTCGAATGGCAGTCTCTATGGGCATTCTATGCCTAGAGGTGCGCGGGGACTCAAACCTCGCAATATCACAGATAAACAGATATTTTGATGCCAAGGACCCGAAAATGGTGGCTTACCGTAATGTCGTCCTCAAAATGTCAGCTGGTTCGAGGGGCTCAATTCCACCATGTGGCTCGAGAAAACAACTGCCGGGAGGATGTCTCGCTGAATCGGCACTAAATGCCACTGCCCCACCTAATATATTCTTGAACGGCTGTCAAGCCATCCGTAGTATGGGAAGGGGAATCCGCAATACTAGCACAGATCCCAATATATCCCTCGCATTCCTAACCATCGCATATAGTCGAGGTTCTACCTCAAATAACGCCCTCGCCCACGGTCACGGCTGTAATCGCCCCATGGACCGAAAGCCTCTTGGCCTACCTAAATAGGGCGGTGGAGCTTCCCAAGACCAAATGAAGCGCCCGCATCGCTCGCGCTCTAAAGCTTACAAGGTCTACGAAGGAACTCTACAAGAAAAGCGCCACCGAGTACTACAAAGATGCATCTTCGAAGAGGAAGGGCGGCAGCTCTTGGTGAAATCCACGCCGCCCGGCGGGCACCACGCCGCTGCTCGGCATTAGTCAGCCAGGCCTTCCAGACATAGCTTCTATTGGCCGACGGCCCGAAAGGACGACAAGACCTTGTCCAACATTGCATCGTTGCCGCTCCTTGCCAATCAGATTCATGCCCCTACATCACTCCAAACAATCCCCATAACTTGGCCCTTTGCGGTCTGGGGGCTGATATGGTCGGACCTCTTAAAGGGGGAAGCCATAAGAAGAAATACTTATTGGTCATGGTGGAAATTCACCAAATGGATAGAAGCTAAACCAGTCAAAACGGCTGAATCCGACCAGAATAGACTTCATATCCGGGTCGCACAATCGACACGGTGTCCCCACAAAGATCATCACCGATAATGGCTCAAATTTTACAACCGATGAAGTGAAAACTTGTGCAAAATGGGCATCAAACTCGACACGCCCGCTTACCATCCACAAACTAACGGCCAGGTAGAGCGGGCATATGATCTCATTATGAGCGGCATCAAACCCAAGCTAGTGCGATCCTTGACGAGTCGACACGACCGGTGGAGGAGCTCGACCAGACTGGGGCTGCGGACCATGCCAAATCGCACCATCGATACACACCATATTTTATGGTGTACGGCGGAAGCCTGTATTACCTTGTGGCACAATACATGATTCGCCTCGCACGCGATGTACGAAGAGAAGGAAGCCGAGTTAGATCGGCAGGATAATTTGATGCCTTGAGGAGGAGCGATACCGCAAAAGCCTGCTCCGCATTCTATCACAGCAGGCTCGACGATACCAAAGCGGTAGAAGTGCGGCCAAACTCACAATATTGGCGCGCAGCTCGTTTCACGACTCAACGGAGAAGAAGAAGGACAAACTCAAACCGGTGGAGGGTCCTTCACATTGACAAAGTTCTCACCGGAGGAGCGCATCGCCATTTAATGCATCCGACAATGTGATCGAGCCGAACCCATGGAACGCGGCAAGACTACGGAGATTCTACGCCTAGCGCCGAACACGTTGTTCGCCTCCTGCAACCACTCCCTTCTAATTATGCCCCATCCCATTTTCCTTTCTCAACCTCTTTTCTCTCTTCACACAAAGTAGTTCAATACAAGGCGGATTTCCTGATAACTCCGCCGCACTAAATGTGTAAGCACACTGGGGCTTCCTATACACGGAAGCTAAAATGATTACTCACATGGCTTTCTCGCCTGCCGATATGCATTCTA